>JBBBVM010000710.1:600000-1063146 GCA_037355625.1 Petunia x hybrida | reverse complement strand
TCTGCTTCAAAATTTCAAATATTTTTACACATATTTGAAATAGGGACACAAGTTTTATGAGTTAGGTTGCAACCCTGAAGTTATGACCCTAAGAGAAGATAAATTTTTTGTCTCCTGCATGTAATTTGCATAGAATTTCATGATTGTTGCGGACTTTCTTTACTTTATCATTATGCTTATTGTAAGATTTAAGTTAACTCGCTTATTTTTTCCCTTTTAATTTTTTGTTGAGCAGGACCATCAAAAAATTTGAGAAGCAAACGATCCAGTTCTTCATTCGACTATACATACGGTATGTCTAAGGTATTGAACTTCTTCTTCCTTTTTAAAAATTTGAAATATCATAAAAACATTGTTATGAAGAAAATCATGATTTCTGATAAAATGATTCATTCATAAGAGTTAAACTCAAATCTCATTTACTTCTATATTTTTTCAAATTGTTTTGATTCATTTTTGTTTTGTTATTTAATTTTTGTAGTTATAAAGGACTACACTGAAGCAGATTGAAGCAGACAGTGAGTTGTTAAAGAAATGCTGTCAAAATCAAAGTGGTGAAATATTAGTTTAGAAAACTGCAAGCGCTAAGAAGATATCATCTAAGATGACTAACGGCCTAAACAAAAATTCATAGCTAACTCCTATTTAGAGGGTACAAAATAAAAATAGTAGGCTTTAGAGAGTTTTGGTATGGATTGATCTCGGATTTTTAAAATTTTTAGGGAAAATTACACTAAAAGACAAGCGAAAGACAAAAATTACCAAAAATGGTCCATATTTTCGAATCTTACCCGACCTGTCACCCTTTTTCCGAGATAGCAGTTTATATAAGTTTATATAATTTTATACAAATTTATACACGTATATAAAATTGTATAAATTTGTATAAGTGTGTATATGCGAGTGAATAAATCTGAATATTAAGGATGTTTATATGAATTTTTACTTTTTTTTGTGTACATTTTTGTATTTTTCTCATTGCTACGCATTTATCTATGTATATTCATGTATAATTTATTTTTTGGGGAGAGATTTGTGTGTATAAACTTGTCCAAAGCAATGATTTAGACGCAATAAAATACATAAATTAAGAAAAATACAAAAAAGTAACGACACCATTGGCGGGGGAGGGTGTCTGTCGGCGGCTTTATGGCTGAAGAGGGGAAGATTTGGTAGATAGGGTATTTTTTTATGAAGGAGTGCTAAAATTTGTAATTTTAGGGATGAGTGCTATGCATTAAAAAAAATATGGCCTCCTGTTTCTAATTTTGGTAATGGGCTGCCTATTTTTGAAAATTTCTCAATTTTTTATAGCAATTATATTAAATTAAAATCACATAAGTTTTGGCATGCTTCAAAATTTAAATTTGACTTGGATTAGTTGATTCAATTACTTTGGAGTCAATGATATATGTAATTTGACTCTTAAAAGATATAAGGCAATACTTTTTGATTATTATATATTTTAAAGTACGGGAAACAAAAATTGATGATCAATTTATCTTTGAATAATAGTAATACTCAAAAATCTTGGTTGATGTCTTTGGTAATATGGGCTTCATTGCCCTTCCAAGTACTTCTTTCCTTTTAAAAGTGGGAAAATTACTCAATAAGCACATGAGTAGTATTTATTTACTTTTCCTAGCCCCACTTTTCACTCCCTTTCTTTCTTTAGCCATTAGGTAATTTATAAAGTAATTCACCTATTTTATAAATTAATAAAAAATTATCCCTTAATTTAAGGATTTAGTTAATATTGATCTCATATTTGTTAATGTTATTTTAAGAATTAAAGACATGAGTTATTATAAGAGTCTATTATTACTTTTTTAAAAAACTCTTTATTGTTTCTTCCCTACTGCTAGTTAATAAAACATTTTCTTTCCATTAGGTAGTATGCGTAAGAACATATAATATTTCCATAACTATCAAATTCAACTTTTTTTATATTTCTTTCCCATTGCATATTTATTTATATTTATATTTTAAATGTAAAAAATAAATATTTAAGAATTTATTTTTAATAGTTATAATATAATAATGATTCCGTATATTACACACACACACACATATAGAGCATATTTTACTTATTTTTCTAATATTTATAATCTTATTCATATTATTGTGTTAATATATTTAAAAATAATTGTGTATTTATGTAGAGATCATAATGAATTTGTTAATTGTGTTTTGATGCCTAAAATCGCCTGTATACTATATTTAGGGCATAATCAACTTTTAACAATTTAAATCCTCCCCGTGTGTGTATATATAAAACAAATATTAATATATAAAAAATACATTCATAATATTTTTAAAAATTAAGAGAATATTTATTCAAATACACAATATGTAATGATACTAAATATTATATATTTAATAAATAAATATTAAATACATGATATTGTTTATGCACTATTTGTGTAGGGTTCTTTACTATTTGTTTATGTACAATAAACAGTACATAGACAATAATATGTTAAAATATTAAAATATTAGATATGCAAGTATTTTAGGAATACTTAAGAATATTTATTTATATATTATTAACTGTATTTCATACAAAAAATATTTATCCCTTGTATTTAGAGATTAACCACAATTTGAAATATTAAATAATATCTAAATTTTTGATAAATTTAGTAATTAAATATATATTACATACACTATATGTTAATATATAAATATTAATTAAATATTAATATTATATATAAATTCTAATTAAATAAATATTACATGCACAATATATTAAAATATTAAGTAATTAAATATTAGATACACAATATGTAATAAAAAAATATAAATATCATACATATATCATATATCAAAGAATAATATTAAAATTATATTAATATCTAATAAATATTAATATATAAAATATTAATATTTTTATAAATATCTAATAAAATGTATAAAATATAAATATCATACATATATCATATATCAAATAAATATTAAAATATAATACATATATCGTGTATCTAATAAATATTAATATATAAAATAATAATATTTTTATAAATATCTAATAAAATATATAAAATATTAATATCATAAATATATCGTGTATCTTTTAAATAAAAATTTCATACATATATGGTGTATCTAATAAATATTCATAGATATAAAATAAATATTAAGATCATACATATATTGTGTATCTAATAAATATTAATATATAAATAATAATTCAATAGATATTGCATACATATGTTAAGATATTAAGTGATTAAATACTAAATATAAGATATGTAATATATATTAAATATCTAATAAATAAATATTAATATTTACTATTTTAATACAATATATCACTATTTGAATATAGTGTACATTCAATATTTATTTATTTTAGTATTTGTTATTATTATTTTTAGGTGATATGTATTTTATTTATGCAAATATTAAATATGGCGACTAAAAGAAAAAAATAAAAAATAGTATAATGCAAATTCTTCTTTCTAGGTGATATATATTTTATTTTTTTTAGCATTGATATATATCTTTTATTTAAGAAAAATAGTATTATATAATTATTAACACTAGGATTTTTTTCTATTATTTTAGTATAATATTGTGGCTACCAAAAGTAAGGGCTAAAGAATAGTAAATATTTTCATATGGGTTGCTATTTATGTAAAGAACCCTTTAAAAGTTGAGCTTCAATCAAAAAATGAAAGAAAAAAGGAAAAAGAGAAAACCATAATGGTAAATAAATCATATGACAATTTTATATTTTACTACTTTCTTACATGAAATTTGCTACAATTAGTTTTGTTGATATCTTTTATTTTGTTGGTTTCCCACCCGGTATTCGGTACCCACATTGAAGTCCGACTAATCCGAATTCGCACCGGAAGGTTCTACATTGGGAGTAAAGTGCTCTCTACCAAAGACGACTCTATTCCCAGGGCTCGAACTCGAGACCAGTGGTCAAGAGTGCATTATTTCTCCCTATTGTTTTGTTGATATCAATTGTGCATTGTACGGGTAGTATATCATAACTATCGTGGTGGGTTCTCTAAAAAAAACAAAAAAATAATATATATGAAATATATTATGATTAGATACCGACCGCGCATCGCGCGGGTACTATACTAGTTAATATAATAAGTAGGAGTTTAATATTTCAACTTGCAAAACCAAACAGATAATGCGTTTAATTTATTTAGGGATTAGTTTAGTTAAATAGGAGTCAATAATTGTATAAACTCGTAGTAGTTGGCAAATAAAGGCAAACCCTCTCACGTAACTAGTCATAAAGTAAAATTTCTCATTATTGTTCAACTCTGATCTCTTCCCCCCAACTGAGTGTAACCTCAGGATGTTACTAATTGGTTGCAGAAGCAAAATCATTCCACTCCCTGATCATAAACTGGGAAATGGAAAATTTGATTATTCATCCAGTAAGAGGCAGTTTTATTTATGCAGTATGATTACTGCATGTTGCTCCCAAACGCACACGCAAGTATACGCGGTCGCCAAGTAATAAAGTGACAAAGTCGAGTGTCGATTCCACGAGGACTGTGCAGACTAATACTTAGTAAACAATTTCTATCAAACTATCCAGGGGTCTTGTTCTTAATTGGTGAGAGTTTTTGTAACCAAAAAGCAGTAATTAAAGTGCCGGATGTGTAGTCAAGCAATGGTGCAAACTTTGGGTGTTATCAATATTAAGAGGACGGTCCAGGGTCAGAGTTACGAACAATCCAGTTGATGTATTCAATTGATTCCACTTCTTAAATCCCGGGTTACTAACTGACAGAGTAATTGTAATTATGAAAACCTTTCAGTTATTCACAATCTATGCAAGCTACTTCAATCCCTATATGTCTATGGGTTAAATCACATGCACGCATTAACGATCTCTATAATGAGTTAAACTAGGCAAGCAAGTATATGTCTATCCTACTCGCGAATTGGTTCCCCGATGCCCGGGTTCACAAACTAGTTCTATTCTTTCTTATTACGTAATTAGATTCTCTCTTTCGAGTTCAACCCAAAAACCATAGATGATGCATAATTATCGAGCTCTAACAATTATACAAGTGAAATCAAGAAAGAATAAGTAACCCGTTATGGGATTCAATTAATGGGAATCAATCTTCAACAATCAACTTTCATGTAAAACTCTAACCCCAGAACGTAAGGAAATTAGCCACACATATTCATAATCACAAGGCAAAGATTTGATGTAATAATGAATTAATTGATGAAATAGATGAAAGATTAAGAATCACCCTTGTTCAATGGAGTATGTAGCTCTCAATATTGCCCAAAGTCAAGAACTCCTTACAAAAACTAAGTAATAAACTATTTATAATGTTTCCAAACCCTTGGTAATAAGTTAGACCCGATACTAGGAGGAATAGGGAGTAAAATTGCGCATAAGGGGCGCTATAGCGGGCGCCCCGCGCCCCGAAAAGCGTGCAAACGACCAGAGGACGCCTCCAGGCTTCGTGCCTTAGGCCTGCGACGCGCCATGCAGCGCGCCAACCTCCTCGCGCCATAGGCTGCGCGGCGCGGAGGCTAAAGCGCTAGGCCAAAATTGCTCTTTTCTGCTCCAAAACTCGGCTCGTGTCGTGCCTTTGTGTGCTCTATCCAATCTCCAATCATCATCCAATCAATTCATGCTCAATCAAGCTTCGAAACGCTCCAAATGTATCGCGTAACGACCTACATACGAACAACACAACATTAGCGTAAAATCACATTCACAAGCTACCAAACAAGTGCAAAACAAGCTCAAATGTGCGGAATTATTAAGGAAAAGTAGGCATAAAATGCCGAACATCACCACCCCACACTTGGATCTTTGCTCGCCCTCGAGCAAGTCAAAACCAACTCCCCAACCTAGGTAAAACAGGTCTGCCTATGACTATGGTTGATACCGACCATTGAACCAATGCGCACATGACTACCATGGATCCACAACATGCCAAAAATTTACCAAACTCAAAAATATGAGAACAACCACCCCAAAATAGCTCAAATGCACAAACTCAACTCAATGCAACCATGCTCCCACAAAATCACACCTATCTACTCAATCAAAAGCCATCAACTTTACCTACTTCATGCAAACCACGTGCCCTCACCAATATGAAAGAGAGTGCCCCCCAAAGATCACACACAAAAGCAAGTATCATGAATAGAACGGGGCAATAACAAATGAATTCTCTCACTCTCATGAAAAGGCTCACATGTCACACACAACGTACCATAGGCTTGCCCGTAGTGTAGGACTCCACTAATGTAGGCTCACTCCAATCGGGATTAACTAGGACTTTAGAAAGGTCGTAATGTAGGCTAAGGTGCGGGTAGGATACATATGGGTAATAGTGACTACCTCCCTAAGCACTTTTAATACATCACATTTATTTCAAACACAAGTCTCAACAAGCCACCCAATCAACAACTATCACACATACACCTTCTCAACAAGTAGCATATTTTCTTTTTCAACCACACACTAGCAAGGATGGGATATCTTTCTCTTTTTTTTTCTTTTCACAAATTTTTTCAACTTTGCAATTTTTTTCCTTTTCTTTTCAATTCATTTTTTTCAATTTCATTAACTTCCAACCTTGCCAATGTTTTTCACTACTTCACAATTTTCACAAATATTCCCCTTTATTAGTTCCACTCAAGAACCTCCCAACATCCAACCACAACTCCAATCATCTACACAATATAAATAAAGTGCTTAAGGAGTAAGGGCCAAAAGAGTCAATTAAGAACAAATGGATAGGCTCGGGGTGTGGGTGCCAATAGAAAGGGTCAAAGAAATCACAACAACAATTTTTCAAGGTATATATGTGAGGGTAGGCTAACAAAAGAAGGCCTTGTATCATTTCCCGACTAGAGCAAACCTAGGATTTCACTTTGCACACACACGGGGCAAGTTCTAGACATTAACATGCAACACGGAGCAACAAAAATATGCCTCACAACACACATTGCACATGGTTCACACAAAAAGGCTCCATCAACAACTCTCAACTAAGCTTCTAGAATGTAACTTGTGGAAATTTAAGCAATCATGCACAAAAGTTAGCAATCAAGTCAAGCAAGCGGACTCAAGCATCTCAAGGGGGTTGTTCCATTTTTTTTTTCACTAGGCATGCATCAAATTAAAACCAAGGACACCACAAATAGCACATGCAATCAAGTCCAAGTCCATCGGTATCAAACAAATCAAAGGCACCTAGCATTCTACCTTTTTCCTTAGCCTAGGGTCATCTAAAACTAACTATCCTAATCCTAAAAAATGAAAAACTACCCGGTTCAAAGGTCACCCCGTGGAAAAGAACCGCGGCCATAAGAAAAACCACGGGGCGGATGACATGTACCACTAATAAAACTAAAAGGAAAATCTTTTTGGTATTTTTCATTGGTTTCTAATTTTTTTTCATTTTTTCATATATTAAAGCAAGAAATAAATCAAAACAAAGTCAAGTGACAAAAAATAAAAATCCTAAGGTACATGCATCCTAAACCTCAAAAATAAAAAATAAAAACTAGATAAAGGGCAGTACCCCACCCCACACTTAAACTAAGCAATGTCCCAGTGCGACAAAGAAGTAAGTGCAAAAGTAAGAGTACAAGAAAACTGCCCTGAAATCCGGTGGTACGCAGGAGTGCGGACCTAGGCCTCCGCCTCATGATCAGTCTCATACTCGCTGTCCGGATCATTGGCCACCACATCTGAATCAGTGTTCTCATCCTCCCGCGGATCCAGCGTGCCAGCCTCAACCTCGCCCAGAAGGACCTTCGAGGTCTCCGTCAGCGGGACCTGGCGGTCAATAGCAGTCATATCAACGCCCGACTGACGGGCCATAGCCTCCATCATCAAGTACTGACGCGCGGCCAAGTTGGCACTTGTCTCCCGCCACTCGTCCGCCGTCAGCTTCGCCGGTGCTGTGGTGATCACCCCCTTGACCGAAGCAATGTCAAAAGGCCTCCCGAAATCAAGGACAATGCGATCCCCAACCTCATCTGCAGGGACGCCCGCCTTCTCTAAGTACCGGGTCAAAAGGTTCCCAAAATACAACCTACTACAATGTTTTTCTTGCCTTTCCTCTTTCATCACCCTCAACATGTAGTATCCAATGTTCACCGGCCTCCCGGTCATGAAAAAGTACACCATGCACGCCCGAGTCTTAGTGACCTCGGAGTAATGGGAGCATGGTAGAATCCGTGCATTGATGAACCTCATCCATACACGCGCCGGCTTGAGAAACTGGGAGAAGTGCATAAACTTATGTCGCCCAGACGCTCCTCGCCCCCACTTGTGCGTGGAGCCCTCACCACACAAGGTCTCCCGCAAGGCCGTGTAATCCGGTTTCTTGATGTAATTTCTCAACTCATCATAGTCGGGGTCAGCTACCCCCAAGAAGGCATTCAATGCCGATGGATCTAATTTCACCTTCACTCCCCTCACCGTCACCAAATCATCATCTCTCCACGCCTCATCGGGCTCCCAGTTAGCATAAAGTTCTTGGACCATGTCCAAGTTGGCAGGCCCCGGACTCTCAAACACTGAGTCCCACTTGAGTGCAATGATCTGCTCAGCCACATCTCTAAACTTTTGAAGCACCGCCCGTTTATCAATGGCTTGCTCAGGTATGTACCCCGCAAACCGCACATTTTTGTACCATGTTTGGCACTCCCCTTTCTTCACACAAGAGAGGCCATATTGGGTCCTGCCTCCGGGACGTGGTATCGGCATCGCGTCCTTGGGAATTTTTGCCTTTGCCTTGGGCTTGGCCGGTGCCTTGCCCTTTTGAGCCGTGGAAGAAGGCCCGGCTTGAGTTGATGCTCTCCTTGGACCCGCAGTGGATGAGGAACTAGCCTTATGCTGGGTAGCAACCATGGTACCTATACAAACACAAAGATCAATGTGAGATATATAGCTAAGTACCAAAAATACAATTCAAGCTCAAGGGTACCACCCCACACTTATCACACACTCAATGTGTCAATCACTCAATTCAATAGCACGGGCAACCCCACACTTGAACAAAACTAGCTTTGAGCAAAATATGCTACGTTTTGAATTTTTAAAATCAAGCTAGTGTGGGTGCCCCATTATCCATTCTAGTGTGTATGCAACATCTAATGTTCATAGGAAGCCTAAGGAATGCATTGCTACTCAAGAATTCACAATGTCATTGATATTTCATCTTTGAGGCTTTTTCACAAACACCTAGTGTGCACAACTTTGAACTAGCTATTTCAATGGATTGTGTAATGTATCAACCCTCCCAAATTGTTGGGAGATCTCTTTTTTGCACGTCACAAGTTCTATACTAAGCATTCTAGACAATTAAGCACATCAAGATTGAATTTGTATGAACAAGCTTGTAGCTAGCTAAGAGAATCACCCATGAGCAATAATGAAGACAACTTACATGTTATTGAGAAGGAAGAGTAGTAATGTACTTACTTGATGGTGTTAGAAGTGATTGCACAAGATTTGGGATGAGTTCAATTGTTGCTAGTGAATTAGTGTGTGTTTGGAGAAAATTTGGAGTGAAAGTAAGGAAGAAATAGTGTTAGGAATCGGGGTTATAGGGGTGGGGAATTAAAGAATTTCGGGTCAAACCCGTTGACCCGTTTTTAACCCAAAAATTTTGGCCTTGCGCGCTGTGTTCCGCGCCGCAGCCTCACAGCGTGCACAATTTTTGGTTCTCTGCCAGGCCTCGCGCGGTGGGAGGCGCGGGGCGCTCCCAACCGCGCTTGGCTACTTTGCCAAAGCTTTTTCTCGCGCTTTGGGAGGCGCGGGGCACTCCCAAACGCGCCCGAGCACTTTTTTTCGCACCGTTTTTTAATTCTAAGTACAAACCCAAGCGTGGGACATGTCTCGAGACGTCCCATACCCCTCAACGCATGCATGACACCATGTTTAGCTCACCCGAATCCTGCAAAAACGACACACAAAAACAACAACTACGTGACACTATAAAATGAAAAAAATCCTAAACTATTACAAGTACAAACTCGGGTTGCCTCCCGAGAAGCGCCTTATTTAACGTCGTGGCACGACGGGTATGAATCAAGGGTCCCTCAAAGTAATTGAAGTGCGGTGATTCACCGCACCTCCCCAATAATGTTTCACCCTTTGACCATTAACCAAAAATGTGTTCTCAGACTCTGGGGCTCTCAATTCAACCGCTCCATGTGCGGTAACACGAACAACTTCAAAAGGCCCCGACCATCTCGACTTCAACTTGCCCGGAAACAATTTCAACCTCGAGTTGAACAACAATACAAGCTGCCCGGGCTCAAAAGAACGACGCTCAATGTGCTTATCATGCCACTTCTTGGTCCGCTCCTTATATAACTTCGCATTTTCATACGCATGGAAACGGAACTCTTCAAGTTCATGCAATTGGAGCAACCTCTTCTCACCCGCCAAAGCCATATCAAGATTGAGCTTTTGAATTGCCCAATACGCCTTATGCTCTAATTCAACCGGCAAGTGACAAGCCTTACCATAAACAAGCCTATATGGAGAGGTTCCAATAGGTGTTTTGAAAGCAGTTCGGTAGGCCCAGAGAGCATCATCTAACTTCATAGCCCAATCCTTCCTCGAGGCATTCACAGTCTTCTCAAGGATTTGCTTGATCTCACTGTTAGACACTTCCACTTGGCCACTAGTTTGGGGATGATAAGTAGTAGCCACCTTGTGGCGAACCCCATACTTAGCCAATAGCTTATTGAACAACCGGTTACAAAAATGCGTACCTTCATCACTAATGATAGCCCGCGGTGTCCCAAAACGAGTGAAAATATTCTTCTTCACAAACTTCACCACCACACTCGCATCATTTGTAGGAAGTGCAATGGCCTCCACCCATTTAGATACATAATCAACTGCTACAAGGATATATTTATTGCCCATAGAAGGTGGGAATGGACCCATGAAATCAATACCCCAACAATCAAACAGCTCAATCTCCAAGATATTGTTCAAAGGCATCTCGTGACGCCTAGTAATGGTACCCGTTCTTTGGCAACGATCACATTGCTTCACTAATGCATGAGCATCTTTAAATAAAGAAGGCCAAAAGAAACCAGATTGAAGTACCTTTGCAGCTGTTCGATCTCCACCAAGGTGGCCACCATAAGGAGAGGAATGGCAGCTCTGTAGAATCGGCTCTACTTCTTCCCTTGGAACACATCTCCTAGCTAGTTGATCCACACCTATCTTGTACAAATAGGGCTCATCCCACACATAAAACCTGCTCTCATGAAGGAGTTTACGCTTTTGCTCAGCAGTTGCCCCAGGGGGATACACATTACTCACAAGAAAATTCACCATGTCAGCATACCATGGCATCTCAGCTGCATCAAGAGCAAAAAGTTGCTCATCAGGAAATACCTCTTTAATCTCAGGCCCCTCATCTACATGATCTCTATTCTCCAGCCTTGACAAATGATCAGCAACTTGATTCTCAGTCCCCTTGCGATCTCGAATTTCAACATCAAACTCTTGCAATAGGAGAACCCATCTAATAAGTCTCGGCTTGGAGTCGTTCTTTTCAAACAAATACCGGATTGCGGCATGATCAGTGTAGACAACAACACGAGTGCCAACCAAATAAGATCTAAATTTATCAAAAGCATAAACCACGGCTAGCAACTCCTTCTCAGTGGTAGTATAATTGGACTGGGCTGCATCAAGCGTCTTGCTTGCATAATAGATGGAGTGAAAAATTCTTCCAATTCTTTGGCCTAGAACAGCCCCTATAGCATTATCACTCGCATCACACATCAATTCAAACGGCAAAGACCAGTCAGGAGCAATGATGATTGGTGTGGTCACCAACCTTTTCTTCAACTCTTCAAACGCCTTGATACAAGCATCATCAAACACAAATCTCACATCCTTCTCCAACAATTTGCACAAGGGAGTGGAAATTTTGGAGAAGTCCTTTATGAAGCGTCTATAGAACCCTGCATGTCCCAAGAAACTACGCACCCCCTTAACAGAGATAGGTGGTGGTAATTTCTCAATAGCCTCTATCTTCGCCTTGTCAACCTCAATCCCTTGCTTTGACACCTTGTGCCCAAGTACTATGCCTTCTTGAACCATAAAGTGACATTTTTCCCAATTCAGCACCAGATTTGTTTCTTCACAACGGCTCAGCACAGCATCAAGATTCTTCAAGCATTCATCAAAAGAGTCACCCACCACTGAGAAGTCATCCATAAATACCTCCACAAATTTTTCCACCATATCAGTGAAAATAGCCATCATGCACCGCTGAAAAGTCCCCGGAGCATTACACAACCCAAATGGCATCCTCCTAAATGCATAGGTGTCATATGGACAAGTAAAAGTGGTCTTCTCTTGGTCTTCAGGAGCTATCACAATTTGATTGTAGCCCGAATAACCATCCAAGAAACAATAATACTCATGGCCTGCAAGTCTATCCAACATCTGATCAATAAAAGGGAGTGGGAAGTGATCTTTCCTGGTGGCTTTGTTGAGCTTCCTATAATCAATGCAAATTCGCCACCCAGTAACAGTTCTTGTAGGAATCAACTCATTGTTCTCATTCTTCACCACTGTCATGCCCCCTTTCTTAGGAACACATTGCACTGGACTCACCCACTTGCTGTCAGAGATAGGAAAAATAATACCAGCATCCAGCCACTTGATAACTTCTTTCTTCACCACCTCCTTCATGATTGGATTTAGCCTCCTCTGCTGCTCTATAGATGGCTTATGATCTTCCTCCAAGAGAATTTTATGCATGCAGAAAGAAGGACTAATCCCTCTAATATCAGCAATAGTCCAGCCAATAGCTCTCTTGCGCTCTCGCAATACCCGCAACACCTTCTCAACCTGCACATCAGACAACAAAGAAGAAAGGATTACGGGCAAAGTATTACCTTCACCCAAATAAGCATAACGTAAATGTGCGGGTAAAGGCTTGAGCTCAAGATTAGGAGCCTTCTCAATAGACGGTTTAGCAGGAGCTAAGGTCAACGGTCTATCAAGCTCCTCAAATTTCTTCCACCCTGGGATGAATCTACTCTGCATATTAAGAACCTCCACATATTCTTCAGTATCTTCATCCTTCAGGATATCATCATCATCACATAAGAGTGCCCTTTCCAAAGAATCAACATTAGAAGCCAAGAATGACCTCTCATCAGCAGTCAACTCATCATCTATCACTTTTACCATGGACAACTCTTCATAATGAGAAGGAAGCTGGGTAGCTCTGAACACATTAAACACGGCTTCTTCCCCATTTACCTTCATAATCATCTTACCAGCTCTGACTCTAATAACAGCATCAGCAGTAGCCAAAAATCCTCTTCCCAAGATGAGAGGAACCTCAGGATCAGCTTCATAATCAAGAATAATAAAATCAACGGGTAATATGAACTGACCCACTTGAACAAGCACATCCTCAATAATCCCCTCGGGGCATGTCAAAGATCTATCAGCCAGCTGCAAAGTCACAGTAGTGGGTCGTGGCTCACCCAGGCCTAGTTTCCTAAAAACTGAAGAAGGCATCAAATTCACACTAGCACCCAAATCACATAAAGCACGACCAACCTCATGTTCCCCAATTTTCAAGGGGATGGTAAAACTGCCAGGGTCCTTCAATTTCTGCGGAAGCTTGCTTCTAACTCTGGAACTGCACTCCTCAGTAAGTGCAACTGTCTCAAACTCAGTCAATCTTCTCTTGTTAGCAACAATATCCTTGATGTATTTAGCATATTTGGGAACATCCCGCAAAAGCTCCACCAAAGGAATATTTACCTGAATTTGACTCAAGATCTCCAAAAATTTCTTTCATGCTGCATCCACTTTCTGCTTCTGAAGTCTCTGCGGGAAAGGTGGTGGTGGTCTCACAATAGCAGACTCGGGCTGCTTTTCAATTACTTTTTCTGCTTCTTTCTCCACCTCCCTATCAGCATTTGGCTCTAACTCACCAACAGGCTTCTTTGGCTTTGGGGGAACTTCTTCCAAAGCTCTTCCATTCCTCAAAGTAACTGCTTGCACAAATTCTCTAGGATTCTTCTCTGTATCACTCGGTAAAGCACCCCGAGGTCTATTGTTTTGTGCTTCAGCTAGCTGCCCCAATTGCCTCTCAAGATCTTTCTGCGAATTGCTCAAATCTTTAATTGTCTGTGCCTGAGATGCTGACTCATCCATGAGCTTTTGCTGCCCTGCAAGAATTTTTTTAAGCATATCCTCAACTGAACTGGACTGCTGCGGCTGACTCTGCGACTGTGATCCCTGCTGTGGTGCATTTTGGGACCTCTCATTGCCTTGAGGCTGCTCACGACTATCCCTCCAAGAAAAATTTGGGTGACTGCGCCAACCCGTGTTGTAGCTGTTACCATATCGGTTGCGATTCTGGCCCTGTGATCTGTTCTGATTACCCACATATTATATTGACTCTGGATTAGATGGACAGACATCAGTAGCATGATCCTCTCCACAAACCTCACAAAAAGTCTGAATTTGTTGCACTGGAGCTGCTGGTTGTTGAGTCTGCGATAAAGTTAGCTTGCTGATTTGATTGGAAATAGCATCCATTTTCGCCCTTAACTCTGAAACTGCATCCAATTGAAGTACCCCAGCAGACTTCTGCGTAATAGCTCTACCAACACCCTGCCAATCAGGATTGCTCTGCGAAAACTTGTCAAGTAACTCATAAATTTGATCAAAGTTTAAAGCCAGTACTTGACCTCCAGCAGCCGCATCTACCACAATCTTCGTGTGTGCATTCACCCCTCAACAAAAGTGTGTGCAATAACCTCATTGGATTGGTTGTGGTGTGGACAATCCCTCAATAGAGCCTTAAATCTCTCCCAGGCTGAGTACAAAGATTCACCATCTAACTGTCTGAATGACATGATTTCACTCCTCAGCCGGGCTGTCTTGGCAGATGGATAAAATTTAGCCAAGAATTTCTTAGCCAAGTCCTCCCAAGTAGTGATAGACCCAGGCTTCTCAGCCTTTAACCACTTCCTTGCTGTCCCTATCAATGAAAATGGGAACAGGGTCAAACGAACATAATCAGTAGGCACACCAGTTGGTGTATAAGTATCACTGATCTCTAGAAAGTTTTGAATGTGTTGCTGTGGATCCTCATGAAGTAATCCAGCATATTGCCCCGTCACATGCAGCAACTGAATCATGCCGGGCTTGATCTCAAAGTTTCCAGTAATAGCAGGCTTCACAATACTAGACTCCACCCCTTTCAGACTAGGGAGAGCCACATCTCGCACTGCTATTGCTTGTTCTTCTGCCATTTCAATAGGTAAAGAAGCAGGTACGATTGCTAGTGCTTCTCGATCTCTTGCTTCCTTTCTTAACCTCCTCAAGGTTCTTTCAGGCTCGGGATCAAAAGGTGCGAGTGGTTCGTCCTTCTTATTCCTTTGCATGCAAAAACCTGTAGCCTGAAATAGCACAAGACACTCAACAAAAAAAATTAAACCTGAATAGAAATTAAGTAATCGTTCAAAAAGAAATTAGTCTGTAATAGTCCCCGGCAACGGCGCCAAAAACTTGTTGCTCCCAAACGCACACGCAAGTATACGCGGTCGCCAAGTAATAAAGTGACAAAGTCGAGTGTCGATCCCACGAGGACTGTGCAGACTAATACTTAGTAAACAATTTCTATCAAACTATCCAGGGGTCTTGTTCTTAATTGGTGAGAGTTTTTGTAACCAAAAAGCAGTAATTAAAGTGCCGGATGTGTAGTCAAGCAATGGTGCAAACTTTGGGTGTTATCAATATTAAGAGGACGGTCCAGGGTCAGAGTTACGAACAATCCAGTTGATGTATTCAATTGATTCCACTTCTTAAATCCCGAGTTACTAACTGACAGAGTAATTGTAATTATGAAAACCTTTCAGTTATTCACAATCTATGCAAGCTACTTCAATCCCTATATGTCTATGGGTTAAATCACATGCACGCATTAACGATCTCTATAATGAGTTAAACTAGGCAAGCAAGTATATGTCTATCCTACTCGCGAATTGGTTCCCCGATGCCCGGGTTCACAAACTAGTTCTATTCTTTCTTATTACGTAATTAGATTCTCTCTTTCGAGTTCAACCCAAAAACCATAGATGATGCATAATTATCGAGCTCTAACAATTATACAAGTGAAATCAAGAAAGAATAAGTAACCCGTTATGGGATTCAATTAATGGGAATCAATCTTCAACAATCAACTTTCATGTAAAACTCTAACCCCAGAACGTAAGGAAATTAGCCACACATATTCATAATCACAAGGCAAAGATTTGATGTAATAATGAATTAATTGATGAAATAGATGAAAGATTAAGAATCACCCTTGTTCAATGGAGTATGTAGCTCTCAATATTGCCCAAAGTCAAGAACTCCTTACAAAAACTAAGTAATAAACTATTTATAATGTTTCCAAACCCTTGGTAATAAGTTAGACCCGATACTAGGAGGAATAGGGAGTAAAATTGCGCATAAGGGGCGCCCCGCGCCCCGAAAAGCGTGCAAACGACCAGAGGACGCCTCCAGGCTTCGTGCCTTAGGCCTGCGACGCGCCATGCAGCGCGCCAACCTCCTCGCGCCATAGGCTGCGCGGCGCGGAGGCTGCAGCGCTAGGCCAAAATTGCTCTTTTCCGCTCCAAAACTCGGCTCGTGTCGTGCCTTTGTGTGCTCTATCCAATCTCCAATCATCATCCAATCAATTCATGCTCAATCAAGCTTCGAAACGCTCCAAATGTATCGCGTAACGACCTACATACGAACAACACAACATTAGCGTAAAATCACATTCACAAGCTACCAAACAAATGCAAAACAAGCTCAAATGTGCGGAATTATTAAGGAAAAGTAGGCATAAAATGCCGAACATCACTGCATATATACAGAAATATATACATACATATATACATATACTTGCGTACATATTCATTTGTAACTATCTGACTTCATTTGTTTTTTTTTTTTTTTGGCTCATTATTCAATGAAAGATGCGTTTTTCCTGAGACCATTTATTGTCAGATGCAGCCACAATATTGTTGCTTCTTCATCTACGGTATTAGTTATATTAAGTGAAGTTTTCAGTTTCCTTTCAGCACATAATTAGTGTTAAAGTATTAACATTACTACATCTTAATTTGATTGCAGGAGGAAGGTTTCAAAGAAGCAAAGGAGAGAATAAGGGAAGCATTTGGAAAAATAGAGCTATCTCCTTCTTCCTATGACACTGCATGGGTGGCTATGGTGCCTTCAAGAAATTCCCTAAACTACCCCTGTTTCCCTCAGTGCTTGGATTGGATTATTGAAAATCAAAGAGAAGATGGATCCTGGGGCTTAAATCCTAGCCATCCATTGCTCGTCAAAGACTCTCTTTCTTCCACTCTCGCATGTTTGCTTGCCCTCTCCAAATGGGGTGTTGGCGATAACCAAGTCCAGAGAGGTAATTAACGTCACCTATTATATTTCACTTGTACACGCGAACAATGTAAATGTTACTCCTAAATGTGCAGTACTAATGTTTTATATACCCCTCAATGAGGAATTTACTTCATTCAATTTTCAGGCCTTGGCTTTATTGAAACGCATGGTTGGGCAGTTGATACCAAGGATCAGATTTCACCTGAAGGATTTGATATCATATTTCCCAGTATGATCAAGTGTGCAAAGAAACTGAATTTGAATTTGCCTTTGGACCCCGGCCTTGTTAATATGATGATCCACAAACGCGGTTTGACAATTGAAAGGTGTGCTTCTTCTTTGTAAAATGCATGGTTAATTTAACATATACATAATTGTATATGTATTGATTATTTCTTGCTGAATGTTCAATTTGATAATTTACTAGTACTGTATTTGATGCTCTATAGCTTCATCTTAATTGGACAATACTAAAGATATTTTACGATCTAATATCATTTGATGGGTCATTTCTTAATCATTATCATTAGAGTCTTAAAGAAGGATTACCAGGGGAATATAGAGAATCTTGAATATGTTGCTGAAGGGCTTGGCCAATTATGTCATTGGAAAGAGTTGATGCTTCATCAGCGAAACAACGGTTCGCTTTTTGATTCACCAGCCACCACTGCAGCTGCCTTGATTTACTATGATCAACACGATGAAAAATGCATTGCATACTTAAACTCAATCTTGAAACTGCACAATAATTGGGGTATGCACCGCCATCTTTCACATTAGCTTCATTATTATATTATGATGTGATAGTTTTATTAAATGATTAATTAAGACAAGGTTACTATAGGAAGTTAAGAGTTCCATCAGTTCAAGGATTGAGTTGTTAATTAGTAAATGCTGAACTTCCTATATATGTCAATTAAATGCACCTATCGTTAGCTTTATAATATAACTTCTTTTTCCTCAATTGATGTTATTGTAGTTCCCACTATTTACCTGTAAAAGAATATTGTGTATCTATGCTTACCTTGTATAGAGAACTTAATTATAGGAGAGATACTTAGGATATTCACTTACCTTTCATAGAGCCCTTGTTAGTTGTATATATGTATTGTAATTCTGACTCCTAAATACATACATTAATCAGTTCGATTTCATGGTATCAGAGCTCTAAGGCTCGATCCACAGCTTCCATCTTCAAAGTTTTGCTCTTTTCTGTTGACTGGTTGTTTGGGCTTACACTTCGAAGTGTTCAATTTATCTCACCTCCACCACAGTAAGACTCAGGGGAGGATTCCGACCGGAATAAAGTATTTCCGGTGCCTGTTGGACAGCGCGTGGAGCAAGTCGCCGGCGCGTCAGATTTCCGGTGTGGCGCGTGTCAGCGCGTGTGTGTTCAGACTTCAGCCAAAATTTGGTTCGGGGGTCGCACTGCCATTTCCGGCCGACCCGTTTGGTGCTTCTGATCAACGGACATATTTTGCATTTGGATTTCGTGGTCAGAACTGATTTGTCTGCTTCCGCTTGCATTCTTTGATCAATTTCAGATTTTGGTTTTCACCTTCACGGTCAGATCTGTTCATCCCTCAGTTATATTTGTTAGTTGTGTGATTTCTTTTGGTTACTTGTCCAGATCTGTTGGGAAACCTTTGTGTGATTTTAGAATCTGATCTCTTTGTGACATTTGTTTGTTGAAATAATGGCTGATAATAAAGACATTAAGGCTGCTGTCACTGAATTAGTTCCAACCATGTCCAGAATTACTGAACATAAATTGAATGGTTCTAACTATTTGGAATGGAGTAAAATCATTAGGGTTTATTTGCGTAGTATGGATAGAGATGATCATTTGATTAAAGATCCCCCAAATGATGAAACTAAACATGCATGGTTGAGAGATGATGCCCGTTTGTTCTTACAAATAAGAAATTCCATTGATAGTGACATTGTTGGTTTAACTAGTCATTGTGAGTTTGTTAAAGAATTGATGGATTATCTTGAGTTCTTATACTCTGGCAAAGAGGATTTGTCTCGGATTTTTGGTGTATGCAAGACATTTTATCGTGCTGAGAAAGGTGAGAAATCTCTCACGGCTTACTTCATGGATTTCAAGAAAACCTATGAGGAATTAAATATGCTTCTGCCATTTAGTACTGATATCAAGGTGCAACAAAAGCAGAGAGAACAGATGGCCATAATGAGTTTTTTAGGTGGCCTTCCTTCTGAATTTGAAACCGCTAAATTTCAAATTCTTTCGAGCTCTGAGATTACTTCTCTCAAAGATGTGTTTAGCAGGGTACTACGTACTGAGAATACGTCATCTGCTCAACACAATATCCTGGTTGCTAAGGGTGGAGGAACTGACACCGGGAGAAGATTTGACAACAAGGGAGGACGAAATAAGAATTCAGAATCAAGCAAAGACGAGTGTCACTATTGCCATGAGACAGGTCACTGGAAGGCGAACTGTAAGAAATTACAGGCTCGCAATCAGGCTAATCAGAACGGTCCTCGAGGGAGGGCTAATGTTGCACTTGCTCCTAGTTCATCTTCTGATGGTTCTGTTCTTATCTCAGCTGCAGATTTTGCTCAATTCTCTCAATATCAGGATTCATTGAAGGAGTCAGGTAAAGCATGTCTTGTTTCTGCTTCAAACAAATGGGTGATTGATTCTGGTGCTTCAGATCATATGACAGGTAATCCTAGTACCTTTGCTAGTTTTCGTCCCCACAAAACACCCTCTTTTGTGACCATTGCTGATGGGTCAACTTACAACACTGTGGGCTCTGGGACAGTTAAACCAACCTCACACATTACCTTATCATCAGTTTTAAGTCTACCAAAATTCTCCTTTAATTTAATTTCTGTGAGTAGACTTACCAAAGATCTAAATTGTTGTATCTCATTTTTCCCTGATCATTGTTTGTTTCAGGATCTCGTGACGAAGCAGATTATTGGTAAAGGACATGTATCTGATGGTCTCTACATACTTGATGAATGGGTGCCTCGGTCTGTTGCTTGCTCTAGTATCGTGTCTCCTTTTGAGGCACACTGTCGGTTGGGACATCCTTCTCTGCCTACTTTGAAGAAGTTGTGTCCTCAATTTCAGAATGTTTCTTCATTGGAGTGTGAGTCTTGTCGGTATGCAAAACACCATCGCAGCCCGTTGAGTCCTAGAATTAATAAACGAGCTGAGTTTGCTTTTGAATTAGTTCATTCAGATGTATGGGGACCATGCCCAGTTGTGTCAAAAATGGGATTTAAGTATTTTGTTACTTTTGTGGATGATTTTTCTCGAATGACTTGGATTTATTTTATAAAAAATCGCTCTGAAGTATTTTCTCATTTTTGTGCATTTTGTGCTGAAGTGAAAACCCAATTTAATTCTACTGTCCACACACTTCGAAGTGACAATGCTAAGGAGTATATGTCAACATCGTTTCAGTCTTATATGAGAGAACATGGGATTATCCACCAGTCATCATGTGTTGATACACCCTCTCAAAACGGGGTTGCTGAGAGGAAGAACAGGCATCTCCTTGAGACAGCTCGAGCACTTCTGTTCCAAACAAAAGTTCCTAAACCGTTCTGGGCTGATGCCGTCTCTACAGCTTGTTTTCTAATCAATCGCATGCCCTCTGTTGTGCTAGATGGTGGTATTCCCTACAATGTTCTATTCCCAAACAAGTCACTATACCCTGTGGAGCCTAAGGTATTTGGAAGCACATGTTATGTTCGAGATGTTCGACCATCTGTTACCAAGTTGGATCCTAAGGCTTTGAAGTGTGTTTTCTTGGGTTATTCTCGACATCAGAAGGGGTACCGCTGTTACTCTACTGAATTGGGTAAGTATTTAGTGTCCACCGATGTTGTGTTTTCGGAGGCTACACCATTCTACTTTGCACCCCCGGTCTCTACAAGTCAGGGGGAGGATGATGAATGGTTAGTTTATCACATTGCCGGCACCCTGACAGAAAATTTAGATGAGGTCGCTCATACATCTCCAGGCTTGTCTGATGCGCACCAATTGGATACTTCTGTTGAGCACCAACCAGATATTGTGTCGTCTGCCCCTGCCCCAGATATTATGCCTTCTTCTGTTCCAGATAATGTGCCTTCGGCCCCATCTTCATCTGCACCAGCAATACCACCAGTTGTTCACGTGTACTCAAGAAGGAATAAGACCAATGATACATGTCCTGCACCAGTTCCTTCGTCATCAGATCCTGCCTCACCTGAGCCTTCAGAGGACCTTGATATTCCCATCGCTCTTCGCAAAGGTACACGCACTTGTAAATCCACATATTCTATTGCTAACTTTGTTTCATATGCCCAGTTATCTCCTACATCTAGGTCTTTAGTTGCTTCTCTAGACTCCATAACTGTCCCCAAAACAGTGAAGGAAGCTCTTGCTCATCCGGGATGGTCTGGTGCTATGCTTGAGGAAATACATGCTTTAGAGGAAAGTCAGACTTGGAACTTGGTGGATTTGCCAAGAGGCAAGAAAGCAGTAGGGTGCAAGTGGGTCTTCACTGTCAAGGTCAATCCTGATGGTTCTGTCGCACGACTGAAGGCCAGACTTGTGGCTAAAGGGTACGCTCAGACCTATGGAGTGGACTATTCAGACACCTTCTCCCCGGTTGCCAAACTGACTTCCGTCCGCCTGTTTATTTCTCTTGCTGCTTCTGAAAATTGGCCCTTACATCAGCTGGATATTAAGAATGCATTTCTCCATGGTGACCTATATGAAGAGGTATATATGGAGCAACCACCTGGTTTTGTTGCTCAGGGGGAGTATGGGAAAGTCTGTCATCTGAAGAAGTCTTTGTACGGCTTGAAACAGAGTCCTCGTGCTTGGTTTGGCAAATTTAGTAAGGTAGTTCGAGAGTTTGGGCTGAAAAGAAGTCACTGTGATCACTCCGTCTTTTACAGAAGATCAACAAGTGGCATTATTCTTCTTGTTGTGTATGTCGATGATATAGTTATTACTGGAAATGATTTTGCAGGAATCTCTTCCCTCAAGTCCTTTATGCATGCTAGGTTCCGTACGAAGGACTTGGGTCAGTTGAAATACTTTCTGGGTATAGAGGTAAATAGATGCAAAAAGGGAATCTTTTTGTCTCAAAGAAAGTATATTCTTGATCTGCTTGCAGAGACTGGAAAGTTGGCAGCCAAGCCATGTAGTACCCCGATGGTTCCTAATGTGCATCTCATGAAAGATGATGGTGATCCTTTTGATGACCCGGGGAGATACAGGAGGTTAGTTGGGAAACTAAACTATCTTACTGTGACTCGTCCGGATATTGCTTTTGCAGTGAGTACAGTCAGCCAGTTCATGTCAACACCTACAGTCAAGCATTGGGCGGCTTTGGAACAAATTCTATGTTACTTAAAGGGAGCTCCTGGACTCGGTATACTATATAGCAGTCATGGACACTCTCGCATTGAGTGTTTTGCAGATGCAGATTGGGCTGGATCAAGAATTGATAGGAGATCCATTACTGGCTATTGTGTTTTTGTGGGTGGGAATCTGGTTTCATGGAGGAGTAAGAAGCAAAATGTTGTATCGCGCTCCAGTGCAGAGTCAGAGTACAGAGCTATGGCACAATCCACATGTGAGATTATGTGGATACATCACCTTTTGACCGAAATTGGGATGAAGCACCCTATACCAGCGAAACTCTGGTGTGATAATCAGGCCGCCCTTCATATTGCCTCTAATCCAGTATATCATGAGAGAACTAAGCACATCGAGGTGGATTGTCACTTTATTCGCGAAAAGATTGAGGATAACTTGATTTCCACTAGCTATGTGAGGACAGGAGAGCAGCCAGCTGATTTGCTCACAAAGGCATTGAACGGAGCTCGAGTTGACTATCTATGTCACAAGCTAGGCATGATCAATATCTATGCTCCAGCTTGAGGGGGAGTGTAAAAGAATATTGTGTATCTATGCTTACCTTGTATAGAGAACTTAATTATAGGAGAGATACTTAGGATATTCACTTACCTTTCATAGAGCCCTTGTTAGTTGTATATATGTATTGTAATTCTGACTCCTAAATACATACATTAATCAGTTCGATTTCATTACCCAACTAAGGTACATTCATATCTCTGCTTGGTTGATGCCGTTCAAAATCTTGGAGTAGAACGATATTTTAAAACAGAGGTCAAAAGTGTTTTAGATGAAGTATACAAGTAGTTATTTGAATTGATCACGGTCTGTACAATTTGTTTTTTAAAAACCCCTGGTAATAATGGTCAATTATTGATAGGCTTTGGCAACAAAAGAATGAGGAAATTTTTTCAGATGTTACAAATTGTGCCATGGCGTTTCGAGTTTTACGGATGAACAACTATGAAGTTTCCTCAGGTTCGTTATTTAAAAGTTACTCAGAAAAATAATTATTTTTACTAATATATCAATAAATTTGAAATCTTCTGCAGAAGAACTATTAGGATTTGTCGATCAAGAACATTTCTTTAGAACATCAAGTTGGAAACTTAAGAGTCATGTTGCAATTCTTGAACTCCACCAAGCGTCACAGGTGGCTACTCATGACCTGAAAGATCAAATTTTAGATAAAGTTTATACTTGGACGAAAACCTTTATGGAGCAAAAACTCTTAGACGAGCACATCCCTGATAGATCAAAGAAGGAGGTATCAATAGTAATAGGCCATTCAACATTGTTTGTGCTTCTGTTTCATTGTATAAAATGTTATGATATCATTCCATTACTATTTGTAAATATCAGATGAAACTTGCTTTGAGGAAGTTTTATGCCACATATGATCGAGTGGAAACTAGACAATATATTGAGTCATATGAAATGGATAGTTTTAAAATCTTAAAAGCAGCTTACAGGTATCATTATAGCACTATTACTTATAAAGTGGTACACATTGTTATTCTTACAACTCTCTTATGCATTCAAACATTTTTATTTCTTTCTTACAGGCCTCCAAACATTAGCAATATAGACTTCCCAAAGTTCTCAGTTCACGATTTTAATTTGTGCCAAGCCCAACACAGAGAAGAACTTCAACAGCTCAAGAGGTATCTGTATTGGCTTAATTAATTAGACCTTGAAATTCTTAAACAATAACTCATTTCAGTTCATATATATATATATAATATTTATATTGTACATATATAGGTGGTTTGAAGATTGCAGACTTGGCCAAGTAAAACTTTCACAACAGTTTGTATATACTAGTTACTTCATGATTGCTGCCTTACTCTTCGAGCCTGAATATTCTGACACTCGTCTCGCTTATGCAAAGTTGGTCATGCTCACAACTGTGGTGGATGATTTCTTCGATGGATTTGTTTGCAGAGATGAACTGCACAACATCATCGAATTGGTAGAGAGGTATTGTGTTCTATATTCTTGCTCGTAATATAGGAGTATAACCAAAGTCCTTCCATCCATGTTGTTCAACTCACATTTTTCAGGGGCTCTGGGTTTGTGTTAATAGGAAGTTACTACTTGTCCATCATCAATTGTTTAATGGTTGTACTCAGATGGGCTTAAATGATCATAGACTACCTTAAATTTTTGGGTTAGATGCTCGAACTCTTTTACAATATGACATTTTAACTCTTTCTATCAAAAGTGGGATGGATACTCATCTGTTGGAGTATATTCAGAGAGCGTTGAGATTTTCTTTTCAGCACTTTACCAAACAATAGAGGATATTGCGGCAAAAGCACACATCAAGCAAGGTCATATTATTAACATGGTATAGAAAAGTACGACAATTAATATCTAAAATCTTCATGTTATACGTTCCGTACATTTCAACTGACTAGAAATATATCTTTGTATAGTGGCTTGATTTGTTGAAGTGTATGCTATTGGAATTAGACTGGTGGAAAAGTAAGACAACACCAACCATAGAGGAGTACTTGGCTGTAGCATGTGTAACTAGCGGTGCTGCATGCTTCGTTCTAACAGCACAATATCTTCTTGGACCAAAGTTGTCCAAGAAAATTATACAAAGTTCTGAGATCAGTGCTTTATGCAATTGTACAGCTATCGTGGCCCGCCTGCTTAATGACATACAAAGTTACAAGGTAGTAATATTAATTAACTTAATCTCTTTTACTAGTTGTGTCACGTTGGATATATATAGTCAATTTTCGTATGCAATGATCGAAATTTGTTGATTCACCTGCATACAGTTAATTGGCAAATCATCACTTTATTCCAAAGTCAAGCATATAATATACATATACTTACTAACATTGATCCTCTTCTCTCGTTTTTTTCGCGCAGAGAGAACAAGCAGAAAGTTCACCAAATATAGTCTCAATATTAATAACACAAAGTCAGGGAACTATCTCCGAAGAAGAGGCTATAATACAGATAAAGGAAATGATAGAAAGCAACAGAAGACAGTTGCTAGGAATGGTTCTTCAAAGAAAAGGAAGCCAATTGCCACAAGTTTGCAAGAATCTTTTTTGGAAGACATGCAAATTGGCTTATTCCATATACTCAAATAGCGACGAGTTTCGCTTCCCGGAGGAAGTGAAGAACCATATCAACGAAGTAATTTATAAACCACTCCATCTAAGTCCAGCGCTATATTTCCTGTTAAATTAGTTCTTTTTCCATATGTTACTATCTCTTTGCGGCTTGGTCGTGAATACAAAAGAATTCATTGAGTACAGTCAATTGGTCAGATAGGGTTTGTTAGCACGTAGCTGATGTAAGTATTTACATTTTCGGAGTCCTAATTAACTTAAGCATCTTAGTTTGACTCCGAATGATTATCTCAAGAAGGATTGAAAAGACAGACTCTTAATTAACTACTAAATGTTTATTAAACAACTAAATGCATTGCGTCAGAAAATCTTCGTCTTCGATTTCTCTTCGCAGCGCATTTTTAAGGGCTAAGACTTTCCTCCGGAGTGAAGTTGTTGGGGGAAGAGAAGATGAGGAAGCTAGTTTAATCACTACTAAAAATCAGGGATTTTTCGACCGCCCAAACGGTCGGATAATGGTCGAACAGCCAATCGATGATCGACCAAAACAGGTGGTCAAAGATTTGCTGGTCGGAGAAGTCTGTCAGACCGATTCGGTCGGACGTCCCACCGTCGAACAGTTGAATTTCTGGAAAAATAAATATTCATCTGTTCGACCGAATTGGTCGAACAGATAAATTTCTGGAAAAATAAATATTGAATCGGTCGAACAGATGATTTTCTAGAAAAATAAATATTCATCTGTTCGACCGAGTCGGTCGAAATTTCGGTCGAAATTCTGTGTAAAACCTGCAATATAAAAGCTGTAGTTAGAGCTACACCACCTGTAAATGCAGAAACACCAGCACCATAGAAACAATAGGCTTCACCAGGCCTTAATATTAGTCTAAACTTGACTTTAAACTAAAAGTCTAACAATATACATAATTTCAAGACTTCACAACGATAAAACAAGTCAAACAAATCAACTACAAGTCTTACATTCATCAAAGAAGCTTAACAAAAACTATCCACAAGTCTAACATATGTCTAACATCATGAACAATCCATTATACTACTCGGTTGCCTCAGAACTAGACTCGGATCCAGACTCAGACGACGATCTGTATCGACGTTAGCTCTTGCCTTTCCCCCCGCTGCTTCTACTTCTCTTGCTCTTGCCCTTGTCTTTTTTCTTTCCCTTCTCAGAATGACTAGACATCCAGTTTTGCATCATTTTCCCGCATGGCATTCATATTAGCCTCATTGCGCAAACGTTCTTCTTCGCTCTTTCTCTTAAGCTCTTCAATTTTATTGAGCAGTCGAGCTTCCACGGATGGATTAATTGAGCTAGTAGGAGGGTAAGAGCCAAACAAACCTGGATTCAGACGATCCGAGGCATACTGCGATCCAAGACCGTAAGCACATCCCTTCTTTACCTCTCCATTCACCTCCAACCATAGTGCGGTTTCCTCCTCAAGTGTCATTGGAGCTGGGGTACTGCTTCCACACTCGGATGCTTGACTTGCCAACCTTGCTTCATAAGCCGCTGAAGCCTTTTCCTGAAAAAAAAATTAATAATAAAAATTAGATGTATAAATATTGAAGGATTATACAAAGAAGTTTGAATTTAATAACTTACCCACAACTCTTTAGCGCGCGGCTTGACCTAGACTTCTTCCCCTTTTTTGTTCGTGTAGATATGTCTAGTCTTAAACATTTCGGGCACAAGTACTGTCCGCCCTTCTTTCTTTTCCTACAAATATTAGAAGAGGACAAGTTAGATAGAAAATTAACGAAAGTTACATTAAAAACAATACATATAAATTAAAGATCTTTACCAATAGCATCCGATGAGTCGCGCAACTAACTGAGCCCCCGGTGTGCTCCACCCTTTTCGGAGGCTCGCGCTGCCTTTCGTTGGGCGCTCCTCTTCTTGAATTCATCACTCTCCTAGTATTTCAGCAGTAGTAGCCATTGAGGCTCAAATATCCAATCGGGCTTCTGTCCTGTATCCCGACAAGTATACGTGGAGCCCTTGACTAGATTAGCGCATTTTTTGAGGAAATTGCTTCGGATAGCGCTATCAAAGGCAACATGCCACTTACACTTTGTCTGAAATAATTAAAAATATTAGATTTAAACATAAGTAAAACTTAACTAAATTATTAATAAATCTTATGCATAGTTATTACCTTAAAATCTTCAAACATGTTCAGCTTTACCAGGAAAGGTACCATACCCTAGGATGGCCACGCATCAGTCCAGCTAGATCTTATGCATGTTGTCACTATGGGCGTAGCCACGTGCGAGGGAGTAAAACTAGATAAAAATTACTAGAGTTAATAAATATACTAAAAATTAAACTTCAAAGTAAAATTAAATAGTTAAAATCTGACAAAAATAATACTTACCCTTTATTACCCTCAGGATAAATAAGTACAAAGCCTCCGTCATGTGATCCGGCTTCACCAATGTAATAGGGCGAGCTCGGATGATAATATGGTATAGTCTGCGATGGTATAGTACAGCTAAATGTATCAGAAGGTGGTACAGTAGATCCAGATGGAGTAGATGATGAAGGGGACGGTGATGGACTGGAAGATGATGAAGGCATGGAAGAACTTGGGCAGCCATGCGGACGAACAACATAACTGGGCGATGTAGGATGTGGCATGCCCAGGGTAAAAAATCCGGGTGGAGTGAAAAATCCAAGAGCATATGTCGATGGAGGAGATGTAGGAAGCATATGAGGTACATGAGCAGGAGGAGTAACATGACCAGAAGCAGAAGAGGTACTTTGAACCTTTTTTTCCCCCTAGCCTTCCCCGTAGATGCCATATCTATAAAATAAACACAATAAGTTAGCACAATAAAAACAAAATATAAATTTAGAACGAAGAACATTTATAAAGTAGTGCTATTAATTGTAGTAACATGACAACCGGCTTACTACGAACATGTCAATCATCATCATTCGTCTCAAGATCATCGGCTATTTCTTCTTCCTCGCTTGTCTCATCGTCATTGGTAAATTATTCCTCGGTTGTTTCAACGTCATCCATATATTCATCCTCCTCGTTTTGCCTGGATGTTCCTTCTCAAAAATTAGTCGTGTTTTTTCCACGTCTAACCACCGATTCATCAAACTGTTCATAGATGCCTTCACTATGTTGCAACTGGTCGGCTAATTCAATATCCACAATCAAGGGAACGGTTGAAACCTCATTTTGATATGCAACATCTAATACATCATCTACTTCTATTCTTCCCACCGGCTTGCCTTTTAGAACAGCCCATCAATAGGCCTTGGCTTTGGATTTGGCTTTGTTTATATAACACTTACAAATTCTCTAAACCAATCTGAAAATTTCTCATAAACAGCATCAGCACCAAAAACACCAACAAAGTGACTGAATGATGCGTCAAAGAAATTCTCATTAGTTAGAATAATGATGAAACTTGAATGTTAGGCATAAATGTAAAATAAATCATACTTGTAAAAAGGTGTGACCTCGGGACAATTCAACAACACATGTGTTGTAGCTGCTTTTATGTCCCGGTCAGTGAAATTGCATACTTCAATCGTTAAGTTTCCTCTCCCAGGTTGATTGAATATAGAAAATGGTGGGTAATTCGGATCATTGTTGTCTCCGACATCATGCCGATCCAGCCTGTTCCGCAAATATTGCACATTCTGATCGAAATAATACGAATAGAAATGAGAAGTTTCTCTAGCCAGATATGCCTCACATATTGACCCCTCAATTTGGTTCCTCTTTTTCACGTCCCGCTTACACTTGCCAATAATTCTGCAAAATTATTGTATTAATTAATTTACTTAAGATGAATTAAAAAACAAAGCTACTGAGTAAGAGAAGGAACCTTACCTCTCGAAAGAGTACATCCATCTACAGTGCACTGGGCCTTCCAGTCGTGCCTCTTCTACGAGGTGAATTGAAAGATGCTCCATTACATTAAAGAACCCAGGGGGAAAGATTTTTGTCAACTTAGTCGCGACAATAGGAAAGTTACTTTTCAAAGACTTAAGATTCTCTTCCTTCAATGTCTTAGAACACAACTCCTTAAAAAATAGGCTCGTCTCTGTAAGGGGTTTCAAAACTTTATCAGGCAAGCCATTGAATGCAATTTGGAGCAAGTTTTCCATGAAGATGTGACAGTCGTGGCTTTTCATGTGAGTCAACTTTCCGTCTGTCATATCAACACACCTTTCTAGGTTTGACGCATATCCATCAGGCATCCTCAAATTATTTACCCATTCACAAATCATTCTTCTCTCATCCAATCCGAATGTGTAACTAGCCTTGGGCAGCCAAATCGTGTTGCCTACTTGAGATACGTGTAACTCAGATCGCCTACAAAGTTCCTGAAGGTCCAACCTGGCCTTCACGTTATCCTTTGTCTTGTTCCTGACATCCATCACAGTATTAAAGACAGCCTCGAAAAAATTCTTCTCAATATACATGGGATCCAGATTATGTCGAAGAAGATTATCCTTCCAATAAGACAACTCCCAGAAGATACTTTGTTTGGTCCAATTATGATCAATACCATAACCAGGTGTTTTAGATGGCCGTTGGTCAGTTACCTTAGAGTACTCCTTAACCCTATCCTATATTTCTACTCCTGACAGCCTTCGCGGAGGCTCCTCAAAATCAACCTGATTCTTCATAAATGCACTAGTGTTATTCCTAAAAGGATGGTCCATTGGCAAGAATTGACGGCAACAGTCGAACTATGTGTTCTTACCGCCATTTTTCAAAGTGAAAGCTTTTGTATCTTCTATACAATAAGGGCAAGAGAGCTTACCTGCAGTGGACCACCCAGACAACATTCTATAAGTTGGAAAGTCATTTATAGTCCACATCAAAGAAGCATGCAGTTGAAAGTTCTGTTTCGTTGATATATCATATGTTTCCACACCTTCATGACACAGTAACTTTAAATCATCAATCAAAGGCTGCAAAAATACATCAATCGAGGATTTTGGGTTATGTGGACCCGGGATTATGCAATTCAAAAACAGATAAGGACTAGTCAAGCACATTTCGGGCGGAAACAAGAATAGGGTGTAGACGAGACATCAAAAGGAGTGAACCCATCTAAACATAGACCCAACCTTATGTTTCTTGGTTCATTAGCAAATGACGGATATACCTGATCAAACTGTTTCCATGCCTCACCATCTGACGGATGGCTTAGAATGCCCGACTGCTTTGTAGGATCATGGTGCCATCTCATATGAGGAGCAGAGCTCATCGACGCATACAACCTCTTTAACCTAGGTATAAGGGGTAAGTAATGCATCGACTTAACAGGGATCGGCTTCTTTTTAGCATTTAGAACCGGCTTGTAACGAGGCACCTCACAGAATTTATAAGTCTCTCGTTCTGCATCATCCTTATAAAACAACATGCAACCATTGACACAACAATGAATTCTCTGTGCAGAAAGGCCTAACGTGGAAACCAACTTCTTAGTATGGTAATAATCAGTTGGGAATGCCATGTTAGTTGGATTGAGTTCATTCATAAGGCCAATGATGGAATCCATGACTGCTTGAGATATACTAAAATCGGATTTAATGCTTAACAATCTAACAGCAACTGACAACTTGGAATGCACTGAGCCTTCATACAATGGACGACTAGCTTCCTCCAACCGTTTATAGAAGAGCTTTACCTCATCATTGGAAACGTGCTCAACATTTGGCTACGATGTACCCGGTTGTGATGGCTCATCCGGGTACATCCCAAAGGCATCATTAACCATATCGTTCATTCGATAATTATCAAGATCAGTATCCACAAATTGACCACTCCCACCGCCACAAACATTTTGAAAATTAACATCATTGCGCATCTCATGAGACTATCCATGATAAACCCAAACAAAATAATTTGGCATAAAACCCTTCTCATAAAGATGCATTTCTACTTCATCCAAATTCTTTTCTTTTGTGCACTTGCATTTCATACAAGGACACTTAATCTCGTCATTCCTTATAAAATCATCATGTGTTTTTGCCTTAGCAATAAATTCTGCAACACCTATAGCAAATTCTTCCCTCATCCCCCGCCGCCCGGGATTATTTCTATTATACATCCAACTACGGTTTCCATATTCCATATCTACACAAATATTGCAAGTTTGAGAAACATATTCAATTGAAAAGATTAAAAGAAAATTACTTTGATACTCTACCAATTTTCATAAGATAAGTAATTGTATAATTTTCTAAGTCAATTACTTTTATATTACTAACTAATTTATTCTCTAAGATTATCATTTAATAATTAGTAACACTTCTCAAGAATCAAATGAACTAGAATAAAAGATTAAACAATGAATATTTAAAAATAATTTATTTAATTTAAATGAATTTACAAAAATAATTAAAACATTTTAAATTGTGTAACTACTATATTACTTAAAGCTAATGTCTCTTAAGTTATTGTTAAGTGTGATAGTAGTTCATTTACTTACAATTTATGCTACGAGAAAGTTCTATATTTGTCCCTTTGTAAAATAAATATTTCATTCTAATGGTTAAAAATATTTCATCAATTTTTTGCTATTCTCTTCTTCTTTACTAATTACTAAAAAAATAATTTATTCTGAAATACTACCAATTTGAAAAAGATTAAGTACAACTTACTAGGATTATATCTAAGTCAATTACTTTTATATTATTAAATAACTTATTCTCTAGGATTATCGTTTAGTAATTAATAGCACTTCTCATTTGCAACTTATATCTATTTATTTGAAATGAAATAGAATCAAAGATTACAAAATGGATATTTAAAAATAGTTTATTTCATTTAAATCAATTTACAAAATAAGATATTTTAAGTTGTTTAGCTACATATTATTTATAGCTAATGTCTATTAAATTATTGTTAAGTATGATACTAGTTCATTTGCTATCTTTCGGCTATGAAAGTTCCATATTTTCACCCTTTGTAAAACAAGTATCCTATTACTTGTAAATGGTTAACAAGATTCAAACTTTAGCAATTTATGAGATAAAAAGAACCTAAAATTCCATCTATATTCCTAACTCTCTAACTATGTTTTCACTCAAACTATGCTCAATTTCAACATCTACTTCATTCCACTCTTAATCTATGTGTGTTTCTATTAGTAGTGGTTTTAACTATGTAATTTCATCCAAATATAAAGTAACTATGTAATTTCATCAAAATAGAGCTAAATTCAACAATAAACATCATTTTCATCAACACACTAATGCAAATGAACATTAATGCAAATGAACATTAATGCAAATGAACACTAAAACATCCTTTTCATCAACACTAATGCATTTCGTATGTACCAAATACACCCGTAAAATAAATATACCATATCTTTACAAACATACAATAGTACTAGTTCAATTCACTTCATCCCCACAAATATTTCTATCAAAAAATAGTCCACAATATTACTACTATGTATTTCCTTTTCTACTCTCAAACTAAAGTACCATTATACCTTAAACAACACAAACAAACAAAAACATGGGCAAACAAGAAACTCTCACCACCACCACCTCCCCCACATTTTATGCTACCAAAACAGCCACCAAAGCAACATAACCACCACCAAAAAATCCCCACATTCAAACAATCACAGCCCCAATTTTTTCAAATAAATGGAAAAAAAATTAAAAAACGAACTTGGTCCACCGGAATCTGGTTCTGTGCAAGAAAAAATAATTGGGGGTTAGGGTTTAGTGTGAAGAAATTGAGAAAAAAGCTAAAAATTGAGAAACAATGAAAAATTTAAAAACTTACCAAGAAAAATGAGAAATGGGGTGGATGGGACTTTGGGGAAGAAAGAATTTGGGGATGGGAAAATGGGGTGGATCGAATTTAGGGATGGGGAAGGGGATGGGTCGGATTGTTTTTTGAGGATGGGGAGAGAGTGAAATAAAATGGGGATGGGGAAATGGGGTGGATCTGCCCGGCTTATTTTAAGTTGTCCGACCGCCTTGTCCAACCGCCACGGTCGGATAGATTAAAAAAGTTAATTGTTATCCGACCGCAGCGGTCGGATGGTTTAAAAAAATTATTTAATATGAATTAACCAAGATATCCAACCGCGGCGGTCTGATAGAGGTGTCCGACCGAATTTCAGTCCGAAATTTTTGGTCTGAAAACAGCTGATTTTTAATAGTGAATTGAGGAAGCCACTTTTTTTAATGTATGCTAGCTGGTCAAAGCCAGTAGGAATATCAGGAATAGTAGGCCGAGCCAAAATTTTTTATTATAAAAGACAGGCAAAGCCCGAAGGCTGCTATCTCAATAGGAAGGGCGAAATGAGGAGAGGGCCCGGCAATCATACCATGGCGGCTTATTACTCCCTCATTTCTACTATCTATAGTATGACAGTTTTGATTGTGTACAAGTCTAATAAAGAAAAAAAGACTTCTGTAGTTTGTGGTGAAACATGTTACATGCCATAAATATTTGTATAATTATAAGTCATTTCATTAAGGATAAAATGTGAAGTTCAAATAAAATTGTTGAAACTTACCCACACTGGTTGTTTACACCAAACCAATAGAATGATATTATGGCATGTAATATGATAATACCATTGCACAGCTTATTCTGACTAAGCTGATCCCTCCTCGATCACGAGAAGAGAGTTCTACATTTTCAAAGCAAAGATACACGGAACTTTGAATGGGTTAACATGATTCCACCGACGAATCACCTCATCGATATACCTTTTGATATAGAATAGGTCGATGGAACTAAGAATTAGCTCACGCTTGATGTAATAGGGGAGCTTTTGAAATACCTTGTCACTACACACTATAGAAGATTTGATGCAAGCAATATTATTTTTACGAACGCACTATGCAACATCTCAGTTAATATTAGGGTTGTTCCGCAAGCTCCTTATGGGAATGTAGTTACTCATATCCTAATGTATGTCAAAGATTCATCTGAACAGGGTCTATCATATAAGGATAAGGATCATGCAAATACTACTGGATAGTATGATGCAGACCAGGAATGACCTCCAGACTGAACATCTGCTTCAGGGTATTATCTTTGAATTGGAAATATTATGACTTGAAAAAGTAAATATAAAAGAGACATGTAGTTGGACCTTCAGCTGAGGCAGAATACCAGCAACAAAGTTGATTACATGCGCATTTATAACGCTAAAGTAACTTCTCAAAGAGTTGAGGTGTGAAGGAGATATGCCAATGATAGATGGACGACAAGCTGCACTAGACCTTCAATTCTAAATTTTCATGAAGTAAAACAGCGTCATTATGAGGATCCAGTTCTAGTTGAATACAGACAGATAGCCAGAAGAAAACCGGAGTCACCATACAGGGTCACTACTGACGGTGTTCTCATGTATAAAGATAGACTTTGTGTCCCTGATGTTGCAGATTTACGTGGACAGATTATGATAGAGACACATTCTTCCAAATATACTGTTCATCCAGGTTCGACTAAGATGTACCATGATCTTAAGCAGATTTATTAGTGGGACGGAATGAAGTGTGACATAACAGAATTTGTGGCTCAGTGTTCTAATTGCCAGCAAGTTAAAGTCGTGTCATCTTTCAAGACTTTATACTTTCAGCCGATAGGTACGTATATGATCAGGTTGTCAGCTTATCTCTAGCATTAATAGATTATTAGTAGGTTTAGCAATGATCGACACTCATTGTAGGTTTCTGTCGTGGCCTTAGGTTGGGTCGTGACAAAAGTGGTATCAACGCCTTAGAGATTTAGTATTACCATTCAGTATTTGGAGAAAGACTCCTCCACTTAAAGCACAAGCTCATGCAGCTATTTGAATAGAAATAACCATCCTCGCACAGTTTGCTGGACTAAAGAAGATTTAGCTAAAAGCTGAATGTTGGCAGACCTAAGCTACCACACTACCCTTTCGAGTTGCCAAACAGCTGCAACTCTCGAGTCATAACTCCATACATTTTCTATAAGCACCACCGCCTGATGGATCAAATCAAAGGTCAAATGACACCTCTCATTACCCTTAGTAGCCTTGAAACACAATAATGTGCTTACCCGGCTACCTTGGCACGCACTGTCTCAACACAGGGAACATCACAAGCGGCTACTAACCGCCCAAGCTCACTAGTGCCGGAAGAGGAATAGATGGAAATGAATTAAGTATAGGAATAATTAGAGCTTTAGGAAGCTCATCTTCTTATTGCTTGGCTACCAGAGCTAGACTACTTCCGAGTCAGGCTAGCCAAAAAATCGCAATTGAAGAAATAGACATTAAATAAGCTTTATGGAATGACATCTATGCCAATTTAACCTCCCAATAAGAAGGAAACTCTGAATATTTACTAGAACCCTTTTATAACGAGACAAACTTATAGAATAAATGACTCTACTAGCATCTCAAACCAAGAAGAGACACATAGATCGAGTAGTACTTACTAACCACTTTACACCGGAAGAAACAATAACACTTTCTGAAGGTGACGAATTAGGATCCCATTATCCTACCAACATTGAATTCCGACGAGAGAGGTAAACTGATTTGACATAATAATAGAAGGTGGCACAAAAAGATGCCAAGCAGACCATACCGACACTCTCTCCCAAATTTCTCATATTTAAACCAGATCAACTAGTAGGGTCTCACAAATGCCAGGAATAAATCATACCAGAAGCTCGCCCCTCTACCGCAACCGATTCTTAATAGAAATAATAAGGAAACCATGGAAACATGATATGACAAGCCATTTCCAGATCGACCGGAAAAATAAATCTTACTTATAGATAAGGAAAGAAGAAACACACGGGTCTACTACATCGGATGCCTCAGCATCCTACCAGACTAGCAGTTCATAGAACTGCCTCTGCAGCTGAGCAGAGCCATTACCTTGATAATCTCTTCTAGAAGAACTACTGCCACCACACTCTCAACCTCTACTGGATGGTGGCATTTCTTTTACTGATTGAGATCTAAATGAAATCTCCTGCGACTGCGCAGATGCCTGATAACGAGAGAAAAGACAACTGCCTACTTGCCGGACTAAGGGAGAACTCCACAAAAAATGACAGGCTCATGACAATGATAACATCTTTTCAGTGAAAATGGAAGCTGGACAGATTGTTGATAGCTACAAAGAGAAAAACTGGGTCTGATATTGACGAACTACTGGCGCACTCTAAGAATCACGTGACACACGCTGAGATAACCTGGAAGGTGACCTCTCAAAATAATCAGAACTTTTACCTCCAAATGAGGTACCATGGTTGCCCACCAGGGCCACGGAATTTCTTGCTCTCCCACTCTAACACTCCCCCCTCTAACTTATGGTATGCCTAATACCTTTGAGCAATATCAACAACAACATCAAATGAAATCCCGACCTCAATCTCTCGAGCCATCTGGGATCTCAAGGAAAAAGAAAGGTCATCAATAAATCTTTGAATCTCCCGAAAGGCTCATGAACTAGTTCTAATGCATATTCAGCCATTCTATAGAATTCAATCTCATATTCTGAAATACCAACAGGCTAACCGACAGGCTACCCTGTCCAATTCACTCAAACTGGGAACACTTTTCATCTCGCTCGCTACTCGAAAGGGACTTTTCCACGAATCTAGAAGAGAAATCGAACCAAGTTAACTAATAAGAGAGCGGCCCACCAATTCAAGGCTGGACCCTGAAACTGGAAAGAAAAATAATCAACATCATACCGCTCGATATAATTAAAAGCCTGAAGGATACGCTGACATTATTTTATTTTAAAAAAAACTTACACAGGGATTATCTAATGTATTGCTTGGGAATATCGGGATGTTCAACCGCGTAAAATAATGCAACCTCTTTGAGCACTCGGACCCAATAATTACCTCAGTTACCTAACCAGCCAGAACAACTGGAGGCACAACACATGCTGCATTTGGAACATAATATATTGGAACAACATCAAGGATTGGAACGGAGCTCCCTAAGACCGAACGTCTGCATCTACGGCAACCTGATAAGCTGCATAGCAAATAATAGGTTCTCGCGGTATCTGCGTCGCCAAGATTCTCGTAAAAGCATCGTAGAGAGCCAAGGGAACCATAAGGCCCTACTCCCTTACCCATTGCGAGCTCGTACAGCTGGGACCTCCGTAACTAGATCGTCAGCACGATCAAAAACTCTCGGGGCTTCGTCAGTGCTAGCCCTAGGCTAGACTACTTCGTCTTGAACTCATGCCGTTTGCTTATTCGTCGCACGAGGATTCACAATTACCACTAATGAATTAACGAAAATACCTTTGCATCCTAGACCGACGCACGATCAGAAAAGAAAGAAGTGAAACTTCCTAAATGCCATCATAGCCCCTCGTAGATAAGTACGGACGTCTACGTACCCATCAGCGAGACTCTACTAGACACTGTCTTAGTCTGGATAGACTCTAAAATGGGCGAGACTCTACTAGACACTGTCTTAGTCTGGATAGACTCTAAAATGGCCTCTGATACCAACTGACACGACCTGAAATCCGGCTAGGCCGTGCGGGCACCCGACATCCTCCCCTAGACCCGTCGGGCGAACCCTTACCAATTAAATTAGGAAAATAAATATAATTCAATTCATAGATAAGAACAAGACTTAAAAAAACAACATAGATATACTGATACCTCTAAGCTGTACAAAAGAAATTACAGCTGACTACCCAACATACTAGGTTTAGGGTTATCCAGACTAGACATCTAAGAGTACAAAGAAAACAGATACCTCTTGAAGGGAGCAAAAATGCAACTGAAATAATAAACAATAAACTGGTGGCCATCTGGAATAAAGCTGGCTCACCCTGACAGCTGAAGTCGTCTTCGCTCCTGAACAACGTGGCGAACTCAATCCTGGAGCGAACCTGCCGAAACGAAATAGATAGACAAGAAACAAACAACAAACAAGGGTGAGTCAAAAGGACTCAATAAGTGGGGCAGACTAGCCACCTCAAAGAATAGGATAGCTAGCCAGGGAGAAGAAACAGATTAACCAAATTCCTCTTATTTAAATTATAAAAAGGCAGAGCCAGATAATAACCGAAAACACGTATGAAACCATAAACTCAACCAGGAATACGAGCCAGAAACATATCAACAAATAAGCAATGCACGTATAAGCAGAACAGTAGTTATGTACCACAAGTCTACACAATGGTATGAAATGAGATGAAATGAAATGAAATGAAATCTGATGCAAAGGGTCACATGTGCCCGTCATCCCATCTCGAAGCGGAATACTCATGCATTCGAGGGGAATCCAATCTGATAACCATCTGGAGCAGAATACTCCTGCTCCTAGGGCGGAATACTCCTGCACCCGATATAATATAAACCAGAGGCGGAATACTCCTGCACTCTCTTGGGGCGGAATACTCCTGCACCCGATATAATATAAAGCTGAGGCAAAATACTCCTGCACTCTCCTGGGGCGGAATCCTCCTACCCTCAATATGATACAATGGAGCGGAATACTCTTGCTCTTGGGGCGGAATACTCCTACCCTCAATATGATACAATGGAGCGGAATACTCCTGCTCCTGAGGCGGAATACTCCTGCACCCAATATGATATGCAATGTAATGCATATGAATGACATATAATGCATATGAATGCAATGTGATGCAATAATAACCCTTCACCGGCGCGGGACTCTCATCGACAGCCGGAAAGTAGATGCCAACTCACAGCCAGAGTACAATGCTCAGATCCTCAATGCAGTACCAACAACATGACATAACATATAATATATAATGTAAATCCAAAGCTAAGGCGTAAGGAGTACGCCTATCGGCAGATACACACGTAAGGAACACGTGGTAGAAAATCCACGAGGCCAGGTGCCTTCAAAGAAATGGATATAAACACTTACCTCTTCCAGAAGTTAGTACGGCTAATCAACAACCGCTTTATCCTTTTGTTTCCTTGCCAAGCGATCCCACTCTATTCAATAAGCCGAAAAATATATCAAATTAGGCTAAAGGCTTCATTCCTCACATCTTAGTGCAATCCGGTTAGGAACCTGATACCCTATTTGCATACGCAATACGAAGGCCAGGCCCATGTACAGGGTTTAAGGTCACATAACCAAACCCTAAATAAATTACATTTATAAGTTGCCCTTAACTCACTGAGTACGAATATATAATCAATTTCATTATCGGGGTCCATTTGGCCCTTTAAACTATTAATTGAACTTATTAAAACGATGTATAATATTTCAAGTTTTACCGTTAAAACATATTCAAACACACGTAATAAACTCAAATAATGCATTAAGATCATAACCTGAATGTTTTAGGGTAAAAATTCTATCTTTTCTCCGGCTTTTTTCTCATTTTCTGGCATTTTTTTGTTTCTGGTGCGTTTTCTCAATTCTCATATTTCTCGTTCTGTTTCTGTGTTTCATATGTAACTTTGTCCGGACCACCGTTTCTATTATTTTTTTTCTTTTTTTTTTTGTTTTTCTTTTATTTTTTTCTTTTCTTTTCGCGATGAAAATTAAAATGGAATCCTATGATATTCGAAATAATTTCAACTTTTGCATACCAGTTATTCAAAATATATGCAACATACTCGCGAAGGCGGATCTCAAATTGGACTCCTGAAACTCGAGATGCGAATTTAAATAGAAAAAGTCAAATTATCTAACTTTCGGCATTTTAGCGCAAACTAGCCGAACAACATCGAAATTCACTTACGAAAGTCTACAAAAGTCACAAATAATCATATGAACCTAACGGCGCTTTCAGATTTCGAATCGGAGCTCATTCGCCCAAAATCGAGCTCGAAAATCTCTTTTTAATATTTATCGACAATAAAAACTGAAACCTTCTTCCGATGCCTAACAAACGAGGTCTGATTTAGCTCAAATTTTACAGACAGGTCCTAATGGATATTACGAATATTTTAAAATTATCGGCACGCCAATCGGAGTCCTAACTTCCGAAACGACTAACCGAGGTCGTTTCATTATCTCCTCGGGCACATTCCACGCACTCTCACCTTGAATTGGAAATACTGGTACTTCATATGTTTTCAAGATTATTTCTCTTTTGTAGTATTCGGCACAGTATTCAACTGGCTTAACGTGCATATAGTCCAGTACAGCTATTGTGTGTTGACAAGTAATTTCATCAAGCTGATACTTTCCACAAGTGCATGTTTTTGCCCGTAGATCAACAATATGTTTCACCCTTTCAAAAACTACTTTGTATAGGAGATCAGTTGATGGTATTACCTACATGTAGTTTACAGATATATCATTAATATTTTACGCATATTAATACAGTCAGCAATACCTTTGAATATTCATTGAATATTTGATGCATATATTAACATAATATTCAACAATCAATACGGCTCTTATACTACTTCATACTTATTGTAAATTTATGCAGATGTTAACAGAAAGAATGTACTTACATTCCATTTTTTTTGAAGCAACGATGTTTTCATTTAGGATTTCTTGATATTTATCCCCAAGTGCTGTGAACGTGTCTATTGCAAATTGCCTATTCTTTACAGTCCACATCTGAAACATATCAGTCATGTACTCTATCAAAACTACAATTGGGAGTTTCATTGCCTGTTTGTTTGCTGCATTTACTGACTCTGCTATATTAGATGTCATAAAGAATGTTCGCTTAGTCTGTGCGTGTGCTATAGACCACCTTTGATAACCAATTTTGAAGAGGTAATCTTTCACTCTAGTATCGATACTCTCAAGGTCCTCCATTGCTTTTTGAAATTCTTCAACTGTGTATGCCATTACCACTCTAAAATATGCATCCTTAAGTTTCTCTTCGCCCTTTTTAAACTTCACCTTAATATTTGTCCATAAGTGGAATACACAAACACAATGAGGTATTTCCGGATATATTGTCTTCACTGCCCGTGCTATGCTTTCGTGCCTATCAGACACTACACACATGCCATCCTTTATACCATATGCTTCTCTTAAACATTTGAAAAACCATTCCCAAGCTGCATCATTTTCAGAATCAACTACTGCATACGCTAATGGTAGAATATGGCCTACACACAAAATACATTACTTGAATTATGCAGATTTATAAAATTCAAATAATGTATTTAAATATGCAATTTTAATTGGTGTACTACAGCAAATATTTAACTTGTATTCAGTACAGCTTGTTTTCTTAGATGTATCTACAGGAGGGTAAAATATAAATATTCATTCGCATATCGACTAAATATTTACTAAATATTTTATTAAGTTACTTACCAGAACCATCCAATGTGCAGGCAATTAACATTGTACCACCGTATACGCCACTCAGAAAACAACCATCCACAACCATTACAGGCTTACAATATTTCCATCCATGTATAAATGCATTGAGCGCAATGAAAACATACAAAAAGGACTCATCATCTGCTTTTTTAAGCTTTGTAACAGATCCGGGGTTGGCCTTGTTCAGGACGTACAGATAACTTGGTATTTTACCATAGGCTTGACTTGGTTCTCCCCTCAATAATTCAATTGTCTTCTCCTTACATCTCCACGCTTTCATGTAGTTGAGAGTAATACCGTATATTTTTTTCAACTCCATTATAATGTCCTTTGGTGTATATATTGTTTTTGGATCTGCAAATCTTTCCTTCATTATATTTCCAATAACATCAGTACTCACACGTCTCACTGAAATTAATCTTTCTTCTATTGGACATGTGTGGACACTGTTAAACTTTCTTATCATGAATACTCTTGATCCATTCAAGCTTGACGATCGCAGCATCCAGCTACATGGACTGTTAACACAAACAACTGAATATCTGCCAGTAGAATTCAAGTTGTATTTATAAATTAATAAATATGAAATTTTTTACAGAATATATTGTAATATGCATTCAATATCAACTAAATAAAATTACCTCTTTGTTGATGACCTATCAACCTTAGTTTCAAACTTTTCTCTCAGAGCGTAGTTCTTTACTACACTTTGGAGAGTTTGTTTATCCTTATATACTTGATTTTCCTGTATGTTGTCATGTTCAGGATTTTCAATGATCCAAATTTCAGCAATTGGTACACCTTCAATTTCATCATTGTTAGTTGAAAATATCTACTGGACTACCTCTGCAATGTTGATATCCTGAATTCGATCTTGATCACTGCAAATATTCGTAGCCAATACCACTGCATTCGTGCTAGAACCAACTTCCTTGATTTTTTCAGTTACAGTAATGCATAGTGGATATTCGCTCATTTTTTATCCTTTTTTTTACTCCACATAAAGCTGAACACCCATATCATTCTTAATAGAGATTGGTTGGAATCCTTCTTTCAATTTGATACTGGATATTAAGCATGTATCTAGATGTATCTATTGCCAGTTGAGATACTATTGCAGCCATAAACGTTGCATACAAACAATCTTCTTGTAGTAGAATTCCATCAGCTTTGTAGTTGATAAATTTGTAATCATCAACCCATTGTCCTTCATATTGAATTAAAATTTTAATAGGTGCCATATTTTGATGATATTCCAGTGATACAACTTCAATAACGATATCTCTTCCTCTTCAATGTCTTTATAGAGAGATCTTCTGTTCTTTAAAAAAATGTGGAATATTTCTGTGATATTTGTTCTGTTAATATCATGTATATGGCTATATATAGTTGTAAATATTTGTTCCTTACGTGCCTTGTGGATTCCTGGTTTTTCGGCTGATCAGATTCCATTCCCACTAGTTAAGGGACGTGATTTTCTGGGGAATTCAGGCAGTGTTTAACATATGCAGGGACTGTTTCACATTGCTGATTTTTCGCATGATAGATTCCATATCTGCTAAGTTAATCGACGTGTGTTAGGAGCTTTTCACGCTGGGTTAAACGTTGTAGGATATTCATGGACCTAATTTTTAGCATTGATTTTGGTTAGCCATTGATATTTAGTAAATGTATCTATTAAATAGTAGGTCTATGTGATATATATGGTTAGTTTTGAAATTTTCCCTTATATAAAATTGTGTCCATATACTTCAACCCCACGCAGCCAATATGCACCAAGAATCCTTAACCTAAAATTGATGCCATTATACCCAATCCTTAATGAACCATTCTTAAGATTATTTTAACATAAACATTGATTTCTTAAACACCTAGAGTTACAAAACTCAAATTGTTCATAACTTGTTAACTCACTGCCTTCTCAATATAATAATTGATATGGCCTGTGATGACTCAACATTCCACCATGTTAACATGTATTCCAAATAATCTACTCCTTGAAAGTCTTCTTTGGGCCACGGTCCAATTCTTTAAGAAAGGAACAAGGGTTCTTGTGATGGAGATTCTAAAGCACTGACCAAATATATATCACAATTTATCCTTTCCATGTTATTTTGTAAAGCAAACTAAGGAACTTTCTGACCAATCGGTAATTACAAATTACATATTGTCCAAGTAACTTTTAGCCAGCAATCACGTAAAAGATGAGCAATGAAATCCTATCGTTACTAGAAACAGCTTTTGCAGTTTATTGCCGCTGCCAAAACCTAGCGACAAAACCAGTCCTCTTTTTATTTTCATAATTGCAAAACCAATCGATAAATCTACTTTGCAAATCATAAAACATATATAATCATACATATACATGTCTCTATGGTTCGTTTCCATGGTTCGTTTCCATAAAACCCTAGTTATCTAGTTAGACGTAAGTAGGCTCTGATACCAATTGAAGGAATATAAACACAGCGTAAGCAATTCCAGGATCAAGAACTCACATGTAATCTAGACAAACTAGCAGGCTATTAAATTTTACATAAACATAAAACGGAATACCTCTTGAAGCGTGACTTCAACCTTGAAATGAATCTTCAATCACGAGCAAGATCATCTACGGGATCATCCTCCAGTTCCATGATATTCTGTCCTGTACCCGAACAATAGCCAGGCTAATAATCACTTGGGTGAAGCAAGTGTTTCAGAGAGAGAAAACTAATAGGTTTTTCATATATTTCTCCTTTTGGTCAAGAATCCCCTTTATATAGTTTTAAGGTAAAACCCTTTTCTAAAATTGTCTAGGATTCTTTTCCACCAAGAAACCTGTCTCCTAGTCCTAACTGGATTCGGTCACAACAGGGACCACAGAATTAATTAATGAGGCTTCCAATTATGGAATTAATTCTCTTTCTCTAGAATTAACCTTTCCATACTAAATTACAAATTATTTCCACTAGAAATTCGTAATTGCACTCCTCAGTTGAATTTTGAATTCTTTCATCAAATCTTATTTAACTCCCCACGTTAAGATTACAGACACCAATCAATATTATTAAATTACTGACAATTTAATATATTGACTAAATGAATATCCTTTAGACTTCCGCTTAACTTATTCCATGTGCTGATACAAAATCCACTGGCCAGATTTACACATAGAAACTTATAAGCTTTCATAAAGGGGTATCATCAATCTCTATACCGAGACGTGGATTCTATCAACTAGCTATTACTTCGCAGATGCATATTATCATTATCCAACTTATCAGGAATTATTTGACCCAAATATCCTGGACCTCACCTATTGATAAATCAAGACAATGAATAATATACACCACTAATAATAGCTATATCAAGATTAAGAGTATAAGTACATTTGATGAGCTAGAGAGTTTGTTTTATATAGTCAGTATAAAAATACTTATCTCTACTTGGTTCGTTCAATGCACACAAAGCGCACTAGCATAAGAAGTTGGAACTATACCATTCCCATAATCAAGATAAATTATATATAATCTTGTACTACAATCATACCGATGGCTTTGTCCAATTTTCATCTTAGATTGTGAACATTACTTTATTATTTATAAGAACCGATGATTTAATCTTCCGTGTATAAGCTTGGCTCTACACACTAAATCAACTACTATATAAATAATAGGACACACATGACACAATTGATCTAAATAAATAATAATTCATTAATTTAATAAATGAATAACCAATTGTTCAACTAGGAATAATCCAACTAAAACCGCATGGTTATTAGTATATCCCAACACTTGCCGGACCGTTTGCACAGTCGGACTTGCCTGGAATTTGCAGCTTTCTACAAAGTTCACCAGATCTTGAGACATTGGTCATTGACTGGAAAGAGCATTACCCAAGAGTAAGTCTACTTTTGAACTTTATTTTTGTTACTTCCATATTATCAAAGATCAAACAATTATTACTGGAAGAAAAAGACGCCATATCAACATATTTCTTATCAAAATTACTTGAAGTAAAAATCGTTAAACTTTTCTTTTTCAATTTTATTTAAACCACTGTTGACACCAAATTTTGTTCCTCCTATTTTCAAATTCAACAGTTCTTGAATTTTGCACACGATTGTGTATCCATTCCTACCTCGTCTATTCTTTTCAAATTGTATCCTCGTGATAGTCTGACAATTGAGACCATTTTCAAAAACCTCTTCTCAAACCATAGCTATTTTTACAATTTTCCGCAATTGCTTCTATTTTTTGACAAAATTATCCAAAATTGTTTTAAACCTCAAAATTATAATTTTTATGCATTATAGTCTTCTTAACATCTTAAAATTAATTCTCTAATTTTTCTATATTTTTTTAGTCCACTTCACACTATTTTTATACCCATTTATACACCAAATATACAGTATATATATATATATATACACACACACACCTCAGCCATTTTTTATACGTCACCTGCTTACGTGGCTTGATCCTGGCTGTCCACGACATTAATCCAACGGCCAGGAATCAAGTTTCCATTTTTATTACACAAACACCCCCAAACCCTATTTCCCCTTCTCATTTTCCCTTTCCCCTCAGTCCCGGCTCTCTCTCTTCTCTCTTAGCGATTCAAATTGCCATCACTGTCGATGGCCTTTCCGGTCAAATTAGCTGGCGAAATTTGGGGAAACTGGTGTTTTTGAAGTCTCCTCGTCGTCCGCAACATAACACATCCACTTTCGATAGGGTTTGGACGAGGGAGAGATTAGCCCTATGTCAATCGAATCGCCACCGCCGGGAAACGCCTCCGACGGGGCTTCTTTCGTGTTTGAACGACTCTATTAACTGATGAAAGGGTAAGATCTTCTTTGCAAACCAAATTCGAGATGGGTCGACTTGACCCGACTTCAATGAAACAGGTATTTCCTCTCCTTGTTTGTTTTACAGTTTTTAAAAGAGATGATTATGTGACATTCATGTTTAGCTTGATTTCCTGAAGTGATTAGTTGAAAATATTTGTATGATTTATCAGTAGTTGCCAATTAACTAGGGCACATGCGATCACTATTTTACCATATTTTCACTGTCAAAATGAGCATCTTCTTGAACTAATTAAATGTCTAAGTCCATGATAATTTCTATGTTTGATTAATCTATAATGTGTCCAGTCGACTAGAATGCTTATACTATTGGCTCAATTTGAAATTTGACTGAAACTTTATCTGGCAAGATTAAGAGAATTTGATTTGTGCAAAATTGAAATATGTGATCTTCATGTCTGGATGATAATTTGAATTAGCATGATTAGAGGTCTTGATCAGCTTTAGTTTGAATTTTGTGAGTAGTAGCTGGATGGAAACTGGTTATTAGATTGATTCTGTGCTTAATTGAAATCTCTTTGGAATCTGCTGAAATATTTCGAGCCTAAAACTTTGCTTGTGCCCTACTTTCTTGAACCTAGACACTATTGAAGTCAAGGGGGAAGGACCTAAATTGGTTTGGGGATTGAATTTACCTTAAATCTTGGGGGGCTGATTTGTTTATTTTTGGAAGAAGCTTTTAAGGGTGTTTCCTTTCTATTCTGAGAAACAATATTCCTTACCTTACCTGGTTTTACCCGTTGGAATTCTAATCCCCACCCCTCACTATTTAAATTGGCTATTCTCTCATTCATTGGACACAGTTTCTATGCATTAAGCACTAAAAGCATACAACACACATATCACCCTGCATAAAGAACAAAGGCTGCGAAGTATTCTTCTGAAGCCTAAGTCCTTCTTCTGGTTTTTTTTTCTGGAAAAGCAATTGCTTTGTTTGTTTTTTTGGTCCTGCACTATAAATCCTGATCAGCTTGCTTCTGCTTCTTTGTTTCCTCATTGTCAGAGGTATTCTCTCTTTCCTTTTAATGCTCACTGTACATTGCCTCCTCGGCTTATCTATGTTTGATTAAATCAGTGTGTTTGGTTTGCTTTGGATTATTGCGAAATACTGCATGTATAGGAGATGAACGTCTAATTATGTGTAAGCAAAAAAGAGTGTTTATGTATAGTAGAACAAGTCCTATTTACAATGTGAAACATAACTAGCTTACATACTTGACGAGCTTTAGTACGGTAGCTTCTACTTGCTCATCTGTACATTGTTCCATACGAACTAAAAAAAAGAAAACAAGGAGTATTCTCAAGTAGCGTGTGAGCTCACAAAGGAGTTGATTGTCTCTATGGTCACGCAACTTTGGATAATAGACCACCATAGTCACTTATCCTTTTTTTTTGTCTTTATATGGTCACTCAACTTTGGATAATAGACCACCATGGTCACTTATCTTTATTTTGTTTTTCTATGGTCACTCAACTTTGCCCAGTTAACTCTCATGGTCATCCAACACCTTCCGTTAAGTATAGGCTGACGTGGTAACTAATTTTTTTATGCAAATTGCAGAAAATAAAAAAAACTAAAATCATTTAGGACCAACCCATTTTAGACCCCACCTAGCTCCAATCCGAGTTAAACTTGGTCGTCTGACCTTGACGAGTTAGCTGCATTCATGTATTTTATAAGCAGGAATATTTATTTAAGTGGCATAAATTTTTAATTAATTATAAAGATATTTCACAGTTTGTTTAACTAGTACTGCTTTTATTTATATACAGGTTTTTTATAGTTGATACTGATATCAATTTAGCAGATATGATAATAGCTTCAAGTGTTGACACCCAATTTTGTCCCGAATTTTTTTAAAAATTATTAAATTATGGCAATATTTTTATAATTTAAGTTTAATTTGAAAATTAAATAAAATAATGATAATAAAAGAGGATCAATTGAAATGTCAAAGAATGTGCTAAGTTTGCGAAATCCCTCCAATTTTAATCCACCCGTGCAACCCATTTACTTTGTTTAAAATTTTAATTAATTGTAAATTGAGGCCAAATCCGCTCCCCCCAAAGCATTAGCCTATTTGTGCAAGTCCTCTACCCATATATATATATATATATATCCTTATCTATAACCCTAGCCTCTCACACCCCCACTCATTTTTTACCCCCACCCACACATTACAAACACTATTCATTCATCTCCCCCAATCCTCACAATTTCCCTCATTCCCCACTTACAAAAACCCTCACAAAAATCAGATCTTCACTATAAACACACACATACAATAAGAAGACCGATATTCATCATCTTCTCCTCACCTCATTTCCTTTACACACACCACACAAAATTTCACCCGTTACATAAAACCCCACTGCTTGTTTTCCTTCCACACGCACCCCATGAAATCCATCTCTTTTGAACCACACACAATAACACACCCACACACAAACAAAAATTAGAGGAGCTATACACATCATCGATCGAACAGAAACGGGGGAATGGAGATAGATTTGAAACGGGAAAGAAGAGATCGAGGGGGGCTATCATTCTCAGTTTTGATTTGTTCTTGTCCCCTGTTATTGAAACGAAGAAATACAAAAGGCGAGAGGAAAGGGTAGAAGTGACGCCGCCGCCGTTCCCTCGCCGGAAAAGTGAACGACGGTCGCTCCTCATTTCTCCTTTAACTGCTGCTCTATCTGTTTGTCTCATCGGAATTTGATTGGCCCTACAGATCTGTTAGCGGTTTGGGATATTCGTGGTTTTTCTAATCACGTTATTTTGGTCATTGTTATCGTCGTTGTTGGTCACCATTTTCTCTGTTTGTCTGCTTGAATTAAACAAAAGAGAGATGGAGGGGTCGTAGCAACAGTGCTCTCCGCTTACCGGAGAAACAACAGGCATCGTTGCTCCTCCTCCCCTGGTGGTGTTCCACTGCTATGATGCCAGTCGTTGTTTGGTTGCTTCGTTGGCTGTTTTAATTCAGGGAGTTGATACCCCTTTGGCTGTGAAGTTCTCGACATGTATTTTGCTCGTTGAATTTTGCCTCTGCTCTGAGACTTGCTTCACCGGAAAAGCTTAGTTTTGATTATTGGACAATGGTTTACTGTCTCGTTATGCACTTGTTTTAACGGTCTCTTTGTTGGTTCTTGTTAACCACTTGATAAAGCCTAATGCTTCACTGATGATTCTTTGGAAAATGTGCAGCCCTTTGGCATTTCGGTGCTTGTATTGATTCTGAAGATACCACACTAGTTATGGCCTTTGAAAATGGCCTTTGAAAATAATCAAATAATTGATTTGAGACCTATGGACTGATATTGAACCGATACTATACTGGCCAATGAAAAATACATATCCACGTATTGAGGCCTCGGGATCGATTTGAACATGATACTACACTTGAACAGTCCCGTCCCGTGTCCCTAAAGCAAAAGGCGATGATGAAAGTATGAAATTAATGCAAAGCAAGTCGAATAGAGTGGTGGGTTTGGTACTTGGCATGGCAACACGGCCCGGGCTCCGTGTTTGCAACCGTACCAATACCCCGAGCCTCTACATGACGCGCCATACAAATCTGAGCCTAAATTTTGCAAAAACAAACCCCCCTTTTACTATTATTATTATTATTATTATTATTATTATTATTATTATTATTATTATTATTACTTTATTACTTTATTATTGTTATTTTATTTTATTAATTATTATACCTTATTATCGTACTAATCCGATTTCATTTTCATTAGCGAACAACTTGTGGACGAGTTTGGCTAAGTCACGAATGGGAATGATCCATTGCATTGAAGGCATTTGGAGATTGAATTCGGACTCAAGCATTCAAAATAAGACTTAGGAATTTAGAAAATCCAAGGCTCCCGCGAGTTGATCATTTTCTCGGGTTTTATCTTTAACTTTGCCTTTCTTTCCTTAGAGATATTTATGCAAATAAATGTGTAGAATATTTTATTTATCAATAATATTTGATTGTTTGTATATTGCTTTACTTTATGTTCATCGCCTTTTATTGTAAAGTCGTTATTTAATTTATTGCAAATTGGGGCCGTCTTAGCAAATGCGTGCAAGTAAAAGAATATTTTGCAAAATAAGCTTTTATTCGATTTATTATTCTTATTATTATTATTACTATTTTTAAATAATTCTTTTGAAAGAAAAACACACTTGTAAATATTTGGAAACCTGTCGGATTAACCGTATTTTATGGAATTTTGGAAGTGCCTTAAAAACCTTCTTCCGAGATTAATAAAACCTCTTACTTAGAATCTCTGAAAAGACCGTCTTTTATAAAACGGAGTTTTTGCACGCATTTGTTAATTTGGTTCCCTGTTTTCCTTAAATTGGGTGGCGACTCCAAAAACTCCAAAAGAGTTAGTCCATCCTGTCGATATTCCTAAATTTAGCCTTTCGGTGTTATTTTTTTTTGGGTTCAATAGCATGGCGACTCCGCTGGGGAGCAATAAAGGTTTTGACCATAAAGGTTTCCAATTATTTGCTACTAGCATGCCTAATTTATTTGTTTTATTATATCTGTTTGTTTGGTTTGTTATGGAAAGCATGTATTATATTTTATTTGTGCATAGTTCGCATTCCGTTCATATTTCCTCCCTCATGTAGCCTGTCAATTCTCTTTCACCTCCTCGATTTCATCACGGGGCATCCGCTTGACGGGTAGTTATGCAAGAAGGGCATTGCCCTTACCTCACTCTTTGAAACTTCTTTCGTGTCACCAAAAGTTAGTTCGGGATATTGAGATTGCCTGGTTTTGTCATGGCCAGTTCTACTGCGTTGTGAGGCCAGGTCTATCCCGCATAGGTCGATTCAGCCTCAACCGTTAGCCCACTCTTAGAAAGAGATTTTAGGACATGCATGCATATACACCTTAGTTTGGGGGAAAGTTCGGCAGATTTGGTTGGTTTGTGTTTTGGAGATGGCCTGGTGTAGTGAGTGAGATCTAAGAGGCGAAGCCCCTAGTGTCTTTAAAAGGATCAGTGGGGTCCCTCTCGTGAATGGCTTTGCGTGTGTGCAGGCCTATGTTGATTATCCAGCTGCAACTTTGTAAAAATTGAAGTATGCTTGTCGCATACTAGGAGAGCAAAGCCCCTATGTCTTTGAATGACCAGTGGGGTCCCTCCTTGAAGACCAGTGCGGTCTTGGCTACCTAGAAAACTGAGAGGCTTGATCAAAGCCGAGGACCAGTGAGGAGCCCTATGAACAAGGTTTGTGAGCCTTGCAAAACCTAGGAAGCTGAGAGGCTTGTCTAAAGCCGAGGACCAGTGAGGTTTTATTTTGAAAGACCAATTGGCGCCTTTCATGATTTGTAGTCTGGTATTGTGAAGGCAATTGGAAATTTCTCCCTGGATGTTGTAAATCAATTGGGAATCGTGCTTGGAGGAGTGTGGATGTTTGCAAAAGCTATGGAGGATTGTTTCGGGTTTTAGGCATTTGGGTTTAGAATTTTGTGCAGATGCTGTGGAGAGCATGAGCTGTGTTAAAATGTTAATTGCCTACCTTGCTTTATTTGTTCAAAATGCGTTAAATACTAGGTGTTGCTTGCTTGTATGCAATCCTATGAATGACATGCAAACTATCTTAGTTACCCTTTGAGAGGTTTCTTTTGTTTTGTTTATTTCTCCGGCAAATGTTGGATTTGTGAAGTGGCTGACCATTCACCATGCAAAGGATTCGAGATCTGATTGATGGTAGACGCTTTAGCTCGTGAATGATGCAGCACCAGAAGCTAATGGCATTGTTTGAAAGAACTTGGCAATTGAACTTAGTAACATTATTTTCAATTTTAATTCAGATTGAGGCCCTGAATTGCATTGTACTTTAAAGCTTATGTTAATCTGAATCAACTCATTTCGAATTTATGAAAGTTGAAATAAAATGCATCTCATTCTTGTTATATTATTTACGCTTGCATTTGTTTCTGTTTCAAAATTAAAATTGATAAACCTGCCAAAGCTTTGCTTGTAACGTATGGCAAAACAACTGAACAATTTAAAGCGATGCACTGAAAGTTATTGTCTGGGCTCTTTAGATATCGCACTATCTATTAGAACTTCAACTGGGGCAGCTTTATTTGTTGGTATATGGCGTTGAAGCAGTGATGCAGAACTACGTACGGTCTGATTCCCAAGGAGGGATAGGCTCCCCCATCGGGCTCGACCCTTTAGCATCTAAATTATTATTTTTCCCCAAGAAGGACAACTGGGGCAATTTTTGCAAAACCGAGTTAGAGATGCGAAAGACAATAACTGGGGCAAAATTTTGCAAGAAGCAACATTGGTTATAAAAGGCAGAATCGGCAAGAACTCTGTAATTGATTAAGTAAACAGTGCAAAGTCTAAGACAAAGGACGTTCTTTTAAAATATGTTACAAGTTTAAGTCAAGGCAAAATTTTCAAAATGCATCTTTGACTTCATTTGCATGCTTATTTCACTCGCTATATTGCATTAAAATATTTTATCTTGCCTCTATTTTTCAAAATCTATGCTATTTGAGTTCATGAGCCAAGTTTCTGAAAGCAATTCGCAAATCCAAGTCCAATGAAGACGAGGAAGCAGCAGAAGCAGCAAGATCAGGATGAAGTCTGCACAAATCAAACGTTTTCCCCTCCCTTCTCAAAACTAACAACTTTTTTTTGAGAGCAGGGACATTAAGACCCGCAACTGAAGATATACATCTTAGCAAGTCAATCTCCAAGATTCTCATCGCTAGGATTGCAATGATATTTGGATAAAGCTCGTGCTTCATGACCCGACGCTTTTTCCAAATTTGCCGAAAGGCGGCATTTCTATTTCCCATAACTCTTGCAAATTATCAAGAATATCTATTTCATTTCCTTTCCCTTTATGAGACCACTTACTAACGTTCCATTTCTTTTACAGATATTGCCAATCCTGGGGGCTTACTTTATTTTGTAGTCAAGACCATTCCTCCGTGGAGGAGTTCAAAGAGTATCATGTATTCATGCTTTCGAGAAGCGTCGTTATATCTCACGCTTTCGATAAGCGTCTTTGTATTCTCACGCTTCCGGTTGACCATCGGCTACGAGGATTCCCTTTGTTGGATTATCTCGCCTATTGATTCGCCAAATGGCTCTTGCATTGCTCTACATTCCCGCATTACTTTGCTTTGCACTTGCTTTGAATTATGTCTTCGCACTTGCTTTAAAATTAACGCCTTGCTTTACTCTTTCAGGTTGACCATCGGCTACGAGGATTCCCTTTGTTGGACTATCTCGCCTATTGATTCGCCAAATGGCTCTTGCATTGCTCTACATTCTTGCACTGCTTTTCTTTGCACTTGCTTTAAATTATGTCATTTCGCTTGCTTTAAAATTGATGCCTTGCTTTACGTTTTTCAGGTTGACCACCAGGCGGGGCTTCTCTCTTGATTGGACTTTCGCACCTGTTGATTCGCTAAATCGCTTTTGCGTTGCTTTACATTTCACGCTAAATTGCTTTGCACTTGCTTTCAATTATGACTTCGCACTTGCTTTATATTATGACTTGCTTTACTTTTAGTTTAACAGGTTAACAGGTCAGCCTGAGATCCTCCTTGCTTTGTGCCGGATCGGATCACCAGCTGATTTGTAGACAATCAAAGGGCGATATTGTTATAGATCCCACTATAAGCTCGACCATAAGTATTGCCGAACAGGCGGCATTTCTACCTCTATAATTTTCATTCCCAAATAAGCAATGAAGCAGAGGCCGGTGTTATCTTTTCAAATCACGCCAAAATAAGCATTGCCTCATTTTTAATTGACAATCCACTCAAGGCCATCATTGCCCGATTGTCTCGCCAATTGATTTATCAAATGGCTGTTGCGTTCATTATATTTCTGCACTGCTTTGCTTTGCACTTGCTTTAAATTCTGCCGTTATATTTGCTTTAAATTAATGTCTTGCTTTACTTTTTCAGGTCAACCATCAGTTCCTCAAAGAATATTTGCCTTGTCGCATATGCAGAACAACTCTATTTCTCTCTTTGTTATTTTAGCTTTTGTTCGATTATCGCATCACCAGCACAAGCCAGACGATTTCAGATTTTGCAAGATTCAGGGTTTATCCACCCACAAATAGGATATTCGGGTCCTTCCACCCACAAATAGGATATTCAGGTCCTTCGACCCACAAATAGGATATTCGGGTCCTTCCACCCACAAATAGGATATCTCGGGTCCTTCCAGCCACAAATAGGATATGCAGGTTTCTTTCAAGTTGCATTGAAACACTGGATGCTTCAAGGCCGGGCGCTTCATTTGTTTTGTCAAGCGATTGAAACACAATACAAGATTGCATTGTAAACTGCCTCTTCATCAATTAAAGCATTATGCTTATCATGGTTTGTTGCCGAACAGGCGGCATTTCTATCTTTATGATCCTTATTTCAAAATAAACATTATTCTGAAACTTGCATAGATGATAGTCTAAAACAAGTCGGCTGAAACACCACTTTAGGAGTGTTTTCGCGATGTCGGTTGTCTTGCAATATTGGCATTTCATATTTAAAGTAGATTGATAGTCTAAGACAAATCGGCTGAAATACCACTTTCGGAGTGTTTTTGTGATGTCGGTTGTCTTGCAATATTGGCATTTCATATTTAAAGTAGATTGATAGTCTAAGACAAGTCGGCTGAAACACCACTTTCGGAGTGTTTTCGCGATGTCGGTTGTCTTGCAATATTGGCATTTCATATTTAAAGTAGATTGATAGTCTAAGACAAGTCGGCTGGAACACCACTTTCGGAGTGTTTCGCGATGTCGGTTGTCTTGCAATATTGGTATTTTACAATTCGTTCTCACTTTACTTATTGTCTTGCTTTACTGTTTCAGAATAAGAATCAGCTTAGAGGTTCTCCGGGCGGAGTACTTTGTCAGTTGATCGAAGGAAGAACTTATCGATGATACCGCAACCGGCATTTACAATTTTATCACTTTATCTATTTCTTATTCCAATTATTACAGTTTATTAGCGGTTGCACGCTTACCGCTTGTTGAGATTATTATAGGATTTTTAGCGGCACCGCAGCAGCGTTTGGAACATGGAGCTTTGCTTAGCAATGAACCGGGGCAATCGTTGATATGAGCTAGACTCATCAATGAAGACCTGAAGAATCGCACCCGCATAAGTCATCAACCCTAGAGGTAAGTTTTTTGTTAACTCTGAGTCTGAGGTTTGAGATTAAAGACAAGATGGCTCGGTTATCGAGATGCAGTGGAAGCTATGTCCGTGTAAACCCCTCCTTATGGATGTGTCGTCGACCACATTTTCATAACTTGGGTGGTTACAAGCCTCTTTTCCCGCGCTTGAGTAATCGTTACTATCTCGTCTTCGATTTTCAAATCGCGTCGAACTACATATGGCCTGATTCTCTTTCAGCCCGAGATATGTAGGCAACTCGGAAACCGGAGCTCGGCCATGTCCATAAGCCTCGCATTTTGATCCCAGGAATCAGAGTCTTGACTTTGCCGCGACAAAATTGGCTTTCACGTCAACTTTCTTTATCCTGAAAACTCTTTCATCCTTTTCGGGTAAAGAGGGGCAGCTGTTGACACCCAATTTTGTCCCGAATTTTTTCAAAAATTATTAAATTATGGCAATATTTTTATAATTGAAGTTTAATTTGAAAATTAAATAAAATAATGATAATAAAAGAGGATCAATTGAAATGTCAAAGAATGTGCTAAGTTTGCGAAATCCCTCCAATTTTAATCCACCCGTGCAACCCATTTACTTTGTTTTAAAATTTTAATTAATTGTAAATTGAGGCCAAATCCGCTCCCCCCAAAGCATTAGCCTATTTGTGCAAGTCCTCTACCCATATATATATATATATATATCCTTATCTATAACCCTAGCCTCTCACACCCCCACTCATTTTTTACCCCCACCCACACATTACAAACACTATTCATTCATCTCCCCCAATCCTCACAATTTCCCTCATTCCCCACTTACAAAAACCCTCACAAAAATCAGATCTTCACTATAAACACACACATACAATAAGAAGACCGATATTCATCATCTTCTCCTCACCTCATTTCCTTTACACACACCACACAAAATTTCACCCGTTACATAAAACCCCACTGCTTGTTTTCCTTCCACACGCACCCCATGAAATCCATCTCTTTTGAACCACACACAATAACACACCCACACACAAACAAAAATTAGAGGAGCTATACACATCATCGATCGAACAGAAACGGGGGAATGGAGATAGATTTGAAACGGGAAAGAAGAGATCGAGGGGGGCTATCATTCTCAGTTTTGATTTGTTCTTGTCCCCTGTTATTGAAACGAAGAAATACAAAAGGCGAGAGGAAAGGGTAGAAGTGACGCCGCCGCCGTTCCCTCGCCGGAAAAGTGAACGGCGGTCGCTCCTCATTTCTCCTTTAACTGCTGCTCTATCTGTTTGTCTCATCGGAATTTGATTGGCCCTACAGATCTGTTAGCGGTTTGGGATAATCGTGGTTTTTCTAATCACGTTATTTTGGTCATTGTTATCGTCGTTGTTGGTCACCATTTTCTCTGTTTGTCTGCTTGAATTAAACAAAAGAGAGATGGAGGGGTCGTAGCAACAGTGCTCTCCGCTTACCGGAGAAACAACAGGCATCGTTGCTCCTCCTCCCCTGGTGGTGTTCCACTGCTATGATGCCAGTCGTTGTTTGGTTGCTTCGTTGGCTGTTTTAATTCAGGGAGTTGATACCCCTTTGGCTGTGAAGTTCTCGACGTGTATTTTGCTCGTTGAATTTTGCCTCTGCTCTGAGACTTGCTTCACCGGAAAAGCTTAGTTTTGATTATTGGACAATGGTTTACTGTCTCGTTATGCACTTGTTTTAACGGTCTCTTTGTTGGTTCTTGTTAACCACTTGATAAAGCCTAATGCTTCACTGATGATTCTTTGGAAAATGTGCAGCCCTTTGGCATTTCGGTGCTTGTATTGATTCTGAAGATACCACACTAGTTATGGCCTTTGAAAATGGCCTTTGAAAATAATCAAATAATTGATTTGAGACCTATGGACTGATATTGAACCGATACTATACTGGCCAATGAAAAATACATATCCACGTATTGAGGCCTCGGGATCGATTTGAACATGATACTACACTTGAACAGTCCCGTCCCGTGTCCCTAAAGCAAAAGGCGATGATGAAAGTATGAAATTAATGCAAAGCAAGTCGAATAGAGTGGTGGGTTTGGTACTTGGCATGGCAACACGGCCCGGGCTCCGTGTTTGCAACCGTACCAATACCCCGAGCCTCTACATGACGCGCCATACAAATCTGAGCCTAAATTTTGCAAAAACAAACCCCCCTTTTACTATTATTATTATTATTATTATTATTATTATTATTATTATTATTATTATTATTATTATTATTATTATTACTTTATTACTTTATTATTGTTATTTTATTTTATTAATTATTATACCTTATTATCGTACTAATCCGATTTCATTTCATTAGCGAACAACTTGTGGACGAGTTTGGCTAAGTCACGAATGGGAATGGTCCATTGCATTGAAGGCATTTGGAGATTGAATTCGGACTCAAGCATTCAAAATAAGAGTTAGGAATTTAGAAAATCCAAGGCTCCCGCGAGTTGATCATTTTCTCGGGTTTTATCTTTAACTTTGCCTTTCTTTCCTTAGAGATATTTATGCAAATAAATGTGTAGAATATTTTATTTATCAATAATATTTGATTGTTTGTATATTGCTTTACTTTATGTTCATCGCCTTTTATTGTGAAGTCGTTATTTAATTTATTGCAAATTGGGGCCGTCTTAGCAAATGCGTACAAGTAAAAGAATATTTTGCAAAATAAGCTTTTATTCGATTAATTATTCTTATTATTATTATTACTATTTTTAAATAATTCTTTTGAAAGAAAAACACACTTGTAAATATTTGGAAACCTGTCGGATTAACCGTATTTTACGGAATTTCGGAAGTGCCTTAAAAACCTTCTTCCGAGATTAATAAAACCTCTTACTTAGAATCTCTGAAAAGACCGTCTTTTATAAAACGGAGTTTTTGCACGCATTTGTTAATTTGGTTCCCTGTTTTCCTTAAATTGGGTGGCGACTCCAAAAACTCCAAAAGAGTTAGTCCATCCTGTCGATATTCCTAAATTTAGCCTTTCGGGGTTATTTTTTTTGGGGTTCAACAGCAAGTTGATGTTAATAAACTGACTATAGCATATCTTTTTGCTGGTTAACATTGTTATGCTCTCTTGGAAGAAAGAAGTCATAGACAGCAGTTTGATAGGATATGTTGTAAAGAAGTTAATTATATATTTAAAATGGTTATGTTTTCTGTTGAAGAATTTAAATAATTTTACAATGGTTTGATGTCTTCATTTTACTTTGAATAATATATGCTCCCTTTTTGTTTGATGCTTTATTTTATTTCTTTCACTTCGTAATGGTATATATAATTTGTAGGATAAAATATGAAAAGGATAAAAGAAACAGAAAAAAGAAAAGCAAGTTGTTTTGCATTAAGGAAGTTCTATTAAATTCAATTCTTGGGTCGGTTTGGGACTGGGTGGGTCTAAGTGGGTTGGTTTAATTTTTTTCATTTTCAGTAATTTGCATAAAAAAATTAGTTGCCACGTCAGCATATACTTAACAAAAGTTTATAGAGCTTTGTATTGGATGACCATGAGAGTTAACGGGGGTAAAGTTGAGTGACCATAGAAAGACAAAACAAAAATAAGTGACCATGGTAGCCTATTACCCAAAGTTGAGTGATCATAGAAAGACAAAAGAAAGATAAGTGACCATGGTGATCAATTACCCAAAATTGAGTGACCATAGAGGCAATCAACTCCTCACAAAGGGACCTGATGGGGAAGTTCATCTTGTTGCATTTTTGGAGGTAAGCTTTGGCCTTTCCGAATTCTGAAGGAATGGTGCTTCCATTTGTTAACCGTTAAGTGTCCTCTAGTTTCCTTGGTAGGGAGTTAAAGCTGAAGATTTTCTTTCCAAGAACAATACGTAGTTGTATCCAGCTAAAGAATCAGCCACACCATTAGCTTCTCTCATACGATATATCACCTACACTTCTTCTCCCTGAATCAACTCTTGAGTTTCTTTGACAGAAACTTCATGTCGCCACAATCAAAATTGAATGTATGAGTTGCTAGTTCTACTCTCAACGTTTTTGTAGTTGTAGCCAAAAAAAAAAAAAAAAATTAACTAGCTATAGTACTCACCTTCATGAGAGATAAAGGATCAGCTTCAATGAAGCTTCAAAACATTTTTTTGCTATTTGCACATACCGCTTTGTAATATTTTCTAAGCACTTGATATGTTCTTTGAATCTAATTATTCATGACAGTTCTATTTTGTCCACAATCAACTACTCTGCTTTCCATTTAACTAGTTTATATAGCGGAATCTTTCCTACAGGTCTCAGATGAGGATGAACAGAGCACGAGGTTTGAGACACATAATTATAACCGGTCATTTCTATCTTTGAAGACTATCGAGATCGATTTTGAACCACCAACTTGAAATAAGTTTTTTCTACAATTCGTAAAATATTTACTCAAGAATGCAATGTGCTAGAAAAGTTCGTCATTGATGCCAGATTCGGAGAGGGTGATGAGTCTTGGGATTATGTTACGATGACACAGGAGCTCCTAAGCTTTCCAAGGTTCTCCCCGCATGCGTCAATTGTCATTTTTTACTGGCCCCTCTTGTTGACTGCAACTGTACTATTTAACAACTGTTACTTCATGTTTGAAATTGGTATATTTCTGATAGACAAGGTTATGATTGTATTTGTTAGTATCCATGGAATTGTTAGTAGTTCTTGATCATCATTTAACAAAGCTTGCTCTAAATGTTTTATGATTTACATTCAAATTTCTGAATCCTCGTCGTGCTTTTATACATGAAAACTTAAGTTGAAAATCAGTTCATGTCCAATGACTTGTTTTTCTTGGCATCTGTTTATTTCTTTTCTAACATTGGACAGGACCTATATATTCTTATTAACTATGTGGCTTTCACGATTACTCCCTTAACATATCATTCATCATTTTCATTTCTTGAAATATCAAAATGCTGGTCAACGTTATAAAATGTTGATGGATATCACTTTTTATATCTTTTCTGTTGTGCGCAGCAGTAATGCAGAATGAAAACTCTCTGTCTATAACTATTTAAAATGAAAAAGAAGTCTCCTTATAATTTTGCTCACTTGTTAATTAGGAATATTTTGCAGCCCTGAGAAATGACTATACACCGCACACAAGTTAACATTGTAACTTGTAAGTAATTCATCAGCTAAATTCCAGATTCCTACAGTCTAGAGATGCTTTAGGATGTTATATTCAGGTACTAATTGATTGAAGAATAACTCGATTAATGGGTGGTCTAGGATTTCTTTCAGCTGCCTCACGTTCTGCTGTTGTCGCCTCCTGCATAACTGGAATATCAGCTCGTCTTCCCGCAATACACACTCGGTCCTTCCATATTGTTCCATCCTGTTTGTAACAGAAAAAGTTTAACTTCTATACACTGACAGTTAATTTCAGACTTTATCACATAGCTCGAAGAAGAGCAAATTGGCATGCTAGATTTTCAGTTCACTTTCTTGTTAGATGAAACAGTTCAAAATCAATTCACTTTGTATCTAATAGGATCCAAAATTACGTACATTTGGACGAGAGTAGTACCAGGGTAGATGAATCCTGCCTGAATACCTTGTGATTGAAGTCTAGTTGATTTTTTTTTTTTTTGAAGTGTAGTTGATTGAATCAAACTATAGTCTATAGCTTAACTTCACAAACACTGAACAACTTAGCAAACTTACATTGAGCATCGAAGGTTCTGGCCATGGACATTGAGTTGGTCGATCAATGTCAAGAGGCTCTTTTGGGCATTGACCTGGCTTAAACTCTGATAAGTCAGCATTTTACCGACTTTGAGCCTTCCTTTATAGGAACTTTATGAGTTTTTAAGCTAATTTCACGACCAATTCTTATGTAATGTTGCGTGATTCCAGGTGCTACTTAGTTTAAACGCTCGAGGCCAGAAACTGAGCGGAAAGAACACAAAAGAAGGCCGAGTCGAGTCGAAGTTGGAGTCGTGCGAAATGTAACAAGTTTTCAAGGATTTGTGCGGCTCAGCACAATATTGTGCGATAGCACAATGCTCAGCACAATATTGTGCGATAGCACAATGCTGAAAAAGACCCAATTGTATGGTCAGCACAATATTGTGCGGTCAGCACAATTGGTCAGCACAATATTGTGCGGTCAGCACAATGCTTAGCACAAGAATGCAAAAACAAGCAGCAACTACTTCAAGTTTTCAAGGAATTGTGCGGCCAGCACAATATTGTGCAGTCAGCACAATTGGGATGGAAGAAGATTTTTTGTGTAATTTTCTTAGGAGTATAAATAGGAAAGTGAGGTTTTATTACACCAACACTTACATGACATTTTACTATATATTTTGGGCGACTTTGGGAGCTAAAAAGAGGTTTTAACATCGATTTGTAAGCTTCTAATCTTGTAACTTTGAATCTTGATTCCATATATCAATTCAAACTTATGTCCAACATTATTTCATCTTTTCATTACATCTTTATTGCTATGATTCAAACCCTAGTTATGAGTAGCTAAACTCATAACTAGGGGTGTAAATATGCTATGGTGATATAAAATCAGTGGGTGTTGTTTCATTTCACTTAATATAACACAAGCAACAATTATCCAACTCCTCATTACAATAACATCAAAATCCCAAAATCTATGATATTTGGGATTTCTTATCTACATTACTAGTTAAAGACTCGGAAGAGATTAACTAGTGTAGAATAGTGGAGCTGGCAAGGATTTGAGTTGATAGGCTATCTTTATAGACTAACTCATCTAAAAGGGGTTACGCTCGGAAGAGGTCTCCTTTCCTTGGGTCATTAAGTAGTGCTTTAAGCATTCAACTAAGGCTTTGACGAGCGGGTTGTGAAAGATTTCTTCTAGACCGGAAGGATTCTAGAGATCACGATCAGAATGCTCGACCATAATTATACTTGTATTGAGAAAGTGAAGTGGGAACACCCGTTGATAGAAAATCACTAATAGTCGTTTACACCCCTAGTGTAGTAATATTGAACAACTTACTCGTTTAATTGTTTACACTTTAGAATTAATCATAGTTTTCATAGAACAAATCATACTTCTAGGACTCAATACTAAACCTCATTTGAATGTCTATTTGCAACTCTCTCACTTGACGTGCTAGTTCCCTTGGGAAATCGACCCCGACTCACATCGGGTATTATACTTTGACGACCGCCCTTCACTATTAATGGTGTAAGATTGAGCGTGGATCAAATTTTGGTGCCGTTGCCGGGGACTCTTGTCACTCTTGTCCTTATTGTGGCGGACCTCACCATTAGCAAGATTGTCAAATTGTTTCTGGGGGCGAGTTGTGCACGCCTTCTCAACCCTTTGAGTGGGACATATGTCATGAGTGTGGGGGTCAAAATGGCCATTGGGACGGTTGTCCTAATATTCGTTATTCTTCTTCCAATGATTTTTATAATGATGCTAATGATTCTTATGAGTTTGATTGGGCAAATGCAAACATGAACATGGAGCTTGAACCCGAGTGGAAAGGAATCCAAGAGAGGTTTCAAGAAGAGATGGACCTATCGACTTCACAAGATGAATGCAATGAAAATAAAAGATTGGAACATTTGATGGAGCAAATACTTAAAAATAATTGTGAAAATGCCGAAGCCTTCAATGAGATAAAAGAAACGATCCATCAAAATGGCTTAGCAATTCACAACTTGAAAACTCAATTGAGCCAATTGTTTGACACCTTCAATGATCAACAAGCTAAGGGTGTTGCCAAATTTCAACAAAGACGTTATATGGAAGATGAGGTTGAGTTCCAAGAAGAAACCTCCATTGAAGATGTGCTTGAAAATCAAGAAAGAATTATTGAAGAAAAGAACAATTGGAATGAAGAAGAAATTGTGAGCCGAGCTTGGCTCCGAGATCAAGCTCGAAAAATGAAAGTCCATGAAGCATGCCTTCACGACTTAAATATCGAAGGTTGGGATCTCAAACATGAAAAGAAGAACTAGGACAAAGAGTGAACCAATTTGATCTTGAAGCTCGTGTCTTGAACATTCTAGTGCATGAAGTGGTTGAAGCCTCCAAGGCTCAACATGAAGAAATAGTGAACGATATGTTAGAAATGAGCGAATTTGTGGAAGAGAGCACAAGTCAAATCATGGGAACTCATGAAAGTGATCACATCTTCAAGATATTTGGTAATGATGCCGTGAACAAGAAATTTGTGTTGGAGTCTAGAGCGGAAATAAAGATCTTTTGTGATGAAGACTCTAGCATAGTTGAAGAGGAGTATGTCATACTTGGTGTTCCATTGGTGTTGAAAAAAGTTGGCCCTCATTCACTTCATTTTTCAACCCTATGTGTGCATGAGGCAATGGAAATGGAAGAACAAGCACCTTGTGATGACTTTGGCATTGATGAGCAAAATGGGTACATTGTTGAGTTCGCCATGCCAAGAAAACAAAATGACATTCCTCACTTGAAGGCCAAGAAGTGCAAAATGAATTATTCGGCCTTTGGAACCTTGAAATTTGTACCACCACCCCGGAAGCACAATGAAAAACTTGATTCAAAATTAGGGAGACAATTCACATTTACAAAATGGAGAGAAAAGTGTGATTTTGGTACTCGTCTTGCCATGACGTTAAATTAGGCGCTTCTTGGGAGGCAACCCATGTTTAAATTCATGCACGTTTTGTAGATATATTGTGATGCTCCTCACTTGTTCTTGAGTGGATGGTGTTTGTAAGTGTGAAGTTGATCAAAAGTGAAGAAAGGAGTCCAATTGTGGCTTAAGGAATGGGATTGTGCGGAGTCGTGCTCAAAAGTGCGGGCCGAGAATGATAAAAAGTGAGAAGGCACAACATTGTGCTACCTAGCACAATTGTTATGAGGCCACTACCACTCCACTCTAGACAGAGCCTGCCGATACTCAGCCGACCCTTGAGGGTCCCACTGCTGCTGAGGCATCTATCTCTCCACCGACCCTTGAGGGTCCCTTGTCCACCGCTGCTGCTACATCCAGCTCTCCACCAGCCACTGAGGGCTAGCTATGACAGGGAACATTCTTTTACCCATTCTCTTAGATGCTTTCATAACTTTTAGTTGCATTGGGGACAATGCATACTTTTAGTTTGGGGGGTGGGTACTTAAAAAATGTCTCATGTCACCATATCTTGTATATAGGATGTTTTTAGTACCTTTGTTTGTCATGAACTAAGTATTGTATATATCTGTTTTATCTATGACATGGTGTTATGTTTGATGTATGTACAAATGTGTTTATGTTAAGTTGTTAGTACATATATGTTTAGAAATTCAAAAAAAAAAACAAAAAAAAAAATTAAAAAAAAAACAAACAAAAACACATGGTACTCCCATGAACTACGCTTGGGATGCTACCTTTTCTTTATCTGATTCACTCCCGGGTGATACGTAGGCATCCCATGTGGGTGCGAAAGCCTCATTTGGGTCCGAACAACCATTTTCATTGTAAATACCATGTTGCATAAAATTTTTGAAATAACCTCCTTGGTTTTTATTTGCCATGGTTCTTTTCCAAGGAAGTAATCGTGTTGAACCGGGCATCTCTAGTACTAGTTTAGTATTTAGTTGTAAATAATGATGATTAGTTGTGGATTCTTGCTCCTTAGCAACTTTTGGCATGTTTGGTTCCACCATTATTTAATCCTTATCATGTGAGCTTGTTTTGAAAAATGAATAGAAAAACTTAGTTGGTAAATTGTGCTATGATCTTTAAGTTCAATTTTTGGCTCTTATGTCACTAATTAGCTCTCATTAGGCTATGAGTAAACTTTGGATACTTAATTGCCTTTGATTGGGATTTGAATATACTTGTCTTCCTTGCCTTACATGTGCCATGTGTGGTGAGGTTTTGGTGTGTTCATGTGTGTGCTTGATCTAGAACTTGCCCTAAGTGTGCTTCGAGGCGAAATCCTAGGTGATGCTTGACTTGAAAAATGATTTTAGGCTTTCTTTGGCCCGCTCAGTAATCTAAAAGCCCTACCCTTGCATTATATCCTTAGTCAACCCCTTTGAGCTTAATATCCTTTCCTTTGGCAACCACATTATTAACCCGGACCAATTCTAAGTGCTTAAAGCACTAACCCTCTCTTTTGGCCCTACCTCCTTGAGTGCATTGAAAGACGTGCAACTTAGGCAGAAGCCTAAGTTTGGGGGTGGCACGAGTTATGGTGAAAGTGTGGAAGTTAATGAAAATCAAAAGAAAATAGATGAAAAGGAAGAGCAACAAAAGCGAGTTGAATATAAAAAAAAAAGTAAAAAAGTGAAAAGAAACAAAAAGAAGCAAGTGAAAGAAAAGAAGAAGAAGAAGAAGAAGAAGAAGAAGAAGAAGAAGAAGAAGAAGAAGAAGAAGAAGAAGAAGAAGAAGAAGAAGAAGAAGAAAAAGAGAATTGATGAATAAAGAGGAGAAGTATAATCCTCGATTTAGCAAGGTGTAAGTGCAAGAAAAATGAAGTGTGCCTTAATTTTTGTACGGTGTAGTGCTCAAGGAGGTGTGTAGTCACTATTTGCCCATATTTTACCCCACCTTTGACCAAAAGCCTACATTATAATCCTAACAAGTCCTAATTGATTTCGGGTCAAGCATTCCTACATTAGTGGAGAGGCACACGAAGGGCAAGCCTATGGATCTTTAGTGTGCATGATGAACTTCTTTTGGGAGAGTGAGCGAATTCTTCCTATCATTAATCCCACTTGTGTTATCATTGCATTTTTGTGGTTGGGATATTCTCTTGAGTGGTGAGGGCACTTGTGAAGTTGAGTTGAGGACTTGTGTTTCACTTTTCAATTGAGGTGAGCAAGTAAAGAAGTGAAGTCTTGTGTCATGGCATGTTTGCTTTCTTTGATGTTTTGTATATGGGAGTTATGCTCACATGGCTTGGCTTAATTGTTGGCACCAACCAATGTCATTAGTTTTTGAACTTGAATCGAGTTTTGGCTTGTTGTTGCTTTAATGAAAAAAATGCATTAATTGATGAATTACAACTTGGGGACCATTGAAGTATGTTTTGCTTGAGGACAAGCAAAAGTTCTAGTTTGGGGGTGTTGATAAGTCGGCATTTTACCGACTTTGAGCCTTGCTTTATAGGAACTTTATGTGTTTTTAAGCTAATTTCACGATCAATTCTTATGTAATGTTGCGTGATTCCAGGTGCTACTTAGTTTAAACACTCGAGGCCAGAAACTGAGCGGAAAGAACACAAAAGAAGGCCGAATCGAGTCAAAGTTGGAGTCGTGCGAAATGGAACAAGTTTTCAAGGATTTGTGCGGCTCAGCACAATATTGTGCGATAGCACAATGCTCAGCACAATATTGTGCGATAGCACAATGCTTAGCACAATGCTGAAAAAGACCCAATTGTGTGGTCAGCACAATATTGTGCGGTCAGCACAATTGGTCAGCACAATATTGTGCGGTCAGCACAATGTTTAGCACAAGAATGCAAAAACAAGCAGCAACTACTTCAAGTTTTCAAGGAATTATGCGGCCAGCACAATATTGTGCGGTCAGCACAATCAGTCAGCACAATATTGTGCGGTCAGCACAATTGGGACGGAAGAAGATTTTTTGTGTAATTTTCTTAGGAGTATAAATAGGAAAGTGAGGTTTTTTACACCAACACTTACATTACATTTTACTATATATTTTGGGCGACTTTGGGAGCTAAGAAGAGGTTTTAACATCGATTTGTAAGCTTCTAATCTTGTAACTTTGAATCTTGATTCCATATATCAATTCAAACTTATGTCCAACATGATTTCATCTTTTCATTACATCTTTTTTGCTATGATTCAAACCCTAGTTATGAGTAGCTAAACTCATAACTAGGGGTGTAAATATGCTATGGTGATAGAAAATCAATGGGTGTTGTTTCATTTCACTCAACATAACACAAGCAACAATTATCCAACTCCTCATTACAATAACATCAAAATTTCAAAATCTATGATATTTGGGATTTCTTGTCTACATTGCTAGTTAAAGACTCGGAAGAGATTAACTAGTGTAGAATAGTGGAGTTGGCAAGGATTTGAGTTGATAGGCTATATTTATAGACTAACTCATCTAAAAGGGGTTACGTTCGGAAGAGGTCTCCTTTCCTTGGGTCATTGAGTAGTGCTTTAAGCATTCAACTAAGGCTTTGACGAGCGGGTTGTGAAAGATCTCTTCTAGGCCGGAAGGATTCTAGAGATCACGATCGGAATGCTCGACCATAATTATACTTGTGTTGAGAAAGTGAAGTTGGAAAACCCGTTGATAGAAAATCACTAATAGTCGTTTACACCCCTAGTGTAGTAATATTGAACAACTTACTCGTTTAATTGTTTACACTTTAGAATTAATCATAGTTTTCATAGAACAAATCATACTTCTAGGACTCAATACTAAACCTCATTTGAATGTCTATTTGCAACTCTCTCACTTGACGTGCTAGTTCCCTTGGGAAATCGACCCCGACTCACATCGGGTATTATACTTTGACGACCGCCCTTCACTATTAATGGTGTAAGATTGAGCGTGGATCAAACTCAAATGCTAGTTCAATACCATGAGAACTGCTGACAGAGGACGCTCTAGCCATAGCAGCAGCAAGAGTTGTCTCGGGGTTTGGAGGCAACACTTCCCTTTCATCCTAAATTGAATAAATTAGCGTGATAAAAACCCGAAGATATTGTTTAAGTGGTTAATCATACACTCATGACTTTATTCATTCATATGAACGACAATAGTAACTACGTTTTAGTCCAAGCAAGTGATCTTCATTTAGATGAATAGTACTATAGTTTAATCATCATGTAATAACTAATTAACCACCATTTAGATTGATTTGAACCGTCAATTCGACCATGAGAAAGCAAAACGATGCCAAAAGAGAAAGAAAGAACAGGCACTGTTATACTTGTTGAAAACAAAGTTTGTCAGCAACAAACATTTCATAGTTTAAGACTATAATTGAGATTAGAAAACTCGAAACACCAAGAATAAGTCACCTAGTAAGTTCAAATATATCAAGAATCCGAAGTAAATTATACAAAATGAAATGGAAGACACTAAAGAAAATATGGAAAAATACAAAAGAAGTCAGTTAAACCAGAAACAATCTTAAAGTCAAAATTAATTAACATGTCGAAAGGAGATAAATAGAAGCCATTCATGATATCCATATCGAAGAAACTGATTAACATAAAGCTAACAAATACCAAAAAAATCTGATTCAAAAGGACAGACAAATTAAGCGAAGAGATAAAGAAGCTTACAATGGCACTTTGAGTCCGACGATGCACAGTTTTGCTGATAGAAAATCTAGAAAAAATACCCACCATGCTAGAATCTTGATTTCCAGAACAATACAATTTAGCCAATAATAGACTTCGTATGCTTTGGTCTTGTTTATTTCCTAGCTAGTTAAGAACTCGATCTCTCTAGATTATATATAGTTAGAGAAAGGAATATTAACATTCATGAGATAGCTAGAATTTTGCTTTACTTGAATTTACTCTAGATTCGACGTGTCTGCATAGAATATATACTCCATTTTAATTTTTACATATAATAGTATTGTGATTTGTCAACTGAAAACTATATACGTTGGCTTTATATATTTTATTTAATGTATCTTAAATAATAATGCTACTAATTGGACGTTGAGAGTAATGGGACTGAAAGCTGTACAAACGAACAATTTGAGAGAATCATTAATTAAAAAATGAGAAGTTAAAGCTAATTGATGAAGAACTAGCTCAACTACCATGTGATGTGTTTACGTTAGATTGAGATGTTGAGTTTAAGTTTTGATAATGAAAAATATAAGATTTCACGTCACTAATGAGTGCCATACTATGCAGGAAAAGATTATGGAAGATATTGGTGAAACGAAGTATATGCATCCCTGATTTGGTGTATCAACTAACTTAGGAAAGTATTCTCTTTGATTGCGCCTTTATGATGAAGCAGCTGTCTAAGGAAAGTTTTGATTTGATATCGTGCCTCTAGGTTTAACGGGAACATGTTCCCACGTAACTCCAGCCTTATTCTCGAAAGGATATTTATATCCTTTGAGAATCAAGTCTCTTGGGTCCTATCTCTCTCTTCCTTTATTGGCGCATTTCATCCCTCTTTCATGGAAAGATTCTCCAATCCCTGTACCTGCACAAATCAGATCAGCAGAGCATATCAATCAAGGACTCAAGAAGATATCATTCAAGGACTCAAGAAGATTCGACCTGTGCTATATATATTGAAGAGTTTCTGCCTTTGTGAATTATGCTTCTACTTACAGTCTGCTCTTTCTCTCAAACTTTTTACTTTGTAAATCCACTGTAAACTTGTGAGTCTATCAGTGTAAGAAAAGAAAAGAAAAGAAGAAGAGTTCTAATAGAGGTAAATAGTCGTGTCATAGAAGTTGATCTGATCAACTATAAATCAGACAAGTCCATTTTTGGTGAGCGTGTGGAAAAACCATCAGTGAGAAGACATTTGTGGTTAACGATAAACCATACCTGTAATCACACCCTTTGAAGAGCTTTAGAGAGAGACCCTCCCTTGTGACCCAAGGGGACTGGATTAGGAACCAATTGGTTCTGAACCAGTACAAAATACTGTATCCATTCAGATTTACTTTACTGCTTTTATTCTGCTGCATTTACTTTACTGTTAATTATAAGTCGACTAATATTCTCTAAGTCAACTAATACAAGCGAATCGAACAATTCACCCCTCCTCCCTCTTGTACTTTCAATTGGTATCAGAGGTTGGTCTCAATTGTTTTCGTTTTGTCTTACAGCAAGTGAGAAAAGATCATGTCTTTGTTGAACCCCCAAAATATTAACTCCGAAAGGCTAAATTTAGGAATATCAACTGAATGGACTAACTCTTTTGGAGTTTTTGGAGTCGCCACCCAATTTAAGGAAAAACAGGGAGCCAAATAAGCAAATGCGTGCAAAGAACTCCATTTTTTGGAAAAAAGTGAGGTCTTTCAGAGATTCTAAGTAAGAGGTTTTTCTAATTTCAAAAGAAGGTTTTTAAGGCACTTTCGAAATTCCGTTAACAACGGTTAATCCGTCAGGTTTCCAATTAATTTGCAAGTGCTATTTATGCGCTTTTCTAAAAATAATTAATTGAACCATTAATTAATTCAACTAATTAAATTTAGTAAGTTTTCAAAAAGATTTACAATTTTTTTAAAAGCTTTAATTATTTTCAAAAATAAAATAAAATAAAGCGCATTTTTCTTTTGCAAAGGAACGATTTGATCGTCCTAATTTCTTTGCCAACTTGTATGTGGTAGCGCATAAATGACACTTGCTTAATTTTAACTTTAAAATCCGAGTATCTCACCATAAGATGAAACTTAGATTTCAAGTCGCTTTTTGCAAAGTTGTTCGGGACATTTAGAAGTTAATTAAAACTTCTTTATAACTTTTGACTTTTTAAAGAAACTACTTCATATCAATAAAATATAAGTCATTTCTTATAGTCATTATTAGGCGTGATTTTTGAAATTTTTTTTTTTAAATTTGCACGCATTTGCATAATTGGCCACTATTTGCAATAAATTAGATAACAACTCAAAATTTAAAAGGTAATAGCCATAAAGTAAACAATTACATAAGTAAATCAAATATATTTATATTAATAAATGAATTATTCTACAAAATAATTTACAGGTTCTATTAAGTGTCTAACTATTAAAATAAAGAAATTGAGTTTCAAAAGGTAGAACCCGGAAAATGATTAACTCGCGGGAGCCTTGAATTTCTTAAATTTCTAAAGTCTTCATTCCTTCTTGCGGACTTGAGTTTGACTTGCTAACTTGATTCCCCAAATGACTCTAATGCAGTGAGTCAATCCCAGTTTGCGAGTTCACCAACTCATCCCAAGATAACGTTTTATGCAAAAGGACTAGGAGATAAAGATTTGGATCCAGGTAAGAGAAAGTATATCATAACAGAGTATTAACATGATAACGGGGTAAGGACACAAAAGAAAATTAGTTAGAAGTGCAAGCTAAAATTTCCAACAGATATCAACTTCTAATCAAATAAGTAAGAAACAGAGGAAAGTTCCAAGGTTTGAAATAAACTATCAGACCGAACTACACTACCAGGACTACACCCTAATGCACTGTATTTTTTAACACCAATGAACTACCCTAAGCAAACTTCCAGCATTCAATAACAACTTCTAACAACCTTCACACACGCAGACCTCACTCCTTTCAAATACCAGAGACACCCCTTTTATGACCTGCTGCATCTAGACCTCTATCCTAATCACCTGCACACTTACTGAAACCTCCATAAACAAACCAAACTGCTCTACCATGAACTCCAGCTACAACCAGCCCTGAAACTGAAACCACAACTACAACCCAAAGCCAAAACAACCTCAAGGATACCCCTGCTACTCCTTTCTAAAACCACCCTGAACTGCAGCATCCTCACAGACCCTTACAATTACCTGCACCACATATAACACTCAACAAACCATCAAACTCCTTCCTTTAGCTCCTGAATGCCCTGCAAACCAAACACCATCCCCTGAACTATGCCCTCACACTCACAAACAAACCTCTCCATAACACCACTCTTAGAAACAGCTCCTCAAACCCCTGCCTTACAAACCAACATCCCCCATCCTTTCTACAACCTGCAAGACACCCAAAAAGCCTACTTTATGCAACAACATCTAACCTGAAACAATCCCTGAAGCCACCATACACTCAGATAACAAAGTAACCAGCAACAGACCCCTCATCATCTCATGGAATTGGCTGAAAATACCTTCACGCTATCAAGCATACAAGCTAACAACCCACACTTTCATACACCAAAGCAGAAACATAACCCAAAAAAAAAACATTGGGAAGAAACTGAGGTACAATATGCTGAACATCATGGCAAATCTTAGGCTAAGTGAACTTTAAACCTGAGACTACTGAAACAACAGCCCGCACTACTGAAATTTTGATTTAGGTGATTCAGATAAGATTTAAATATTTTAGTAGATAAATTCAATAACAAATAGCTTCAACATCAAAAACTGGTTAACAAATTTAAACTATGCTTTCGAAGTTAACAGATCTACATCCTAATTCTCATAGCAAGGCAGAAACATAAACTCCATGAAGAGCACACTTTCATTCTTTATATCTGTGTTCAACAACAATCAGTGAGCTATACATACGCACAAGATTAGTCAAAGCCCTAAAGTTTTCATCTTTAACAATTTTATTGAACACTCATCCTAACTTCAGCATATTACACATGCTTTATCGAGACACACAAGACTGAAACCAAAGCTCGTTAAGATTTCTCATTCATAACAACTTTTAAAGGATTCAGTTCTATAACTATAATTCTAAAGAAAACCAGTAATATGAGCAGAATGAAATACTAAAGTTATCATCATACTAAAAATAAGAGTTTATACTAAATACAAATACTGTAAAATTCACATTTTTGACATAAAAAAAATATATTAAGGCGAGTCCATTACCTCTTGCTGTGCAGTGAACAGCGGTGCAAGGTCGACTCGAAGAATCTGTGCTCGAACCAATTTGACGACTCGAACACCAAAGCGATTAGCGACTCAAAAAATGCGATAAGACAGTGACACAAAATGGAAAAGCTCCAATTCAACAGTTGTTGGATCTTTTTCACTATCAACGACTCAAAAATTTTGGAAACCTCTCTCTTCTGCCGCTTCAAATTTTGAACCCTGTCCCCTTTTGCTTTCCCCGCTCTCCCTTTCCAACTGAATTTTTGCAAACTTTTATATGAACTCGTTAGGGCTCTTTCCAAGCTGTGAAATACCAAGAAAAAACTCCAACTGCTCGAATTGGATAAGGTTGGTAAGATTTTTACTAGCTGGAATTTTTGACTCATCTCATTTTGAACTGGGAATCGGGTTTTTCCAAAGGGAATCGGGTTTTGCGGGTTGGGAAATGAGTTTCTGATTAGGGATTTAAGTTAAATAGGGAGTCTTGCATGGGTGAGCTGGGATTGAGGCTAAGATTGCGATTTTAGCCTATTTTTCTTTTAAAAATAAAATTGATTCAATTTAAATTTAAAATTGACCTTAAATTAAAAATAATTAGACATTAATTAGAATTCTCGGGACAAAATTGGGTGTCAACAGTCTTCACTTGTTGTCAATGGTGCTCTACTGCAAGAGGGAACTTCTGCCACCCGGCCTCCTTACTTTAATGGTAAGCATTATAGTTATTGCAAGATTCTTATGGAAACATACATAAAATCGGTTGACTATAAGGTCTGGCGTGTAATTAAGAAGGGACCCTATGATATTCCCACCACTAAACCAACAAAGAAGGAAGGTGACCCTCTAAATGTTTCAGTCGATCTAGATATGGACGACTACACTGACGAACAAAGAGAAGTTATCCAACTGAACTACAAAGCTGTTAACATTCTCTACAATGCTATCAGCGGTGAGGAGTATGAAAAGATATCCAGCTGTGAAACTGCAAAGGAAATATGGGATAAGCTGGAAGTTACATATGAAGGAACCAGCAAGGTCAAGGAAACCAGAATCAATTTTCCAGTATATGAGTATGAACTATTCCAAATAAAGGAAGGAGAATCTGTGGAAGATATGTGTGCCAGGTTCAGCAAAATTATCGGAGAACTCAAATCTCTTGGAAAAATTTATACCAGTGGTGAACAGATAAGAAAGATTCTGAGGAGTCTCCCTATCACTTGGCGACCAAAAGGTCATCAATATAGAAAGTGGTGATCTGAACAAGGTTTCATATGCTGAACTCAGAGGTGATCTGATTGCCTTTGAGAAGACTCATCTGAAATGAAACACTCAAGAAGAGAAAAAGAAAACTGTAGCATTCAATACTACAGTTGAGAAAGTCGACTATGATCAGGAAGCAGAAGAGGATGATGTTCAAGAGCAGCTAGTTATGATGTCAAGAAACTTGAATGGCCTAATCAAGAGAAGAAGACAATTCAGAAAAGGAAAGGTCCTATTCAAGAAAGATCAATCAAACTACAAAAGTGAAGGTCGCTGCTTTGAATATGGGAAGCAAGGACACATTGCAAACAACTGCCCCGATGCTAAAAGGAAAGGAAGGAACAGATCTTATGTTGCATGGAGTGATGAAGATGCAGGTGACACTGAGCAAGAAGAAGCAGCAAACATCTGCTTCATGGCGTCTGACAATTCCACTAGCAGTGGAATTCCTTCGAATGATTCAAGTGAGGTACGTTGTGAATTTTGCATTGAAAACTCCAGAAACCTAGGTGAAGTTCTTGATGAACTTGAAAAGGCACTTAAGAAAATTAAACGGCTAAGCAAAGAGAAAGAGGAATGGGAGATGAAGCTAGAAGTAGTTGAAACTGAAAAAATAAATTCTTAAAAGAAGAAATGAACCAATTGAGATTCAAACTAAACAGTTTTTATAGATCTGCTAAATCTACTACATCTACTTCATCTATCAAGTAAGCTTGGGTACCTAAAAGCACGTAAAATTACTGTTTTGCATGGACATCACAAAAGAGCTATGAAAATGGGAAAATAGTTTCTAGACAGTGGATGTTCCCGACATATGACTGGTGACAAATAACTGTTCAAATCTGTCATAAGGATTGATAGAGGATCTGTAAAGTTTGGAGGTGATGCAAAATGAAAAATTATTGGCATAGGCATCATTTCCTTAAATCCTTCCTGTGAAATTAAAGAATCCTTCTTGGTTGATGGACTTAAACACAATCTTCTCAGTATTAGTCAACTGTGCGATGGAGGCTATAAGGTAAAATTTGAATCTAGCAGATGCATAATTCACGACAATAAAGGTAAGGTTGTTCTGTCTGGTTCAAGAGAAAACAATATATACGTTTTGAACAACAACAATGCATCGTTAGGTAAGCATCTCTGTCTAGCCTCGATCTCTAATGATCCATGGACATGGCATAGAAAATTAGGACATGCTAGCATATTTTTAATCGAAAAACTTTCAAAGCATGATTTAGTCATTGACCTGCCTACACTAATTTTTTCAAAAGATCAGATATGTAATGCATGTCAACTAGGAAAGCAGACTAAAACTTCTTTTAAAAGTAAAGACATCATTTCTACATCAAAACCACTTGAATTACTTCATATAGATCTTTTTGGACCTACTAGAACTGCCAGCATTGGTGGTAAAGATATGTATTTGTAATTGTTGATGATTACTCCAGATTTACATGGGTTATATTCCTATCTCATAAAGATGATGCCTTTAAAAGTTTTGAAGTATTTTGCAAGAAAGTTCAAAGAGGAAAAGGTTACTTCATATCAACTATAAGGAGTGATCCCGGAGGAGAATTTGAAAGCAAAATATTTGAAGAATATTGCAATGTTCACGGCTTCACTTATAATTTCTCCTCACCGAGAACACCTCAACAAAATGGAGTGGTTGAAAGGAAGAATAGAACTCTTTAGGATATGGCAAAGACAATGCTAGTTGAACACTCTCTTCCGAATCATTTTTGGGCGGAGGCAGTTAGCACTGCATGTCACATTCTTAACAGATGCCTGATTCGTCCTATCCTCAAGAAGACCCCCTATGAACTTTGCAAAGGTAAGCGTCCTAACATTAGCTATTTTCATCTGTTTGGATGCAAATGTTTTATCCACAATAATGGAAAGGACAATCTCGGTAAGTTTGACCCTCGGAATGATGAAGGAATATTTCTTGGCTACTCAAACATAAGTAGGTCATATAGAGTTTTCAATAAAATAACTTTATCTGTTGAAGAATCAATGCATGTTGTATTTGATGATTCTTTGACCCATGTCGAGAAAGGTAATGATGCAGATGATGAAGAGATAATCTCCACTCAACTGAAAAACTCGGAGATATCAGATACTCCTGAAGTACAAAAAAATATAAATTCAAGTGAAACATCTGAGTCAACTCAAACTATTGAAACATCTCAAGAGTCGACTACTCAAGCAGACTTCAACAATTCAGAAGTTTTGATTCCAAATAAGTGGAAAGGTGATTCGGATTATACTCAAAAATACATTATTGGAGCTCCAAGGGAAGGTATGAAAACCAGAAAATCACTTAAATCTAACATTGCATTTATCTCACAGATTGAACCCAAGAAAGTCAATGAAGCACTTCAAGATGAATCAGTTTGAAAAGAACCAAGTATGGAAGCTAGTCCCTAGACCCAAAGGAAAATCAACTATTGGCACCAAGTGGGTCTTTCGAAACAAACTAAATGAGGAAGGTAATGTGGTAAGAAACAAGGCTCGTCTAGTCTCGCAAGGATACTCTCAAACTGTAGAAATCGACTATGATGAGACATTTACCCCAGTTGCTAGATTAGAATCTATTCGCATGCTCTTAGCGTTTGCATCTTTTAAAAGGTTTAAAATTTTTCAAATGGATGTCAAAAGTGTGTTTCTAAACAGTTTTATAAAAGAGGAGGTGTAAGTTAGGCAACCTCCAGGTTTTGAAAACAATGAAACTCCTCATCATATTTTTAAACTTTCAAAAGCACTTTATGGTCTTATTCCTTTTTACTCAATCATGGTTTTTCCAGAGGTAAAAGTGATAAAACTCTCTTTATTCAAAGATCCTCTGAAGATATTTTAATCATTCAAGTATATGTGGATGACATTATTTTTGAAAGTACTAATCCTCATCTATGCAAGAATTTTGAGTCCTTAATGCAAGGAGAATTCGAGATGAGTATGATGGGCGAACTAAACTACTTCGTCAGACTTCAAATCAAGCAACACAAGGAAGGAATTTTTGTTGGTCAAACCAAATACACCAGAGAACTCATTACAAAGTTTGGTATGAGTGAAGCTAATCCTGCCAAACCCCTATGAGTCCTGCGACTCATCTGGTAAGAGATGAAAAAGATACAAGTGTGAATGCTTCTTTATATAGAGGTATGATTGGCTCACTATTATATTTAACTGCTAGTCGACAAGATATTATATTCGATGTTTGTAAATGTGCTCGCTTTCAATTAGCTCCCAAAGTCTCTCATCTTACAGCTGTGAAAAGGATCATTCGATATCTTGCTGGAACCATAGCCTATGGCTTATGGTACCCTTACACTACTCACTTTGATCTTATTGGGTTCTCTGATGCAGACTATGCAGGTGATCGAGTAGATCGTAAGAGTACTAGTGGTGCAAGTTTCTTTCTCGGAAAATCTCTAGTTTCCTAGCACAGCAAGAAGCAAGATAGCACAGCTCTGTCGACCGCTGAATCAGAATACGTTGAATTGGGTCATTGTTGTACTCAACTTCTTTGGATGGCTACTCTGTTATCTGACTATAATTTATTCTTTAAGCCTATTCCCATGCTATGTGACAATACTAGTGCCATTGAGTTATCTTATAATCCTGTTGATCATCCTAAGACTAAGCATATAGATGTCCGTTATCATTTCATAAGAGATCACGTTCAAGATGGTGACATAGACATTGCATTCGTTAGTACTGATTTCCAACTGGCTGATATTTTTACAAAACCTCTTTTAGAAGAACGTTTTTGCACCCTACGAGATTTATTAGGCATAACCTTAGATCCTTATTAAGTTTTTTTATGCTTTAATTAAATTAGGTAAATTTACTATTTTTCATGTGTGCATTTTATTACCTTGCATATGTTATTATTACACGTCATACTAGTAATTATTAATTTCTCACAACTTGCTTTGAGTGATACTAGGCGTCAGGCGGCGTAACTCTTCCCAAGACTCTGAACCGTCTCTTCCCATCATGTCTTTTCCCACTGCAACCTTTCACTTCAGATGAAACCGTCACTTTTCTCTTCTGTTTCTCTTTAAAGGAACCCTTCACTGTTAAATCTCTCCACATTACAACCTTTCCTCTTCAACTTCACAATCAATGGCTAGAAAAACTACTGCCTCTGCTCGTCGCAGCCAACGCACTAAGACCAAAATCCCCACAAACTCCACCACTCTTGTCCAGGTAGACTCCGATCATTCTGAAAATATAATGTCAAACTTTGTCACTCCCACAGAAAACCCGAATCTCGACAAAAAAAATCTGGAAAAAGGCCCATGTATAGTGATGACTCAGAGTTTGTGAAAAGGACCAGAAAGGAATTCTCGCTTGCCGACCTAGATGAAACCCTTGATTTTTGGGATTCCTCTACCTGTGACAAACTTAACGCCATTAAAGACAAGCCTCTGGCACATGGGAGAATAGTTGATTTTGACTCTTTGGAATCCTTGAATTGTGATCTTAAGCCTTTGTTTGCTGCTCAAGACTGGACAAACTTCTTCTCCTCTGACTCTGTTGATGTTCCTGAGGATCTGATAAGGTTATTTCATGCAAATCTTCGTCCATGCTCCACTGAAGGTTTTGAAATTATGGTCCTTACCACTAGAATCATCATTACCAAGAAAGTACTATGCCGTATTTTGGGATGTAAGTTTTCTGGTTTCTCAATTTTTTTCAAAAACTTATGGCCCTCTAATTTTGAAGTTACTTTTGATCAAGCCAAAGCCTGTCTATGTGAAAAGCCTGATGAAATTCTTGAAGGACAACTTGGTTCTTTAGACTTGTCTTTTGAGATTCGTGTACTTGCTCATATTGTTGGTACTACATTGTTGCCTAGAACTGGTTCACTTAGCTCTTTATCTCAGCGAGATACATTAATTGTCTACTGCCTTATTACTAAAAAGAAGTTAGATTTAACCGCTTGGATCATTAAATACATGTTTGAAAGTGTTGCTGATTATGTCTCTCTGCCATATGGGTTAATTATTACTCAAATTTTTCAATTCTATCGTATTGATATCTCTGCATGCAAAACATGCTCCTTGTCTGCCTGTTACAACACTCGTGCTTTTGCCTCCATGGGTTATGTGCGTGCTGATGGCATGTGGGTTCGAAAGGAACCAAAATCTGTGAAGTCTGTATTTGATCATGGTGGTCTCTCTGAGCCTGTCAGTCCATCTCTGCCCCTGTGTCATCTAAAAAATTTGAGGAAGAACTCAAAGATATTATTGATCTGCTCCTTAGTCTTCATCTTAAGGGTGACAAGGCTGTTGATGAGTTAAATGAAATTAAGATGGATGTGGGAAGGTTCAGTCTTAAACTTGATATTGTTGTCACTGACTCTGCTGCTGTTGTTAGACAAATTCATGACAGGATTGATGCAGTTTCGACTGAATTGATGCTATGTCTAGGGATGTTCAAACCAAGCTTGACAGGATGACTGACAATGTTGTGAACACTCTAATATATTTCCTTGCCCTCCCCCCCCCCCCCCCCGGTCAAAAATACTCTATCTGTTTATTTGCTGGGTCTGTAATATTTGAATGGTTGAACCATCACTATTTTTGTTCTGCTCCCCTAATCTTTTTGCTGATGCAAAAGGGGAGAAAATCCTAGCTACTTAACTTAATCTATCTATTTAAGTATGGATATTAATCAACTATGTTTATTAAATAAGACTAAGTGGGAGAAAACCCCTTTAGAGCTATTTGTTGTTTATGGCTGCAGGTGACACTTGTTCACTAGGAGTTGATTATGCTCTATCTCTTTTACTGAGGAGGGGTCGACTACCCATAGGAAGGGAAGTACCCCGACCAATTCTCGTTTAATATTTGTCATCATAAAAAAGGGGGAGATTATTGAGTTTAAGTTTTGATAATGACAAATATAAGATTTCACGTCACTAATGATTTCCATACTATGTAGGAAAAGATTATGGAAGATATTGGTGAAACGAAGTATATGCAGCCTTGATTTGGTGTATCAGCTAACTTAGTAAAGTATTCTCTTTGATTGCGCCTTTATGATGAAGCAGCTGTCTAAGGAAATTTTTTATTTGATATCATGCCTCTAGGTTTAACGGGAACATGTTCCCACACAGCTCCAGCCTTATTCTCGAAAGGATATTTATATCCTTTGAGAATCAAGTCTCTTAGGTCATATCTCTCTCTTCCTTTCTTGGCGCATTTCATCCCTCTTTCATGGAAAGATTCTCCAATCCCTGTGCCTGCGCAAATCAGATCAGCAAAGCATATCAATCAAGGACTCAAGAAGATATCATTCAAGGACTCAAGAAGATTCGACCTGTGCTATGTATATTGAAGAGTTTCTACCTTTGTGAATTATGCTTCTACTTACAGTCTGCTCTTTCTCTCAAACCTTTTACTTTGTAAACGCATTGTATAATTGTGAGTCTATCAGTGTAAGAAAAGAAAAGAAGGAGAGTTCTAGTAGATGTAAATAGTCGTGTCATAGAAGTTGGTCTGATCAATTATAAATCAGACAACTCCGTTGTTGGTGAGCGTGTAGAAAAAACATCAGTGAGAAGACGTTTGTGGTTAACGATAAACCATACCTGTAATCACACCCTTTAAAGAGATTTAGAGAGAGACCCTCCCTTGTGACCCAAGGGGACTGGATTAGGAACCAATTGGTTCTGAACCAGTATAAAATATTGTGTCCATTCAGATTTGCTTTACTGCTTTTATTCTGCTGCATTTACTTTACTGTTAATTATAAGTCGACTAATATTCTGCTAAGTCAGCTAATACAAGCGAATCGAACAATTCACCCCCTCTTGTACTTTTAGGAGACATTTGTGGGGGCATATTACAAACCATTATGATAGCTCGCTACTGGAAGTCTTGCGTGAAGGATTCAAATATCACCAAAAAGTTGAGGGTCAACAAATGTCATTTTCTAAATATTTTGCTGAGTGGGGTCAAGAGTTCAAGACTACCATTTATGCGAGACATTTCGCACAATTTATGCGGTAAAAGTGGTAAAAATCTGAGTAAAAATTTAGTCATGTAGCCTGTTTTGACCGCGCTAAATGAATACTAGCCCGCGGCGCAAAACTGTTTGAAGACTAGCCACCTCCGGACAAGTTCCAGTATTTTATACTGGGACTTTGAACATATAAATTGTTGGGATCACTTAAACACTAATCCCAATATAAAATACTGGGACTTCATATACAAAGCTCCAGGGGTACTATAAACATGAATTCCATAATAAAATAATGGGACTTTAAACTTGTTAGTTCAAAGTCCCAGTATAAAATACTGAGACTAGACTTTATATATAAAGCTCCAGGGTACTATAAACATAAATCTTATTATAAAATAATGGGATTTTGAACATGTTAGTTCAAAGTCCCAGTGTAAAATATTGAGACTAGTCTTGGATGTTTGTCAACGCTAATGGAGTGTAAGTGTGCACGTACTTTTTAGCTATTTCTCAATTAATTTTGAAAGGGTGGATAATTCTCATTTCGCACGTCCAAAAATAGTTACGCATCAAAATCACACAAAATTTGACTGCGAGCCACTTTATAGGGCGTTGAGAAAGAAACCGTCAAGAGAAAAGAACTTTTAACAGAATAATCATCACTTAAAAAACATGAAATTTTTTTGAAAACTAGCCACCAAAGGTCCAGGAAAATTTTCTGGGACTTTGAACTAAACCCTTAAAAATTTCTAGGATTTTAGTTCAAAGTACCATGAAAAATTTATGAGATCGCAAAATATGAAGCTCCAAAAAATCCATATTTTTACAATATGACTATTTTGTAGGGTTTCGAATTTTTAGCAAATTTTACTATGGTATTAAAAATCCATATTTTTACAATATGACTATTTTTCTAAAAATTTGTAACAATTGGTAATTTTTTTCTGGGCGAAGTGCACCAAAGGCCACTTTTGGCAGTGGTCTTTGGTTTGAGTGCCACTTTTTTTATTGGTTTTACATGAGAGGCCACTTTTGGAACTTCAATTCTTTTGGATTGAACTTTACACAAGTTCAGCCCACAAGGATTGAAGTTCAACTTCAGCCCTTCACAAGGATTGAAGTTCAACTTCAGCCCACAAGAGTTGAACTTTACGCATCTATACCTAAAAGTTCAGCCCTTACAGATTGAAGTTGAAACTTCATAATTTAGGCATAAAGTTCAACCCACAAGGTTTGAACTTCAGTCTACAAAGATTGAAGTTCCAAAAAATGGCCTCTCATGTAAGACCAATAAAAAGTGGCTTCAAATTAAATACCAGTGAAAAAGTGGTCTGTGGGTGAAAATTTTACTTTTTTTCTTTGAACAGCTTAATAAAGTCCGTAAAAGTGGGAGAACAACAGAAATAGGACATGCCCGTTATTCATATATTTTTGGCCCCCTTTAAAGAATTGTTTAAGTTTTAACCCCCATAGCCAAAAGTTTGAGCCCCATTGTTAGAACACAGAGCAAGTTCTGTCAGGTAGCCAGGACTTTCTCAGGATTAAAATCTCAAATTTTCTTGTCAAAGATCTGATTGATTGGTAGGAATTTCTCTGGCCTCAAGAGATGGGGCTAAACCTTAAGCAGATCAAAACCTTTGCCCATAACCTTAATGTTATGCGCACCCAGATCCATCTGGCAAAATCTCTCGGGTGCAAGTGGTGACCAACTAAGCATGTTTGGAAAGCTTCTGAAAATTATTTATTTTCAAAAACTATTTTCTTCAAAAGTATTTTTCGTAAAAGTACTTTAGGAGAGTAACGATATGTGTTTGGTCAACTCCTTCGTGGAGCACTTTTGTCAATAGTTGAGTAGTAATTTGTGTTTGGCCAAACTTTTAAAAAAATATTTTTGAGTGCTAAATTACGAGTAAAGACATGTAAATTTGTACATTACAGTTATTTAACTAGATGAATTATTTTTGGAATATTAATTATCAAAATTTTTTTTATTTAATTAAAATTTTTAAAAATAGAGCATACATAACTAAATTCAAACTTTAAAAAAAAGATACAATTTGATTCAAAACTTCCGACAATAATGATATGGTGAGCGTAAAAGAAACAAAAGAGAAAAAATAATGTACTAGTATTTATGATGATTATTAGGTTAAATAAATAGGGATAATCAAGTATATACTATTTTTGGTAAGGATTAGAGAACTAAAAAACAGCTTTGGCTTCCGCTTTTCGGTAAAAACTATTTTTTCTAGATTCTTTCCCACAGCAGAAAAGCAGGTTCTACTGCCACTCAAAAGCACTTATTTTTTTTTCCTAAAAGCTTGGCCAAATATCTTAATCTTTCAAAGTAAACTTTTTCAAATAAAAATAAACACTTTTAGCTTCCAGAAACTTGGCAAACAGGCTCCCAGTCAAATTTGGACCAATTGGATATTGACCTAGTCAGATTCTTACGATAAATTTCACTTGGATACTGGATAGGCAGTTTTCGCAAAGCCATTTAAGCCACCTAACTAAATTCAGTATTTGAGTAAAGTTAGACTCCATTTAAGACTAAAGTTTTTTTTTTTTCCTTTTGAACTATGTTGACCACTATTTCAGTCCTCAAGACCTGAATTAAGGTAAGCTAAACTTCACCTTTTTTGGGCCAACTTTTTATTGACATTAGAAGCGGACCTATGAGTTTACTATGAGTGCATCCACACTCATTGATGTCGATAATAATACTATATATTTAGATATAAATATTTTAAATATCAAATATATATTACTAATTGACACCCTAAATTATTAATATATGTATGTAAATTCAATATGTCCCACGATACTGAAATCCAAAGTTTGCCTTTGTTAGCATCAAATGACTGGCATCAAATGATTGCATATATTTTTAAAAAGTGGTTGCTCCTTAATTTTCGCTCCTTTTCTATGTTTTTACGTGGACTAATTTAGGTAGGTTAAGCATTTCACGGAATTCAAATTTCAAGAAACAACAACTTACCATATGCAAAGTAAAACCATGGCTGGAGGAAGAGACCGACTCAGTCATTTGCCAGAGGCAATCCTACTCTACATCCTCTCTATGTTGAGACCGACTCAGTCATTTGCCAGAGGCAATCCTACTCTACATCCTCTCTATGTTGCAGGACAATAAACAAAGTTGTGAGAACCAGCGTATTATCTACACGATGGCGGTTTCTTTGGATGTCCGTTCCAGTATCACTCGAATTCCTCTTCCCCATTTGTGGCAGCGAAACGGGCATTCTTGATTTCATGGCTTCCATCAATAAAGAGATTTATTATTGGAGGTCTTGCAATAAAATACGAACGTTCAGGTTTTTTAACGTTAGGTACATGAAACGTTACGTTAAAGACTTTGATTATTGGGTATATTTTGCAACTAAAGTTGCTAATGTTGAAGATTTTATTCTTGAACTTGACTATAGTATTTATCCGGACTATTATGAGCTCCCTCAGTTTGCATATGATAATACAGCGTTGAGAAATTTGGGTTTAAGCCATTGCCTGATAAACCCTTCAGGTAATGTTAATTGGAGTAATCTCGTTTCTCTTTCAATTGGATACATGAATTTGATCAATGTTGTCATGGAAAAGGTATTATCTGGTTGTCCTAACTTGGAGCGCTTGGAACTGGATGAAGTTTCGGGCATTCATCGTTTGGAAATCAGTTCTTTGAAGCTGAGAGAATTGAGCATTACTGACTATTCAAATGATGGCCTTGAAATATCAGCCCCGTATATCCAAAATTTGAAACTTTCATGTTTCTTCCTTGGGATACAGTTTTGGAGAAATGTGCCTTCACTTGTCGCTGCAGTCATTTATTTAGACTTTGATTTTCAAGATGCCGATGACAAAATGGAGGAGGAGTGTACCTATTTGAAGGAACTTCTTCACAGTGTTGCCCATGTCGAGAATCTTGAATTGGGTCCCTGGTGCATCGAGGTTTATTCATGCTCTTTACTATCCAAAATTAGAATACTTTGTCTCTTTGCGGATTTTTTATTTGCTATTGAATCATCATATTAGTAACATTAACTATGCAACTACTAAGGATAATCTGAGAACTAAGTTGATAAGTACTAAAAAATTACATTCTCATGGCCAATTTGATTGCACAATAGCAGGTGATTTAAACAAGAATTTTTGAACAAAATTTTTGATGATGAACTGTGAGAATGACCAACCTTGAACACTTTGATGTGGAAAAATGCAGTCCAAGCGGTTATTATTCAACAATTTGCATGACAATTATTACATCTCATTTCCTTATTTTGACATAATCTTGTTTATCTATTTGGTTTAGAAGTGCATGTCCGTACTAGAGTTGAAAGGGTGGTCGTTTCCACTATCAAGCTGGAAATTCTTGAAACTTAACATGGCCTTAGAACAGTTGGACTTCCCTGGAATTTGCAGCTTTCTATGGAGTTCATCGGATCTTGAGACATTGGTCATTGACTGGTCCAATTACGAACGAATAGTAAGTTTCCTTTAGACCTTTATTTTGTCACTTCATATTATCAGTATCAAGCAGCTGCAATTCTCAAAAGACTATATATATAATATATGTCAACATATTTCTGATCATAATTACTTTAGGAAAAAGATCATAGAAGATTTTTAATAATTTAAACCACCTTAGTGGAATATTTCATGGATAATGATAAAAGGTTACAAAGAGGGGGAGTGGATTGCATTACATCTTGTAAAATGGCCTTTGTTTTGTTGCCAATATGGGGCCCATCCTATTCATTATAGACATGTGCCTTTTATTCTTTGGAGCCAAAGTTTGCAACTTTGTGGAGGAGAATTATTTCTTCTCCTGTAGAAAGCTTGGAGGCCACGTACATTGCTTCTATAAAAGGAGCTCTTGCCTTTCACTTCTAACACACCAAAAATTGAGAGTCTCTCTTTGTTTACTCTTCTACTTTTATAGAGAGTATTTTGTATGAGAGATTTGTGAACCTCTTTGTGAGTGAATTGTGAGGTTATTCTCTCTTGGATATTTGGGATTAATTAGAGTTTCTATCTCTAATTTTGTACTCTCTATTTTGTATCTGTTGGTGTAGTAAAAGTGTTCCTCTTCTCCCATGGATTAGGTCATTCTGACTGAACCACGTATATTTTGTGTCTCCTTTAATTATTTTAGTTGTCGTTATTATCAACTTTCGATATAGTTGTTATTGTCTCTATAACGCTTCTTTATCGTATTCCGCACTAATCCGGATCTCGATCCTAACAAATTGGTATCAGAGCCGGGTCAAACCAGGTTAGTTATCAGTAGCCAAGATGACGGTAACAAAAGTTTATGTTGAGAAATTTGATCGAAGTGCAGACTTCGCAATGTCGCAACTAAAAATGGAAGCTATCCTCATTCAGGATGGTCTTGATATAGCATTGGAGAGAAAGGAGAATAAATCTGAAAAAATGACGGAGGAAGAATTTGCTAGCCTTGATAAAAAGGCTAAATCAAGTATTATATTAAATCTCTCTGGTGAGGTTTTGCGTGAAGTAGCTTCTGAAACCACTGCTAAAGGTATGTGGGAAAAGTTGAAGGCCTTGTATATGAAGAGGACAGTGGAAAATAGATTATATTTAAAGCAAAAGCTTTACATGCTTCGTATGGATGAAGGAACTTCTATACTCTCACATCTTGACACATTTGATTCCATTCTTATGGATTTGAGTAATATTGAAGCTAAGATCGATGAAGAGGATCAAGCCTTTTTGTTAATATGCTCTTTACCCCAGTCATTTAAATATTTTAGAGATACTTTTCTCTATGGAAAAGAAATTATCTCTTACAGAAAAATTAAATCTATGTTGATATCAAAAGAACAGATAGATAGAGATATTACAGGGGAAAGTAGTGAAAATCAAGCTTTAGGCTTATTTGTTAAGGGTAGATTTGACTCCAAGTCCAAATATAATAATTTTGTATGCAATTATTGTCATCAAAAGGGTCACATTAAGTCTGGATACTTGAAGTTGAAAAATAAAGATAAGCATAAGAAAAATCACCAGGAAAACAGTGACACCGCAGAAGCCAGTGTAGCTACTGATGAGATTGATGGATCTATATTTTTAGCAATTGAAAATTCTTCGAGATCTAACAATGAGTGGATTTTAGATTCCGGTTGTTCGAGTCATATATGTCCCAATAAGGACTTGTTTTCTACATATGATCCAGTTGAAGGTGGAGTTGTCCAGATGGGCAACAATGCCTTTTGTAGAGTTATTGGCAAAGGTATAGTCCGAATCAAAATGCATGATGGTGTAGTGAGAACTCTCACTAATTTCAGATATGTTCCTGAGTTGAAGAAAAATCTCATCTCTTTGGGCACCCTAGAATCTCTTGGGTGTAATTACACAGGTGAAGGTGGAGTTTTGAAAGTTTTCCGTGGTGCTCGTGTGATTATGACGGTACACAGGTCTAGTACATTGTATACTTTATTGGGATCCACTGTTACAGGTGTTGCTACAATTTCGACATCAGAAATGTCTGATTCTGATATCACAAATATGTGATATATGTGTTTTGGGATTATTGTGGAGAAGATGGAGCAAAGTTTGTTATATCAACAAAATAAGTCCAAGGTGGAGATTTATAAAATGGCCTTTGTTTTGTTGACAATTTGGTGAGGCCCATCCTATTCATTATTGGCATGTGCCTTTTGTTTCTTGAAGCCAAAGTTTGCAACTTTGTGGAGGAGAATTATTTCTTCTCCTGTAGAAAGCTTGGAGGCCACGTATATTGCTCCTATAAAAGGAGCTCTTGCCTTTCACTTCTAACACACCAAAAATTGAGAGTTTCTCTTTGTTTACTCTTCTACTTTTATAGAGAGTATTTTGTATGAGAGATTTGTGAACCTCTTTGTGAGTGAATTGTGAGGTATTCTCTCTTGAGTATTTGGGATTAATTAGAGTTTTTATCTCTAATTTTATACTCTCTATTTTGTATTTGTTGGTGTAGTAAAATTGTTCCTCTTCGCCCATGGATTAGATCATTCTGGCTGAACCACGTATATTTTGTGTCTCCTTTATTTATTTTAGTTGTCGTTATTATCAACTTTCGATATAGTTGTTATTGTCTCTATTACGTTGCTTTATCGTATTCCGCACTAATCCGGATCTCGATCCTAACACATCTTCAAATAAAAAAAGGAAAAAAAAGAAGTAAGGATTGGACCAGTTCAGTCATCAAGTAAAGAGAAGATTGAGAAGGTTCAATCTTTGACAAAACTGTAGGGGTAAGTCTTTAATGTGCCAACAAAAAAGAGAGTTTCTGTATGGTAGGAGGACTCCTATTTACAATGTGAAACATAACTAGCCTAAGCACTTGTAAGCTTTACAACTATAGCTTCTAACGTCTGAAGATTTGCTCCCCTTTACATTGTTTCCCGAAAAACTAACATCCGAGAAAAAGCTGAGGAGCAACTAACATGCAAGCTAATGAAAAGATCTAATTGGGTAGTTCATATTGTTGCATCGTTGGAGGTAAGCTTTGGCCTTTCTTTCGAATTCTGAAGGAAGGGAGCTGCCACTTGTCAACTCTTAAGTGTCCTCTAGCTTCGTTTGCCTCTCCACCTTGGTGGGAGTAAGGTCTGCGTACATCTCAGTCTCCCCAGACCCTATGTATGGGATATACTGGGTATGTTGTTATTGTTATACCACTAAAGAATCAGCAACACCATTGGCTTCTCTGTGAAAGTGTGTAATCTTAACTTCTTCTCCCTGAATCAACTCTTAAATCTCTTATAATAGGTTCATAGTGCCAAGAAGGTTTTGCAATTCCCTTGACAGCATTCACTGTAAGTAAGGAGTTGGTTTCCACTTCAATGGATCCTTTAAGCACTTAGGAAAGCAAATGCTTCAGCCGTATTGTCTGTTCCATGGCCTAGTGGGACTGTATATGCCATAATAATAACACCAGAAGAGTTTTTCAGATATGCCACCTTTTCTATGTTGTCCTTGTCTTCAACTGTCATCCATGTGTAGATTTACCTATCCTAGATCAGGTTTGCATCATTTTACAGTAGTTCTTGTCTATCAAGCTGAGTATTTCTCAATGTGTTACAGGATTTGCTCCAGGGAACGCGTAGTTAAATTTCTGTAAATTTCACTTGCTGCTTTGCAAGGATTTTAGAATCTGCTTTTTAGTTTTGAAAGTTTATTGTTTCTCTATGCTAAATCTGCTGCAGCTACGTGCTAATTATTCCGTCTTCGTGTGAGACGTTTGTAGGAACTTTTTGTTCTCTCACTTTCAGTTCCTCAAAAAACTAGTTCAGCTTGAGTTGCTTTGACAGAAATTTCCTGTTGTCCTTTCAAAAATGATTCTGTGAGTAAGCAAGTTCTGCAGTCAACTTTTTTTTTGTTATAGAAAAAAGATATTTAACAACGGATACTACTTACCTTCATCCGAGGAGATAAAAGATCAATTTCAATGGAGCTTTGAAATATTTTTCTATTGTTTGCGCTACTACTGTTGTAATATTTGAAATGCACATGGCACTCTGAATCTAATAATTCATCAGCTTATTGTTTTATCCACAATCAACCTCTTTAACTCTCTACTTCCATCTAAGTAGAATAACTAGTTAATATAGCGGATTTGCTTTCCTGCAGGGCCTGCTGTCAAAGTACACAATCAAGGATGAACATGCAGGAGGTTTGAGATGCATAATTTTAACTACTCATTGCTGCATCTGAAGACCATTGTTATTTTTCAAGATACACCACTTTACTGTTTTAAGGACCAGTTCCTTAAATGTATTCCTTTACTGTATTATATGCGGAATTAAAACTGTAAGTAAATGAACACCCAATATTAGTGTGGAAAACCCCCCTTTAACTAGGGATCAAAAAACCACGACCTACTCTTCCAAGTAGGATTTCAACTTCACTATGTAAAAGACTCACTTGGTTACAAGACTACCTTCTTACTAACCTAGGACTAACTCTAATCCTCTAGTGACCTCCTTCACGAACAGTGAAGTTTCTTCAAGTACACGACTTGAACTGAAATGATACAACTCGATAGTACCTACTACAGTTGAACTAAGACTGAACTTTTGCAAGACACAATCTAAGGAACAGGTTCTTACTTAGTTCCCTGTAGCTTAATGATTACACAAATACGATTAAAACTCTTTCAATGCTAAGACTTGATTCTCTCTTTATTTGTGCCCCCTTCAATAGCTGAAATGCTCCTAGTTTTATAGCCTTCATAATCCAAGAAGTCTTGAGCAATTAGAACTCCAAAGCTTTCAAGAGTTTGAGTCCTACTTGAACTCTTCACTTGATTACCCGAAATCTTTTAGCCCTTATCCATTGTTTATGCAACCTTTTCATATCACGTTTCGACCTGCATAATTATCAAGATAAACATTAGACTTAGGATAATTAATAATATTTCAGCTTAAATGATTTTGCATTAATTATCTATTTTACTGTAATGATTCAAAGGAACATGTCCTTTGGATCTGTTCCTTAGTCATCAGTCAAAACTTCAAGCTTATCCAAGCTAACATTTTCCCCTTTTTTGATGATGACAAACTCATAGGCATAGCTGCATGTCCTTAATGTCCTGAAGTACAACTTGAAACTCAAAAGCAATCAGTAGAGACTTATTTTATCATTAAGGATCAGATTTTTAATTAGGTATAAAGTTCACGCAAAATCAGACTTACTCTTCCCCCTTTTGGCATCATTGAAAAGGTTGCATAAAAAATAGTTCAAGTGTTAGAATAATCAGCACATAGCCATTTAGGCAACTCAAAATGCAAATAAAATTCAGACTAAAGCAACTGCAAAACAATGATATTAGCCATCCAAGACAAGTCATCATTAACAAAAGGTTAAACCAGGGGATACAAGCAAGTACTACTAAATTATTCAAAAACTAGAAAAGGAAAAGGCTAAGGTACTAGAACTAGTCTAAATCCCACTGGACAAAAGATGGCTTATGGCTAAGGTGATCAGGATGTGGAAGGACCAGGTCCCTGAGACTTGTTCAGCAACTCAAACATCTGTTTGAGCATACGCTCATTTGTCTCATTTGCCTTTGTAGCCTCTGTCTTCCAGTAATTCTTCTCCTCCTCCAACCTTGCTATTTCAGCAGCTTGTATGGTAACATGTTGCCTCAATGCCCTCACCTTATTGTTCAAAGGCTGTCTACCCACACTAGCCAGTGGAGGATCAGCTTGAACAGGCAAATCACAGCTGATCAGGGTAGCACATCCAAACTCCTCCTTCTTTGTAGCCTTAACTACCCCCTCCAAAGGAATTTTCAATTTGGCAAACAAATCAGTCAGGATGAAGCCAAAGGGCAAAAAGTGTTTTTCCTTCCCAGTAACAACCCTTTTGATCAAGTGGATCATAAACCTGGGCCAATTGATCTGCTTATCAGTATCAAGCAGTTCCATAAGGACCAGGTCCATAAAGCTGGCAATCCCTCTTTATAGAACAGTTCTTGTAAAACTCTTGAACCATCTCCTTTGCACACTTTTCCTGGATCTGAAGGACCATGTCCCTCCAACCTTGAACCTGCAATTTCTGCAATAACCAGACCATACCCTCTTCCTCAACATCAGAGAGTACCCTGCCTTTCAGAACTTTCCTAGTCATAATATCATCATGGACATAGTGTTGAACCTCATCTCCCTCATCCTCACTCTCACTGTCTTCACCAACAAATGATTCATCTGAACTTGAATCAGAACTTTCATCAACCAAAGTCCTTTTTGAGGACCTGGTCCTCTTGGAAGATTTTACTGCAGCAGCTTTCACAAAGCTCCTTGTCCCACGCCCCTGTTCAACTTTTCTTTTCTTAGACTGAGGCACAACTACCTCAACATCCGCCATCTCATCACCTTCATCATCCACAACATCCCTCTTTTTTTCTACCAACTCAATTTCTTCTTCCTCAACAGGATCAATAACCTGTTTTCCTTTCCCTTTTCTGCTTCTTTCCATAGCAGCAGCCAAGTTCTCATCAGCAGCCTTGACAACACTTCTTGTCCTCCTAACCCCACTAGCAAGAGTAGAGACAGAAGGAACAGGTCCTTTTGCCTTATAGGAACTTTCACCTTTTTTCTTAAGACCTGGCTTATAACTGTCACTAATTTTCTTAAACTTTGCAGCAATCTCAGCAGACATTTGGTCATCAATGGGTCCTTTTCTATCAAGTTTTCTCTTTAAACTCCTAATATTAATTAAATCAATAATAGGCCTATGACTATCACTCATAGCATCATCAACATTTATCACATCCTCCATGGGTGCTCTAAAAGCAACCTCTGGAGACCCAGATGACCCATGCATGGGTGCTTCCAAATGTTTCACAGTTTCCCCTTCCCCCTCAGGAATAGTTCCAGACCCCTCTTCCTTTTCCCCTTCATCCTCTACTACATTTAAGGGAGAGGCATAGTTTACCTGATACTGATAGATGATCATAGCCCTCGACAAGTCCTCAACCTGTTCTACAATCGACTCAGCAGTAGGAACTGGTCCTTCCCCCTGAATTTCTGGTTCAGGCACTTCAGGGTTATTGTCAGGATCTTCAGGGTTTAGGTTTGGGGTGTCCATGGGTGAAGGAGGGTTGAGAATTTGTGGTTGATCAGAGGTGGGTAGGGATGATGAATTTTTAGGAGAGAGAGACATTTGAGCAATACGATTCAAGAGATATTTCAATATTCTTTCTAAAATTTTGGGAGTTCAATTAAGAGCAAAGTGAAAAATAATGAAGAAGGAGAGGTGTATTTATAGAGTGAAATAGGTAGTGGAGTTTGAGTGTAAATCGATCATTATTACCTCATTGAATGGAATTCAGCCGTTAAAGGACTCTTGGGAGTCTTCCGGAAAAAGAGCCGTTAGGCTTTCAAGTTACCTGATATGATTGGGTACTGGTTCTTCCGATGGGACTCTCATGCAGTTTGGATATGATTAGGATTCCTAGTGGGATTTATCCTACTTACAAGTTAGCTATAGCCTTAACCTTCTAAGATATATGAATAATAAACAGTACATACCTGATTTTAACACGAAGATCAGTGTCCTTCCAATTTTTATCACTTTTGCTCAATCTGAAATTCTAAGAGCATAAGGGTAACATCATTCAATTTTAGCAACTCTAAAAATAAATTATGGCATAAGAGTATACAATGAAGTATTAAGCTGGACTGAATATTCAAAATTGACTTGAATAAAATTCATTTTAAGTGCAATTTTATAGCCAATGTTGAAGTAAAGTATTGATGAATTTAAGTGAATTTAATCATCCCTAATTCCAACCTATTTCTTTCAAAATGATCTCTTCCTAAAGCTTTTGTAAAAATGTCAGCAATTTGCTTTTCAGTAGGACAAAATGCTATAGTGATCAAACCCTTTTCATAGTTATCTCTCAAGAAATGGTGTCTTATATCAATGTGTTTAGTTCTTTTATGATGCACTGGATTTTTTGTCATGTTAATAGCACTAGTGTTGTCACAAAAGATAGGAACAGTTCCTACATCAACACCAAAATCTTGTAATAGTTGTTTAATCCATAACAACTGTGAACAACATGAGGCAGCTGCCACATATTCAGCCTCAGCAGTGGAAAGTGCCACTGAATTTTGTTTCTTGGTTCCCCAAGAAACCAAACACTCACCAAGAAAATGTGTCATACCTGAGGTACTTCTTCTATCAACAAGAAAACCTGCATAGTCAGCATCAGCATATCCAACAAGATTAAAATTACTACCTTTTAGATACCAAAGTCTCAAGGTACCTGTTTCTTTCAAAAACCTTAATATTCTTTTAACAGTTTTCAAGTGAGATTCCTTAGGATCTGACTGAAACCTAGCACACAAACCCACACTAAGCACAATATCAGGTCTACTAGCAGTTAAATAAAGTAAGGAACCAATCATGCCCCTATACAATTTTTGATCAACTGAAATTCTATGTTCATCAAGATCCAATTTTGTGGCAATGGCAATAGGTGTATCAATTTCCTTAGCTTTGTCCATATCAAACCTTTTAAGTAATTCCTTAACATATTTTTGCTGATGGATCATAGTTCCATTTGAGGTTGCTTAATTTGTAAACCCAAAAAGAAATTGAGTTCACCCATCATGCTCATCTCAAATTCACTCCCCATCAAATTTGCAAATTCCTTACTTAAATTTTCACAAGTAGTACCAAATATTATATCATCTACATAGATTTGAACAATTAAGAGATGCTTATCTTTTTCTTTCAAAAACAGTGTGCTATCAATTTTACCTCTTTTGTATCCATGCTGGAGTAGAAATTTTGATAGTCGTTCATACCATGCTCTTGGTGCCTGCTTGAGTCCATACAAGGCCTTGTCCAACTTGTATACATGTTCAGAGAACTGTTCATTCTCAAAACCTGGAGGTTGCTTAACATACACTTCTTCTTTTAAGTAACCATTCAGAAATGCACTCTTAACATCCATTTGATGTAAGGTAAATTCCATGTATGTAGCAAAGGCTATAAGGAGTCTTATTTCTTCCAGTCTTGCAACTGGAGCAAAAGTCTCATCATAGTCAATGCCCTCCTCTTGACTATACCCCTGAACAACTAACCTAGCCTTATTTCTGGTTACCATGCCATCCTCATCAAGTTTGTTTCTGAAAACCCATTTTGTTCCTATTATAGACCTGTTCCTTGGCTTGGGTTCCAGATGCCAAACTTGACTTCTTTGGAATTGATTCAATTCCTCCTGCATAGCATTGATCCAATCTGCATCCTTCAGTACTTCTTTCACATTTTTAGGTTCAACAAGAGATAGGAAAGCACTAAAGGCACACAGATTGTGATTTTTAACTGTTGATCTTGTTTGTATTCCAGTAGTCTTATCTGAGATTATTTGATCCTCATGATATGAACCTTGCTACTTGTAAGGCTTGAGTATCAACCATTTTCAGAAATTCCTTGCTGAGGAATAGTTCCTGAGGGAGTAGCATTGCCAGTTTGTGAGGTGGATCCAGCATTTGTTCCCCTGTTTCTGTGCTACTCTTCTCAGTTCTGTCCTGAGGAACAGTTCCTTGCAGTTCACTTCTCACAGTATCCCCATCTAATGTCTGCATTTGTGGATCAATTTCACCATGCTTCAGCATTCCAATCTCTTCATCTTCCTGTACATGTTCTTGAGTCAAACTGTCAGTTTCATCAAATTTAACATGCATGGTTTCTTCAATTTTCAATGTTTTCTTGTTAAAAACTCTATAAGATTTACTATTTGAAGAATAACCAACAAAGACTCCCTCATCACTTCTAGGATCAAATTTTCCTAAGGCATCTTTCCCATTGTTATGTATGAAACATTTGCAACCAAAAGCCCTAAGATGAGAAATATTTGGTTTTCTTCCCTTAAGCAACTCATATGGTGTCTTTTCTATTAATGGCCTTGTCATACATCTATTGATTATGTAGCATGCAGTATTGATGGCCTCAGCCCAAAAGTTTTGTGGAAGATTTTCAGATATTAGCATAGTCCTTGCCATTTCCTCTAGGGTCCTATTTTTCCTTTCCACTACACCATTTTATTGTGGAGTTCTAGGTGAAGAAAAATTGTGGTTAATGCCATTTTCATTACAAAAATTGAAAAACATATGATTTTCAAATTCAGTTCCATGATCAGACCTAATGGCAACAATATGACTATCTAGAGTCCTTTGAGCTTTCTTAGCAAAAATTGAAAATGCATTAAAAGTTTCTTCTTTAGATGCAAGAAATATAGTCCATGTAAATCTGGAGTAATCATCAACCAACACCATAACATACTTCTTACCTCCATGACTCATTGTTCTCATTGGTCCACACAAGTCCATATGGACCAGTCCCAAAGGTTTGGTAGTACTTACCTGTTTCTTTGGTTTGAAGGAGGATTTTACCTGCTTCCCCCTGGCACAAGCATCACATACCTTATTACTAACCTAGGACTAACTTTAATCCTCTAGTGACCTCTTTCACGAACAGTGAAGTTTTTTCAAGTACACGACTTGAACTGAAATGATACAACTCGATAGTACTTACTACAGTTGAACTAAGACTGAACTTTTGCAAGACACAATCTAAGGAACAGGTTCTTACTTAGTTCCCTGTAGCTTAATGATTACACAAATACGATTAAAACTCTTTCAATACTAAGACTCGATTCTCTCTGTATTTGTGCCCCCTTCAATAGCTGAAATGCTCCTGGTTTTATAGCCTTCATAATCCAAGAAGTCTTGAGCAATTAGAACTCCAAAGCTTTCAAGAGTTTGAGTCCTACTTGAACTCTTCACTTGATTACCCGAAATCTTTTAGCCCTTATCCACTGTTTATGCAATCTTTTCATATCACGTTTAGACCTGCATAATTATCAAGATAAACATTAGACTTAGGATAATTAATAATATTTCAGCTTAAATGATTTTGCATGAATTATCTATTTTGTTGTAGTGATTCAAAGTAACATGTCCTTTGGATCTGTTCCTTAGTCATTAGTCAAAACTTCAAGCTTATCCAAGCTAACAACCATCAAGATCATTGACTTTTGTGAACGTGGAAACAAGTTTATACCATCAGTGGTAAAATATTTTCTCAAGTATGCAACTGTGCTAGAAAAAATCGTCATTACTAGCAGATCCAAATGGTGTGAACTGTCTCGGGATTATGTTAAAATGGAACAAGAGTTCCTAAGCTTTCCAAGATCATTTGCACACGCTTCAGTTGTTTTTTCTTATCGATAATCTTAGAGCCGCTCGTTTGTATTGATTACAACATACTTAACAGCTGCTACTTTATGTTTGAAAATGATTTGCAGCTGATAGACAAGTTCAGGATGAGATGGAGGCCATTGATCTAAGTTCAAATATGTCTAATTATTTTTCCAAATATTCGTAACTTAAGCTTAAGGGCGCATTTTTCTAGCTTATCGCATGTTAAGGAACAAACTATTACCTTTACTCCAAGATTTGCCTAAATTGGTCGAGTTTTACCTTTGAGCAAGCTTGAGTAGGAGAAGAACTGGTTTATGGAGTTGGGAGTTTTAAAATGCTCAAGAAATTAGCAATACAGTATGTATGGTGGATGATGCATTTACCTTGTCTCCATCAACTGCTATTCAGAAAGTGTACCCTAATGCATAACTGCCTGTTGGCATGAAAATTTGCTTACACTTGAGGTTTTGGAATCTTATGTAATGCTAATTGAGTTTGTAAGAGGCTAAGGGCACAGCAAGAAAGTGAGAATAACTGGAGTCTCTGTCACATCGTTCAAATAATTTTAAAAAGACGAACTAATCAGCACTCACCAAATGCTTACTCGCATGAGCATGAGCGGAGGTAGAAGCTTGATTATAAATTCGCCAAAATCCAATAATTTTGACGTAAATTATATAGTTATGTTAAAATTTATTTAATTTGTATTTATAATTTATTCAAAATCCAATAAATTAGAAGGTTATATTCTAAAATTCATAAACTTAAAATTAAAATTATGCCTCTATGCATTTGTGCACTTACCGTTTACATTAAATAAGCAAGTCAACTTAGTATTTACAAATTAAAGTGAAATTGCATATCATTTAACCATAAGTGATTTGTATTCAATACTCATCCATCCGAAATTGCAATATGGAAAAAAGGAAAGACCAAACAAATAAAGTAAACCTGTGACCAGACAATCGATATTTCTCAGAACCGCATCTTAGGTTTCTTATAGTCATCACTACCTCCCTATATCTATATACTAGTATATCACCCGCACGATGCGCGATCGATTATATTCTTTAATCTACTTTCTCGTTAAATTGCTTGCAACTATCATTACTTTAACAATACCTCCAGAAGAAGCATTATGAAGATAACATATAAATATTTTTTTAGCACTTACATGAACACAGAGTCGGCTCTTCCCTAAGGCGACTAAAGCCAGCAGTTTAGGCCCCGCATTTATTGAGGCCCCATTTTTTGTGACACATAATAGGTTATACTATATTTTTTAATAGTTGTTCACTTTTTTTTAGTCAAAACAAACGTCATTTGAGAAAATCAATGCAAATTTAATTATTCTTTTCTAATCTTATCCATGCAATTAAAGAGGTAAAAAATAAATAGTTGCACTTAAATTTGGTATAAGAGATTAGTAAATCAGGACAATGTGATAAAAATATATACCCATTCGTTTCAATTTATAAACTTATTTGACATGACACAATGTTTGAAAGAGAAATGAAACTTTTGAAATTTGTGGTCTAACCTACACCATGGTATTTGTGTGGATATAAATTATTTCGTTAAAGGCACACTGGTAAATTTGGGGTTAAGTTGTTTCCAAGTTTAGAAATAGGTCATACTTTTCGGAACGGACTAAAAAAAATGGTTCACATAAACTGGAACGGATGGAGTATTAGTATTTAATATTTTCTTCATGGATGTAAAAAAAGTAAATAGACACTTATAATGGACTGAGGTAGTACGTAAGTTAAAAAAGAACATCTGAACTGACATAAAGTTAATCAATCTTATCTAAAAATCTAATATCAACAATCTCTCAAGAGAAATTAAATGGATTGGCTATATTATCTGTTGAGAAAGACTTATTAGAATAAATTGATCATAAAAAATTTATTAATAACTCAAAAAGCTAAAAAAATAGACTTCAATTTTATATATATTACTTTCTTTTGAAAAAAAATTAAGGCCTCTCATTAAAGTTTGTCTTTAGGCAAAATTCGTCTGGCCGCCCTGTATAAACATATAACTTAAAAAATATGCATCTTTAGTATCTTTTATTTTAATCCTCCGTATTGTATCATTTACATCCTCATATTAACAAACTATAAAAGCATGAATAAATCAGCCAATGAACTGAGTTGCTTCATCCTTCATCATATCTCCTCTAATCATGCACAAAATGCGCCAATAATATATAGATTGCTATAAGCTTTGGTAATTATTGTGAAAGTTTATGATTTAACCCTCTTCTAGCATCATTGAAGTTACTTTAAAGCAGAGCAAAAAAGAAATTAAACGTGGGTTAGCTTTCACCTCCTTAATTTCAATAGCTTAGACATTATCTACTAATCACCTTTGAGAAAATATGATTTACATATCAAGATAGGATAAATTGATCGAAGTTAATTTTCTTTTCTGAAAAAAAGTTCAACCCATATTCTATCTTTTTTTGTTTAGCTAATTAGTTAGCTGAATTTGATGTTATTTTTAAATCGTGACAACGTACAATTAATGGGAACTCTTTTTAGTTTTTTTTTTATAGCTTTTCCTAGAAAACAAAAGTAGTTCCTTATTATTATTTTTGTCATTGCAATATACCTTATTAGTTATCTATATCATTAAATAAATGGAGTTTCACTAATCACGGGTATGATTGGATCCCAAAAATTTAATCTTTCACTATCACATAGATCAGATCAAGTACAACAAAATTCTATTAGCAAAAGTTGTTAGTTACTTTACCTCAAAAGTCCTTTGCTCGGTAGCTGCTTCCACATGTCAAATGTTAAGCTCAACACAATTTTGAAAGCAATAAAATTCAACAAATTAGAGCACAGAAGAACAAAACATACATTAAGAACTAAACTGGTAGGGTACTATGTAGATTTAAGGGGTTGAAATTTTATTCCACCTAAAATTTTATTTAAATTCAAATTACAAAAAATATATCAATTTGTTAGGAATAAGGATAAAACTACCCAAGGGGTATAGAATAATTATCACAAAAAATATTATTATCCTCATACAAACTCCAACTAAAGCACACGGTTACAATATGGAGATTAGTAGTACCATATCTCCATCTTTATCTTTGTGATTAGTTTATAGTTAGTTAGTACAAAAGGGAGATGGTATGAGTATTTACACTAGGCATTCTTCGGTATAGTAACAGCACGACCAAATATATAAAGGCGGGCGAATAAAAATATTAACTTACGTTTACATATGAACACATAATCTTAAAAAAGAAATTATTCATTAAAAATACTCAAAGACAGTAACATATTAATCTGTTTAATAAGTTCTTATAAAAAATATAAATAATTAGTCGATAACAATACAATATTAGGAATTTTTCTCATTAAAATTTACCCAACTGCAGCAAATTATTTTCTCCCTTCATCCAAGTAAATCTGACAACGGAAAAAGAGACTACGCCAGACAAACTATAAGCTTTTGATTATTAAAGAAAATAATGAAGAGCTTGTTATCCTACGGATACTTACAAAGTCATATCTCATATATGATAGACAAAATATCATAACTTAGAAATCAGAATAATGAAGACCTTGATATCCTACGAATACTTACAGAGTCATGTCTTGTGTACTTGAAAGACATATGAAATAATAACTACTACTTATAAACAGGGTAGTAAAATTACCACCAATTTTATGACTAATATTAGGTGAACGACAATTCATCCTCATTCATTGTTTCCTGCAAAGTAACATAAGTTACTAATCAAACATTACACCATTTCAGTTTAGAAGAATAAATAAACAATAATTATTACACATGATTCCACACTTCAAATGCGAGAAATAATAAATACTCCTAACAATTAGAATAATGAAAGCAAGACGGATTTTATGATAATCTTGGACGACAATATACAAATTGCAATTATCGAAGAGATTTTTACAAACTTGGAACATCATCGAAGTTAGGACTCAAAACTGGCTCATTCTTTTCGGAAAAATGAGAATATTTCATAAAAAATTTATTATATCAAACCCTGTATTCTAAACTTGCAATTACTTACTGAAACTTCTACCTTCATTCTGTCACAACAGAAGTTTTCCAAAAAATGCAATTTCAGAATTTATTCGTCTTAAAGAAAACCAAAAGATAAAGAAAAATATATCATATTACCTCTATGGTGTATCACCTCCGTTTTAGCGCTGCCATGGGAGAAAAGAGGTCTATGAGAGTCCAAGAAAAGTTTATGTTAAATCATGATTTTTGCTGTAACATTGTTGTAATGATAACTCAAGAAGAAATTTCAACACCTTATTTGTCATCATCGTGTGTAGTCGATCCAATATAGTCGTATTATTGGTTTCTCTATCTTTTTGATGAGTCCTAAATTTTTGCTACATCCTGTAGGACCTTCATAAAGAAAGACATAGATCAACCTCACCAACATATGATAAAGTACAAAAATAATCAATGACCAAGAAAATCTGGGCAGCTGACTACATATTTAAGAACATAAAAATTTATGTTCCTTTCTTGGTTCATAACTTTAGAGTTGTTGCAGAACCGATATTGAAGATTCGTATATATTATGTCATTTAAGAGCCACTTCAAAAATGGACTCCTACTAAATCTTGTTGCCAGCAAATTGGAGTTTGATATTTAGAATTCAAATTCAAAATTTCACCTAACTAAATCTAAATTCCTTTATCTTTATCTTTTTAATTAGTTAAGATATGGTAGTAATTATTTTTCCAAAACTGTTGCCAGCAAAGGTCTAGTTAAATTTGAACATCAAATTGGAGTTTCAATAATGATAGATAACTCATTATCTTTTTAGTTCGCTAAAGATATGGGTATTAATTAGTATATTTAAAAAATGCTTATCTTTTAAATCTAGTACAACTAAACAAAAATATATCTCTAAGCCAAATTATATAAACAGCTTAGCTTAGTTAAATTTGGATAAGGGAAGATAATATATAGGTTGATAGCATGAGCCTTCGATTGACTCTTTGTCAAGTAAATAAAGGAGAAACCTAAATCCATATTCAAAAGAACATTATCCTCAATTTAAATTCAGAAAACAATTATATTCTTTTCAAAAGTTTTATTACAATACAAACAACTAACTTTGTCCTAGTAATTGTTTTACAACTAATATAACTACTACTCTCCTTTTATATATATTATATAGATATATATAGATATAGATATAGATTATTAAAAGGAAAGAACGCTTAGGAAAAAATGCAGAATAGAACACTAGGACAACAATTGTAATAACATTTGATTCAAATTCAAATTAAAGGATAATCTTTATTTTTAATTTGAATGGAGATATAGTTAATATTTTTTGAAAGATAAACATTATCTTAACATTGAATTTGAATCTAAATATAAGTTTTTAATTAAATAGTGTTAATTTATCTTTTGAATTTAAAACAAAAATATACATACAATCTGTATCGTTAGTTGACTAGGCCTTATCGAGAATATTAAAAATTTGAATGGAAAAAGCAAATCTTACCTTAAAATGAATCTTGTAAAATCTTTTTAAGAAAGTATATAACCAGTCAGTAAATACAATTAATTTTTTTTTTTTGCCTCCTTTCACTTTATTTCTAAAATTTGTATTTATCCAAATCAAAATCCTAAACCGTTGAGTATTTTAAATTTTGAATATGTGTACAACTTCCTTCATGGTTTTAGAGTTTTACTAATAGTCTAATTCTTAGTGGTTATCATTACTAAATTTAATCTGAATGGGAGATAGTACTAACATATTGAAGAACCATTCATTTTTTTTGCCAACACTAATTCTTTGTGAATTGTCGTGGAGATTCACACAAGCATCCGATCCTTATAAGTGCATGATTTTGTCTCCCTTTTATCTTTCTCTTTGTATTTCGTGTTCATTTTTTGATATATATTTTTTATGTTTATTATGATTCTTTAAAAAAATGTACGAATCATTTCTTTCTTTCTTTTGATAGCACCATTCTTGTATTTTTTTTCTTTGTCCGTGGTCTTGATTTGGAGATTTTCAAATCATGGACAGGAACACAAAATTGAGTTCGAGTAATAGATAAAGGGTAAAATGAATAATGAAATAGTTTTTGAATTAGTGTGGTCAATTTTTTAATGTGAATTAAAATGTGAAGATTTTTTTTGAATAATGAAGTGTTTTGTTAAGTTATTGTAGTTATATATTATTCTCTATTGTGAATATTGTATTTATAGTTTATTTGAATGGAACTCCACGAGCACTATCTTGATAAGATAACAAGGAGTAATTGGTAAATCGATCGACTGAAGTTAGTTTTATTTCATTATCCATTTTAATATGCTGATTTTCTTTATGGAATTTATTGCATTTTTCTCACTCCTTTGGATTTCCAAGTATATTTCATTATAGATTCTTCTTTTTCGAGTAACCTCTATTGTTATTACAATTGGGAGTTGTATGATTTTGTAGGCCATTATTTTGAGGCACATGAATCGTGTTTTAGGTAGATTGTTATTTTGATGAATTATGTGTATCTATGTAATAAGTGGTTGCATTTAGCGGAATCAATAGTTAGGTACAATAAAAAATTTTGGCCAATCAATATATTATAATATTTATATGATTATATTTCATTTTTTATTTTACTTTATGACCAATCAATATCATAATATTTATCTAATTATATACCATTTTTTTATTTTGCTTTATGAATGTTTAGATATGTTTGCATATCTCACTCAATCCATATTTCAGGTTTGAGAATTGAGATATATTTCAATAAGAGAAAGATATGGACGACGATATTCTCAAAAGAGAATGGTTTTGAGCCTGTTGTTTGGATACATTTTGTGGGTATCTTAATAAGTCAGAGATAAATATTTTGAAGGATGAAGCTATTCTATTCATTATCTAATTAAACTATTCCTTTACGTTTTTATTTTGGGTTACCTTGAGTGTAATGATATAAAGTACATGAGTTAGAGTTTATCATCTCCCGACGTAGAGGAAAGTAAAGAAGGAACAAGAAAGTATAGTTTGAGAGTAATGCACTGAAGAGATACGAAAGGTACATTTAATAGTATCTTTATCATCTTTCTTTTATTTTTTTCAATTTAGTTCAATACATTGTGTAATTAAGGAAGTGGCTAAGAAAGGAAAGCGGAATAATGGTATATTTAGTCAAATCTATATTCAATATGTGGAAGATTGTTACCGCAATCATTAGGCTATATAAGTCCATAGCTTAATGATAGGTGGTTACACAAGATAGATGCTTGCACAAAATAAAACTAATTGTAAATAAAATCGAAGGTATCAACTAAGTTTTAGGAACTTATCTCTTCCTTTAAATATGTGCATGTACATGGTAGAAGAGAAATGTTGAAGTAGGTTAAAAGTTGATTAATTGATAAAATTCTAATGGAGAAAATATTGTAGTAGGTTAAACGTTTATCTCTTCTTTTGAAGGAAATTATATCTTATTCTTATTATTATATCTGGTGTAATTTATGCTAATTGAGTATTCCTTAGTATATTATATATATCGCACCAGTCACACGTAAATCAGTGTTCCTTTTTCTTCTCACTGTCACTTCTCCTGTTACCATAGCTTCTTTGAAGAGTATCTTCTTCTCCTGCCTCTTTTGTTGTTGATCATTAAACTATATCTATTTATTTTTTTCTTTTGCTCTAGAATTGACTTACACAGCTATTATGATTGTTGAAAGTTTCTTTTTATAATAAAATGCATGCACTGTAAGTAAAATGTAACATGATAAATGAATGCAGGTGTCCAAATTATGATAAAAGTGCAAAAATAAATTGGCGAGTAGAACAAGAGAAAAAAGTGGAAAGAAAAGACGAAAAGCAAAGACCAAAAGGAAAAAATAACAAAGAAAAATAAATAGTAGAAGAATAAGAGCAAATAAAATAGTGATAAGTTAGTATATTTTACAACTTTAAAAGTTAGATTATAGATATGAGAAATTGAACACATGAACACTAAGTAGGTAGGCGAATAATTGAATTTTAATATTCAATCATGATTACATTACATAATTGCTAATATTATATATAAAATCACTACAATGCATTAGTTGTCATGTATATGTTTGTAATTATTATATCAAATTTTCTATAGTAATAAGTAATAGCGAAATATAAGGAAAAAATAAGAAAGAAAGAAATACCATAATTTCAACATTTTAAACTACCAATATAGAAGGATAAGACCTAACTTTAGATGTGGCAGTTTTTAAAATCAAAAGAAAAAAAACTGCGGAAGTGAACAGATAATAGTTAAAGATAGAAAATATCAAATAAGAGAATAATTTCAAGGAAGATTAAAAATGCAAAAATGTAGCTAAATTAAATCTCAGAAATAAAATTATATTTTTGTCACATGTTAAAAGGGGACTGATTAGTAGTACCATTAAGTAACACTTCTTCAGTTAAAGGTTTAATGAGCGTTCTTATGAATAAAAAGGTGATGATTAATAATGCAAGCAAAATGGATGCAAAATTCGGCACAAACGTCTTTTCATAATCGAAGCAAAAGTCCAGAATTATATAGTTATATCATAAAACAATGACATAGATATCACACTCTCTCACGTACTCCATAGGAATTTTATATTAAGTTATAAAAATATGTACGTGCTATGAGTTTTTTATTATCAATTAATCAATATTTTAATGCGCTTTAGTTTTAGACTTTTCTACTTATACTCCGCAATTGACTAATGCTTCTTCGCCCATTGCAGATTCCTAAAGCCACAATAACGCAATCAATTGAGCTCATAAATCAAGACTTTTGAATCAAAAAATTTATGTTATAATGCATACAATTGTTCAATGTGTTTGTGATGGTTTAATGATTGACGTTGATTAAGCAATATTTCAATCAAGCATTTTTTTAATCCAACTATTTTTATTTTGGGTGTCAGTCAATTTTTTGGGGACAAACAGGAATTTGAACATTTTTATAGACACGGAAGTAGAATACATTTTTTACGATGTTGGAACACAAAATTGAAAAGTCTTATTTGAAGAAATTGGACGCCTAAAATGAACTAATTATTTTACGTCATTGTATAGTCTCTATTGATGATGAAAAATGAGATATCGATGAAAGATATTTTTATTTCGTAGACCTATATATATATATATATATATATATATATATATATTAGGATTAATTAGCGAATCCCCAAGTTTCTGTTCTTATATAGGTTGATTATAATTTAAATTCAATTTTCATAGAATTAATGGTCTGTAAGCATAAGACTGACAATAGTTACAACATTTTTATGTCACTATAGGCAGATGGTTGTTAAAACATTCTGGTTAACTGATCCAATGTACCGATTGTTGAAAAATTTACTAATACATTCTTGGTGGTTTTCTACAGAGCTGTAGATTGATAAAATTGATATGCTGTCATTGAGCATATAAATGTAAATTGGAAGGTTAATTAATAACTATATATTTAGGATTATGAAGTAGTTAGTCAATTGCTTGAGACATCTACCAAAATTTGATGGTCTGAAGCATAGTACAATTGCTTTATTTTAAGTTTTTTTTTCTTTATCTTGAATTTGTTTCTTCTTCATCTGTTCTTTTAAATCTCGGGCCTTAGTTTGTTCACTAGATTTATATCAGTTACACATGTAATGAATATTAACGGAGTTGTAAATCTCGAGATAGAAGGAATGGAACTTTAACTCATGAATTGAACTTCAGGTGTAGTTTGATGTCCCAACTAAATCTTATTTTAAGATATTCTTTTTGCTCTTGGATTTATTTCTTCTTCGTCTTCTCTCTTAAATCTTAGACCTCAATTTATACTTTATTTGTTCAAGCTTTTAACTATTACTGCGGACAAATAACTGCAATTTAAGACTCAATTATAAAATTTACGTATTTGCTACTTAGATATATTCAGTTTTGGTTTCATTTGATATTCTCCGCGCATCGCACGGGTGCTATACTAGTATATATATTTAAGAGAAACCCCTCCATTCACTCCTCATATTAGAAACACAATTCCTAACCTTTATTTGTTCTTCAAACATTTCTCAACTACACACAGCCTAACAAAATCACCCACACAAAGCAGATTTATTTTTCTTAAACAAAGAAGAAAAATGGCCTCCTCCATGACAAAGTCTTCCATGATTCTTTTCTTTACTTGCATCCTTTTCTTCCAAGGCACACTAGGTATATGGTTATATTCAAGCTTTTATTCCCTAGCTTCATGCAATTAAAGGTATTTCGAAGAGTAGAGTTATTAATAGTGACTTTTATCATCTAAGAATGCAAAGAATTAAAGAGCAGTTTGGATATTTATGTTACTGGGAATAAAAATGTTCTAGTGATTGTGAAATTTTTGGGAAAAAAGATATTAGGCTAGACGATAGGCAGCCTTGGAGAAAAAGAAGGGAGGAGCAGGGGTTTGTTTCGCGCCGAAAGAGGGCAAGGGGAAGAGGTGGGGGTGGTGGGGGGGGTTGGGCAGCTAGAAGAATTAACTTTTAAAAAATAAATATAGTAAAAGGCATAAAAATAATGTGGCAATCCCTCACTAGTGCGTGATAAGTACTCAAGTTCTCAAAATTGGGGTTGAACGAGAAGTGTGGTACTAATATCACTTCAAAGTAGTTCAAGGAGGTATTTCCTTTAATTAAAGTGTGTCACAACAAAAGCAAAATCATACAAATTTTAAGGAGGTAATTATGTATTTTGCTAAATTTTAAAAGAATTCATCCCATAAGGAAAGGGGAAAAATGGAAAGTGGGTGACCAACTTAATGTAAAAATTTCGTCCAGCGATCACCTTTGTCACTGCTATTTGGTTTCAGGCCTTTTTGTCTAATTGTGCAAAAGAAGTCACTTTTTCGAACGTCATTCTTTTTGTAATGAAAATATATGAAGTTCAACTTCAGCCCACAAGGACTGAAGTTTACGCATTCTATGCTTAAAAGTTCAATTCTTGTGAGATGAAGTTGAACTTTATACCTCAAGATATGAAGTTCAGCCCACAAAGATTGAAATTCCAAAAAGTAGCTAAAGATTAAATAGTTTTAAAAAAATGACTCCAGCTGTAAAAGCGAGGCAAAAAGTGGCTATTCGTGCACTTTCCCCCCAACTTAATGGGAGAAATTACGATGGAAAAATTTCATAACTAACCATATATAAGACATAGCCCTATTGTTTAATAGACACATTTAATAAATATCAATGGCTAACCAAAATCAATGCTAAAAAGTAGGTTCATGAATATCCTAACATCTAGGCAGCCAAAATTACTCCATGTAAATAGGTCTAGGCAGATTATTTTTCCTAAAAACTTGCCAAGAAAAACGTAACAATGTAATCTAATTTGCCGTTATTTTTTGGAATCCAAATAACAATGAATTTCCTACACTTTTCTTCCTAATTAATGCCATTTAATAAGGATACTGATATATATATCCATCATTTTACGGATTTAGTAATGTTTTGATAACAATTAATTAGTTATTATTTTAATTAACTTTAGTGTGTAGAAGTCATACAACTTTCCTCATGCTTTCCCTCTCTTATTAACACTCATCTCTTAATTATCAGCATAGGTATTAAATTTCATTCGTTTTGCAAATTATAATTATCACATAACATTCAATAAGTATGTACCTGGTATTCATACATTATTCACATAAAAATGCACTTGGTATGCATACAATATTCACTACACATATTCACTGTATTCAATAAGTGGGTACTTGATATGCTTATATTATTCACTATGATAATATTCAACAAGTATATACCTGATATGCATACATCATTCAATGTATTCAATAAGTGAGTACTTAATATACTTATATTATTCATTGTGATATTCTTCAACAAGTATGTACCTGATATGCATACATTATCCACTAAATATGCTAATTTTAGTTTAAATGAATGCTTGAGAAAAATAAGAACATCCTGCGATTACCATGATAAAGCAACTAGCTATGGGCACCGTGTCATAAGTGTTCTATCATAGTAACAAGAAATAGACATCCGCTTCCCGTGAAATGCATTTATTTAGTAAAAATTGAAGGCAAATTTAGTTGTATACAAGATAAAAAAGAAACTGTAAATGAAATAATTACAGTTGGAAGAGATAAAAAGGAAACTTTGATTTTGATTTTGATTTCGAAATTTAAAACTTTTGTTTTACCGCTTTTGTTTTGATATCACCTAAATATTAGGAAAAAGTTCTTAATGCATGGGTAATTAATTGATAATTACTCAATGCACAGTTAAAGAATATCCCACATCCCCACAATTGTAGGCACGCTAAAAGGAAGATCAAGAGTTTTTAAATTGGCTATTAATGATAAGTAAATAAGTCTAAAAGTTTATTTGCAATAATATAGATAAAATGTATCTATTTTCTGTTAACATCCCTCCCAAATGTCTATAGAGTGTAAAAATTCCAATTACGAAACTATGACACCATAGGCAATGGTCTGTCTAATTGACCTCACTAAGGGTGGTTTAGCAAGAATGACCTTCCCTAATTTAAATGAATTTTTTTGGACGAAAATACCCCTATATAAAATATAAAAAATGCTAATTTCCCTTCCCTTCTATGTCTATCCCTTCCCTCTGGTTATCCCTTCCTCAATAGATTTCATCAAACTCAGACCCAAAAAATCTGTAAATTTCCACTAAACGAAGATCCAAAGGTAAATATCTTCAATATCATATTGATTATACGTAAATTTTGTATTAAATTCCGTAAAATTACGTTTAGAATTCGTATAATTTGTTTCAAATTTCGTATAATTACATATTAGCTAATACAAGCTGTGAATTCTATTGATATTGATTGAAAAGTATTGTCGCATAGCCAATAATTAACGTTACAATGATCGCAAGTAGTAAAATTTTTTTACAATATTTTCAATATGTATTTGCTATAGAATTTAGTTGTAGAATTGAGAGTATTCTTTTCTGGTTGGAATGACAACACTTTGCCCTAAATTAACTTGAAATAAGTTGTGGACAATCTCTGTAAATTGTGGCTGCAAGGCAACACTTTTTAAGCTCTAATGCACAGGTTAATATTTGCTCTGCGCTAACTTGCTTGTGGGCAACACTTGAAGTTATGGTGCAACAAACACTTAATAGAGAAACTCTACATCTGGTGTCTAATAGGCAACACTTCTGATCTTAGAAAGTGGTGTTTTTTAAGTGATGCCTTGCGGGCATCAGTTAAAGGTTTAGTGCAAAACACCCTGTAGAGAAGTCTCAACATGTGATGCCTAATAGGCCGCACTTTTATTGTGGTGCAATCTCTGTATACACTTGCTATAACTTGTAGTGAATTTCCTTACAAGTCACTGAAGGCCAACACTTTAAGCAATAGTGTAGAGAAGCCCCTACAACTTGTTACCACTTGACCTCCACCGCATATGTGTATCACTTAACGAAGGAATATTGATGTTTGCTTCTATCTAGTTAATTTATTTAAATTCTGTACAATTACATATTAGCTAAAACAAGATGTACATTTTGTTGATACCAATCAAAAATAATTGTTGTATATCCAATAATTAACATTACATTGATTATATCTTACTGAAAAAAAGTTTATATTACTTTCAATTTGTATTTGATGTAGAATTTATGAATTTGCGATTACTCTTATCTAGTTGCAATGGATTGCTTTGCCCAAAATTAACTTGAAATAACTTGTAGATAATCTTTGTAGATTGTCACTTACAGGCAACACTTTTTACGCTCTGCTCCATAGGCATTTGTTTGCAATGCACTCACCGTCTTGTGGGCAGCACTAGCAATTGTGGTTCAAACAATTGCTTGTAGATAAACTCTGCATGTACTGACTAATAGGCACCACTTTTTATCGCATGAAGTTGTGCCTTGTAAGTGTTACCCTATGGGCAGCACTTGAAGGTCTAGTTCAAAACAGCATGTAGAGTAGATCTACATTGCTGCGCAATAGGCAATAATTTTGATCGCATGAACTGGTGCCTTGTAAGTGTTGCCTTGTGGGCAGCACTTGGAGGTTTGGTGCAAAGCAACATGCAGAGAAATCTCTACATGTGATGCGTAACAGGCAATACTTTACTTGTGCTGCAAAATATTTGCATGCACCTACTATAACTTGTGTACTGAATTTTCCTACAAGTTGTGACTGAAGACCAACACTTTAATGAAAAAAGTATAGACAAGTTTCTACAACTTGTTGCCAGTCGAACTCCACAGCTTATGAGTAACACTTAACAAAGGAAAATTGATGCTTGATTTATCTTGTTAATCTATTAACCAAACTCAACTCGTGTTTCCATTTCATTGCGTGCAGCATTTGAGTGGCAACAAATAGCATCTACATTGCTTACAACGGAATATAAAGCGCTATTTTAAAAAGTGATGCAGCAATCTGGATGAAAATGAAAAAATAGATGCAAAATTTTGAGTTCGAATCACAATGTCCATAAAGTACTTAAACAAATCAAAGAGACGATGCTTATGGGACATATAAACGATGATGACGAACCAAATATCATTGACGAATCTACTCCATTCGCTTCACCAAATTAGTGCTATTTTGTCATATAATTATATTTTTTAATATTATGTTTTTTTTTGATATATTTTGAAACATATTTTAAAGAACAATCTGTTTGCTTCTGTCTTATTGTATTTTGATTCAATATGTCTTGGCTTCATTTCTCTCTTAACCCCTCTATCATTGTGTTTGCTTGCAAGTGCTGGTAAATAGGTAACAGTTACTTGCCAACCCTTACTAAATTCTCACAGGCAATTGCCTTGAGTAGCTGCTCAGGCTTTTCTTGGCCTCCTCCATCACCAAATTCCCCTAGCAAACTATTAAGTTGCTGCCTAGGCAACCCTTAGCCTCTACCCTCTCACAAAATTTCTCAAGCCAATACCTTTAAAGTGCTGCCTAAGTGGCACTTGACCCCCACTACTCACCAAATTCTCCCAATTGCCAATTCTATTAAAACGTTACCTATACAGCAATATACCTCCACCTGTTACCAAATTCTCAAAGCCAAGCCTTGAGTTGTTGCCTTCACATAATAAGCTTAAAATATCCAAACAAACACTAAAAATACAAGCTAAGAATTCAATATGTCTTTGCTTCATTTTTCATTGACCTCCCTTTACGATTGTGTTTAGTTTTAAGTGTTGGCAAATAGGCAACAGTTGCCCGCAAAGGCTAACCAAAACCTCACAGCCAATTGCCTTAAGTGGATGCCAAACAGGCAGCACTTGGCCTACACTCATCACAAACCAAATCCCTTAACATGCAGCATTTGGCCTCCACCCCTACTGAAATTCCTAAAGCTAATACACTTGAAATGATGCTGCCTAGGCAGCACTTCACCCCTACCCCTCACCGAATTCCACAAGCCACTTGCATTGAGTTATTGCCCCAACGACATCATAAGCTTATAAAATACAAATAAACATTAAAAATACAATCTAAGCATTCAATATGCCTTTGCTTCATTCTCCATTGACCCCCCTCTACCATTATGTTTAGATGCAAGTGATGGAAAATAGGCAACAGTTGCCCGTAAAGGCTTACTAAAACTTCACAGCCAATTGCATTAAGTGGATGCCTGACAGACAGCACTTGGCCTACACCCCTCATAAATCAAATCCCTTAACATGCAGCACTTGGCCTCCATCCCTACTGAAATTTCTAAAGCTAATAAACTTGAAATGATGCTACCTAGGCAGCACTTCACCCCTACCCCTCACCAAATTCCACAAGCCACTTGCATTGAGTTACTGCCCCAACAACATCATAAGCTTATAAAATACAAACAAATATTAAAACAAGCCATGACGCACATAAAACGCTTACAGAAAAATGTACTTTCAACACTAAACACAATCAAACTCTACAAATTCCAAGGTATTCACATTGCTAAAAATATAAACATATGTTACACACAAACGATTCAGTCGCATCAACTAAAAGACAAGCATTCACATTAAAAACTCAGTCATTCTCATTAATTTTATACAACAGATAAAGACTTTCCAAGAACTCCTTCACAAAGAAGAGAATTATGCTCATGGTAATCATCGTCTATCTTCTCAGGAGGAGTATCATATCCACCATTTTGGCTTGGACCTTGCATGACTCCACAGATTAGCATCCCAATCAAAACGATAATCTTTCAACTATATACACTTCATCTTGGAAACATCCTAGCCATGCATTATTGAGTCAGAAAACTTAAGCACATAAGTGTCACAATCATACTTGCACAAAATTTAACGAAAGACTGAATGCAAAACAATGGTACAAAACATATAAAAAATCGAATCAACAAATGCCATCTCTCACCATAAATAACTCAATCTCAACAAGTAACAAATTTCTTGTACAATCAACAAATGCAATGTCAACATCACAAAAAGAAAAGAAAAAAACAATACCTATTACTAAACATTAAGCAAAGCATATACTGACATACAACACTTTTCCTACAAACAGAATATATGCTTAAATGTTATGTCAACTCCTGCCATGTGGGCAATAGTTTCTACAATAATAGGAAAAAAATGCAACAACTAACAGAACTTATGCTTGAATGTACTCTCAGTTGTTTCCTTGTGGGTAACCGTTTCTAAAGCAAAAAGAAAACAAAATGCAATACCAACACTTTGCTAAAAATTGACATCAACTACGTAATTAATATAATTTCATATAACATATTCAACAATGTTAAACAAATATTACCGATTAACAATAAAATTTAACGATTCAAGGAAGCAAAAATTACAGAAACACAACTTGACAGGCAGCACTTTCCATACAAAATACAATGCATGCTTGATGTTATGATTTCAATTGTTGCCCTGTGGGCAACAGTTTCCACAGAAAATGAAAATACAAGAGCCAATGGAACCTATTCTTGAACCTTATGTCAACTGTTACCCTATGGGTAATACTATCTACAGTAAAAAGAAAACAAAGTGAAACATCAATACTTTTCTAAAAAATAAATTAACTACCTAATTAATACAATTTATGTAAACTGTTGCCCTGTGGAAAAAAATTTCTATAGTAAAAGGAAATCAAAACGCAACGACAATATTTACTAAATACATTAACTACCTAATTATAACAATTTCATATTATAAAATTAATAAACACTGCGGATTAACAACAAAATTTAAACATTGACGGAACAAAAAATTGGATTAATAATGATAACATCAACAAAGGGAAAAAATAAATTTGCAGAATACTAAATTAAAAAAAAAAAGGAAGGAGAAGGAAACTAACCAAGGTGTAGAACCCTAAATCTCAAGGGAAAGGAACGGGGAGGGGGGGGGGGGAGGGAAAGAGAGAGAGAGAGAAAATAAATGAGCGGCTCTGAATTTTAGGACTAATATTGGTCAGGGGTAAAATAGTCTTTTCATACATTTTAAAATGGGTAGGAGGCCATTTTGCTAAAGCATTTTTTAGTGGGGACAAAAGAACAAACCAGGGATAAGCGAGTACACATGTGGTGAAATTTTTTGAACTTAATGCTTGATCTTGGACTGCAGCCACTCTCTTCAATCATAATAGGGTGAAGTGTACTAATAGGCATTCTTAGAATTGCAATTTAGGAATTAGCTATGTTTACAATGTATATAAACTTTAGTTGCAACTAGGGGTGGGCATTCGGTCGGTTCGGTTCGGTTTAGGACATTTCAGTTTGGTTTTTCGGTTTTCGGTTTGGTAATATTAGGAACCAAAACCAAACCAAAATTAATTCGGTTTGGTTCGGTTTTTAAGAATTCAGTTCGGTTTAAATCGGTTTAGTTCGGTTTGGTAGTTCGGTTTTCACATATAAACTAATATGGCAAAATCATTATTTTTCAATTGTATGTGCGAAGAAGAATAAGTACAACAGTAAATTAAAGTTAGCAGTTGAAAATAAAAACAATTTAGCTAAATATATCTTGTAGTAGTTCAGATTAATGATACGACAATCGAACTTGGTACGTACTGGTGCAAACTAAAATATTAAATACTTAGATCCATGATATATCATATATTGGTACGTACATGATAAACTTACTGCTTAGTGGACTGAATATGTTATTATGGGTTTTATACTTTAGTTGACAAAGTAAGAAGGCCTATATTAGGCCCGGTAGCCTGGACTACTGACTAGATATAAAAGAAAAGTTGTGAAATATATATATATATATATATATATATATATATATATATATATATATATATATATATATAATATTCGGTTTTTCGGTTTGGTTCGGTTTGTGCGCACCCCAAACCAAAACCAAACCGTAAAACCGAAATTTTTAAAATGTAAAATCAAACCCAAACCAAAAACCGAAAAACCGAAAACCGAATTAAAAAAAAATTCGGTTCGGTCGATTTTTTCGGTTTGGTTCGGTTTGTGCCCACCTCTAGTTGCAACTTAAGATAGGGGCGAATTTAAACACACACCACATGGTGTCTTGAAGTTATGAATTGAAAATGTTAGCTTCTAGACTCATCGTCCTGAAGCTTTTGAAAGAGGTAAACTTTTCTCATGAAGTTTTTAGCTGAAAAATTAAAGTTCAAGATACAATGTCTTGAAGTTCAGGATCTAGTGTCCTGAAGCTTCTACACACTTCTTAATTTTGGTTTTAATTTTAAATACATTGTGAATGCTAGCTAAATCGCAAATAGCAGCCCTTAAAGTGGCTACTGGTGCCATTTCCACATCATAAAATCAGCTCTTTTATCGCTTGCCACAAGATATAAATCAGAATTGAAGAGGAGACAATATGTTCTCTTCAAAAAATATTATGGATTATTTAATAACATTAAGATCGGTTAACGTTACATAAATTAAAAGAAGTGAAGGTGAAATAGTGGATGGACGAGCTTGAATAATAATGAAGAGTAGAAGATGTATCACAAAATATTGTATCCAAAAAAAATACTCGAACATAACTTAATACATCACATGCATTATTTATAAATGGTAAGAGACAACAATTTTAATACTCATATTGTTAGTGAGCAAAACCTAACAACACTCTATTAGATTTTCTTGCAAAAAGTCATTAGCAATTTGGAAGTGGCTAACATGGTAAGAACCAATAAATAACAAAATGTGCCATGGGTCTAGTCTTCTTTCCGTCTTTGGTGGAAAAGAGAAACCAAATTAAAGAACCTTCTTTAAACGTTGGCGAAAATGTGGAATTTAACGAAGGACGTAATAATAATATTAAATTGGAAGAGTCCTAGCGTTTACCGCGCATCGTCAACTACACGGATTGCCATTTTATTTCCACATTAAATTAGTCCTGTTTTTGTGGCTTCATAATGATGTGACATCAAGCTGCCTATTGTGAATGATCCAGGGAACGTTATTCCCAAGTAAGATCTTATTCGTGTAGCGTTTTAAGAATGAACATTCTAAATCTCTCAACTCAGGACCTATTTTGCATCTAAATTTTGATAGGTCGCTGTTCAAATTGTTTACCTTTGAGTTCGAAACAACTACTTATTCAATCATTATAACAAAAGAGTAATAGATGGTTTTAAAATTTTATTATACTCTACGATTGTACTGATCAATTCAAAATTTTAAATTCACCTTTGTTTTCAGACCTTTGCACCACTAGTCGGTAGTACCAAGCGCCTGGAAAGACATTTTAGTTAAAATATTGAAGCCGTAATGGGAACATACTGAGAAGATAAATTCTTTTTTAGTACAAACTCAAGCCAATATCGATTATTGCCGAAATCGTAAAGTAACGGGGAAATAACAGACAGAATGAGACGTGAGTTTTAATGGATTTCTAGAAACATATATAGTTTTAATGGATTTCTAGAAACATATATACAAAAAATTTGAAACTTCAACAAGAATAGAAGAACGTGCTTCCTAATTTAGGCGTAAATTTTAAGGCACGAGTCAACTAGTTACTGCTACAAAGAATAAGAAGATAACTGAAAGAACATTATTATTATTTAAAAATTGAAGAAAAGAAACGAGAAAGATAAATATATTACTTACGCGTGGGCTCCGGTTCCACCTTTTCTTCCAAGGTTATTGAGTTCTTGATATCCAAGGGTGTTACTATCTCATTAAAAGTTTTAATTGTTTAGAAAGATAATTTTTATTTTTTTTAATTATATGTCTTTTACTGTTGATTCTTTGAACTACTGTTACATTCAATTCAGCTTCACAATTTTAAAAAGACGAATTAATCAGCACTCACCCAATGCTTACTCGCATGTGCATGAGCGGAGGTAGAAGCTTGATTACAAATTCGGCAAAATCCAATAATTTTAACTAAAATTATATATTTATGTTAAAATTTATTTAATTTGTATTTATAATTTATTCAGAATCCAATAAATTAGAAGGATATATTCTAAAACTAAACTTCAAAATTTTATGCCTCTACGCATTTGTGCACTTACAGTTTACATTAAATAAGCAAGTCAACTTAGTATTTACAAATTAAAGGGAAATTGCATATCATTTAACCATAAGTGATTTGTTTTCAATACTCATCCATCCGAAATTGCAATACGGAAAAAAGGAAAGACCAAACAAATAAAGTAAACCTGTGACCAGACAATCGATATTTCTCAGAACCGCATCTTGGGTTTCTTATAGTCATCACTACCTCCCTATATATATTTAAGAGAAACCCTCCATTCACTCCTCATATTAGAAACACAATTCCTAACCTTTATTTCTTCTTCAAACATTTCTCAACTACACCAAGCCTAACAAAATCACCCATACCAAACAGATTTGTTTTTATTAAACAAAGAAGTGAGAGAACAAAGAAGAAAAATGGCCTCCTCGACAAAGTCTACCATGGTTCTTTTCTTTACTTGCACCCTTTTCTTCCAAGGCACATTAGGTATGGTTATAATCAAGCTTTTATTCCCTTCATGCAATTAAAGTTCTTGTTATGATTTGTTTTGGGATTCTTGATCATATCATCATGCACGTAAAAATATGAATTAACATGTATATCTATTTTAAAAAGAAAAAGTCATCCTAGTGGACAAAGCTCCCGTTATGTGCGTGATCTGGGGAAGAGTTAAACCATAAGGTTTTACATTATATTTCTACAAGAGACTTTTTCCACGATTTAAATATGTGACCTTAGTCCCACGATTATGCATGGCCGGCTTAACTATAAAGCCACTAAAACAATGGCTTGGGGCCCCGTTTTTTACTAAACATGTACTCCTATATACATTATTTAAAGAAAATCGTAATATATTAAATTTGAAGAAAAACTTTTGGGAAGAAAGTACCATAATATTTTTGAAGGCATGATAATATTTTTGGTTCAATGGTAAACTTTTGAGATTACTAGATGATGAGAATTGTAAAAAATACTATCTTAACCTTGAATTTTCTTTAACAAATAGTAATAGTTATTATGATATTGATAATTTAGACTTATTTTTAGAAGTGCTAATATAAATACACGAGTAAAAGATAATAATCTAATCAAAATACTCAATCAAATAAAAAGACAAGATCTTTTCCAAATACACATATTGCTTATAGACTAATGTTAATAGTTTCAGTAACTGTTGCCTCAGCCGAAAAAAGTTTTCAAAATTAAAATTAATAAAATCTTATTTAATATCAGCATGTGTCAAGAGAGATGGAATGTAATAGCTATATCATCAATTGAAAATGAATTATTAGGAAAAATCAACTATAAAATAGTAATCAAAGACTTCGCATCTAAAAAAGATAGAAAAGTATACTTTAAATAAATATATATACGGCGGTGTTTCTTTTTCTTTTTCTTTTTCTTTTTTTTTTTTAAAAAAAATAGGGCCTCTCTGTGAATTTGACTTTAGGCCCCCAATTTTGTTGAGACGACCCTGGATTATGGTACGTCCTACCACCGTTGTACCAATACTTGGCGTTCAATTTACATGTGTATGTATACTAGTTAATATATGTATTTTTTCATTTATATTTTAGGGAATATCATCTGTGAAGATTTGCCAACAAATGTTTGTGCTTTTTCGATTGCATCGTCTGGAAAAAGGTGTTTGTTGGAGAATTCGGAAAATAAGGATGGAAAAATGGAGTATCAGTGCAAGGCATCAGAGATTATTGTTGGAAACATAGCAGAATATATTGAAACAGATGAATGTGTAAATGCATGCGGTGTTGATAGGAACTCTGTGGGGATATCTTCAGATTCTTTGCTTGAACCTCAATTCACTGCCAAACTTTGTTCCCCTGCTTGTTATCAAAATTGCCACAACATTGTTGATCTTTACTTCAATTTGGCTGCAGGAGAAGGTAACAATATGATTCTAATCTAAAAGCACTTTATTATTTATACTTAGTGTTTTCGACACGTTCCTCACGTAAAACCTGATAATTGTCATCGGTCAAGCATGTGAAAATTCTCGAAAACGGACTCTGCTTACCTTCTATATACTTTAAAAGATCTCCCCTCCCACCCAAGATGCCTTCCTTGCAAATCAAAATCTTGAAGTTGAATCAAGGAATATTCTTTGCTAGAAAGGCAATTAATTGTACATAGCTTTGCAAATGTTACATATTTAGCTTAATATTATTTATTTCATTATTAATGTTCAATTTTATTGTCTTTGGATGAAATCTGTAGGAGTATATTTGCCAGAATTATGCAATAAGCAGAGGAGCAAGCCACACCGTGCCATGATTGAGTTGTTGAGCAGTGGAGCTGCTATTGCTGCCTCTGCCCCTATTGCTTCTGAAGATGAAATTGTTGATATTGCCCCTGCACTTTCTCCTCTTTCTTTCTAAATTTAGGAAAAACCTTCAAAATTAGTGCGTATTATGTACTACAGTATATAATACCAAAGTCATTTTCCTTCGAATTCAAGCAAAGGAGATGAGAAAAGGGTATTTTATTATTTGGTTACATATATTAGTATAGTTGTAATCGTTATTATAGTATAGTGAGTGAGAGAGCGAGAGAGATTGGATAATTTTTGAGTTCATTGTTGATTTTAATAGGGTTTACAGAAATTGTTGTGAGAGAGTTTGTTCACCAAATTTTCCTCCGCTGAGACTTCAATAAAGATTGTCTTTCTTTACGCCTCTTGTTTATTTCCTTCACTTGTACTTAGCTATATCAGCTTTCTTTATGCAAAACAGTGGGGGTAAAATGATGAGGTTGAGCTTAATCGAAGTTAAAGTGTAGGTCGAATCAATATGTGGTTTGGCTAATTACTTAATCAAATTTTACTTTGATCAATGGGCGTGTTCATTTTGATCAATGAGTCATAGCCGAACCCACCCCGAGGCTATATTTAAATTACGTAAAAGTTAGAAGAGCAGAAAGATAGATAACGAGAAGGTTAAACTAGAGAGACATTCCTCGCATAGTCGCATGCATTTTGAGATAACAGCTAACTTTGACTAAGGTAGATTTGCAACTATTAACTGTAATAGCTAATCTAATCCTCATATTACTGATATTGCAAAAGGGAACATCATTATGAGGGAAAGAAGGAAGAAGGAAATATTCTGGTGGTGTTTGAACCTACACGTACGTATATACAAAGATAAGGTAGAGTTGCAATTACTAAATTATAGTAACTCTAATCCTCATACTCCTATAAGTTAGTAAGTCTGAAACATACTACTCAGATCAATGTCTGTGAATATCCCTCTATTGAATTTGAATGTGATTAATCAGCGAGTTCTTTTTTTTAGCCACAGAATCCCACGATAATTTCCTACTAATTAAGTCATCGCAAAATAATTTATGAGCTTATTCAGCTTGTTTAAGCTAAGCCATGTGCTAATGGTGGTAGCATGAAATCTAACCATGTATATTTTCGTTAATTGGAGACTATCCAAGGTCATATTAAAAGACCGAGATTTACAGAAATAGAACACTTTTTGTGCCCCATCACAGATTTGGCTCCTATAACCAAAATCTTAAAATTTGGCCCTTGTAAGAAAGTTCTTGGCTATCACCATATTTTTCTTTTAGCAAAGAACTGGAGACTGCCGAGAGTTACCCTTTTGCATTCGCCAACTTCTTTTTCTGACGTGAACTATTTTTTTTAAGAATTTTCTTACGTTGGCCAAAACGGTAATAGTGGCGCCAGATCTGTCAAAAGACAGCAGCGTCAGACCTGTCTATTTCGCGCAAAAACAGCAAAGATCCGTGGTATTTAGCCCATGTAGCTGCGACAGTGTCCCAAAATGCCTTTTAGTCAGATCTAGAACTACATGTTTTATGATCTTTGATCTTGGGGTGGCCATCCTGAATATACGGTACTATTCAAGTTTTGTAATATGACTTTCTAGTCATTTTCACTGTCATGATTAATTCTGTTAAGAGTGATTGAAGTTAATATGGTTGCATCAAATAACTATAGTAATTTTTTGAACTCCAGAAAGTTGGAAAGAGCCATTTATTTGACTTGATACCTTTCATTCATTTGAACCTGTGGTCTCTATGAAAAGCATTGAGTACCAATTATTCTGTAGGTGAACTAATCTTAAAGCTGGTCCAAATTTGACATGATGTCTTGCCTACTCGAAGATGTTCCAATAATCCAATAAAGAATAGGATAGGCAAACTGATAACATCTTCAAGAAACCTCAATTGCTTATTTCATGCAACTACAGTTTAGAATTGATTTTAGTTGGAAATATGGTGTTTGCATCGAACCAATGAATTCAAATCATGTGTCGAACACATAAACTTTTATCATTTAACTATAATTGAGTAATTTGTATCCGACTTCGTTTTTTACTCTTATGGTTAAATTATTTGCTTTCATATAACAACAGGTGCAGTGCAGATAAGTAATGTGTGTGGTTCATGGACTAGGTTGCTAGAGTTTCACTTATCATACTTCTTTTCAATTTAATTTGTTATTATTGTCTTCTATAATGCACTTTGCATTACTTCTCACATGGGATGCTGGGAATTTTCAAAACGAGACAAGGGACTTGGTGTACGAGTTGTGGTAGAATGTGTTCGAAAATGGATCTTAATTTACTGTGCAACTCATGGTCTTGTAAAGAGCAAACTCTTGGTTCTTGATTCATAATGTTCTGACATTTTGCAACTTGAGAAACCTTGAGATATTTCTATATTCTATACGTACAAAAATATGTTATTTAATTCAGACTTGGGAGAACAAAAAGAGGTAGCTTTCGATTATGCTTAATTACAAGTCAAGTATATTGAAATTCCATTTCCATTAAACAATCAAGAACAAAATGTGCATCAGAGGAAAGTTTATAATTCTTCAAAGCCTAAACAGGGTGTGAGCACAACATTAAAAGGAATATAGAGGAAAAAATCAACTATTCACATAAAACAACTGGAGTACTTTCTATCACAAGCCCTTTAATAGATACAACAAAATTTGATACAATAAAAATCAAGAAAAGGAAAATTTACACATTTTCTTAATTTTTGTTCCTCTGTGCCTCCAACCTTGTGGCTTCTTTAAGTGCTTCTTGGGCATCATTCTCCATGCCAAGGCTAAAGAGGGCAACTGACTGAAGGTAGTAGGCAGTAGGCCACTCAGGGGAGATAACCTGAGCTTGCATTGCATCTCCTAGAGCCTCTTGTGCCATGTCGTTCATTAGATAACACAAGCTGCGCCTGGCATATATCGTTGGTGACACCATGGTCCCTCCATCATTGAACTAACAAAACAGAATATATTTCTGTAAGCCCTTCTTATCATCTTCAGACCAAAATGTTATAATAAGAGCAGCACTACAACGATAATGGATACAGATAGCTCGAATAGTTAAGACATAAGAAATTATCCATGTTCTGTTTTCCTTTATTTCCACCATTTACAGCTAGATACATTAGCTTATTGCAGTTGTTGGAAATGGCCTTTGCATATGATAAATACCTAGGAGGTATTGTAATCACAACCTTTTCAGAAAAATATAGAGGATAGTCATTTGATAAAATCTTACCTACGTAAACTAGAAACTTAGCGGAAGTGTTAAAAGGTAGGCATGTAGCATTAAGATAATGAACAATTTTAGATGGTCAAACCTGAGTATAGCACTCAATGGCAGTTACGAAATCCTTGTGTCGGAAAGCAGCATCTCCTTGCTGCTTAGCATTCAAGGTATCCTGCATCTGATTCGTCCACATTTGGAAAGAAAGCTGCAAACATATCAATGATGAACTTAGGTAGTGTCCAGATAACTGAAAGAGTATTACATAATGAAATACTCTTTACATAGTAATAAAGAAGAGCAACACGCCACTCAATTCTTATGCTAAAACTAGCACAATAAGAAAATAAGTTCATTTTCTCCTTAATAAAATAAATACGGTAATATTTTATTATGTTTATATCACTCTATTATGTGCCTCTACATCTTGCATTGGGAAGACTAAAAGTTCATGTAAATGCTAAGACGTATACTTATTTCGCTAACGAAGATATTTGTCATGTGTTGATTCAAGCAGAGAACGTTATTCATTTGGGACAGTCAAACTTAAACATACAAGAGAGGGACGGGGAATTAGATCCAAATTTATTAGTGTAGCGAGAAAAACTATTGCACAGAAGACAAAGTTTGAGTTAAAGGGATGTATTGGGGGGATCTAGAATTTTGTACATCTTATTGGAAAGAAGAGAATAGATTGTGTTGAATTATTACGATGAGAGAACACACAATAAAAAACTTGGATCGCTAGCTTTTTCGTTTTTGGTTGGGAGGTGGGGAGTTGGGGGAGGAGAGATGATAATACAGTGTAACCATAAGTGAAGTCAAAGAAATGATAATACGGAAAAGCAAGTTGCAGAAATGAAGTAAGTAGATGGTAACCAAGATTACCACCATGAAAAACGAGTTTAAGACCATGTCTTTCATACAAGGTGCTCAACAGGAGAGAAATTAATTAAGTGCGTGAGAACATGGGAAGAATATTTTGGCAATAAGACAGCTTCATTTGTCTTAATTTTGAGAAACAAGAAAGGACAATGTACCAAATGGAAATATCTTCATCATCAGTAAATAGTGAAGGGACAAACCTCATTGGCAATTCCTTCATCATCCTTGTATCCAGTCATTTGCAAAATCTCATGAAGGGCAGTAAGATCCTTTCTCAAACATGCTTCACCCGTTGCTGTCAACAGCAATGGTTGGGGTGGGGTTGCAGCTCCATGTCTAATGCCCAGCAAAACATGTGATGGTACCTGGCATTACATCATTAGGAAATATGAGCCTCAGCAGCATGTTATAATTTTTGTTTTGATACCGGTAAGCTTCACCTTCCTCCCCCCCCACCCCCCCCCCCCCCAGCACCAAAAAAAATCACACCACCTTCTCAGGGCCAAGCGGCTGTTCCCACTTCCCACTTTTCACCCCTATGTAAGTTGAAATGGCAGCTTCATGGTTGGAGGTGGAGAATCCTATCCACTAGGACATTACTCTCTTGTCGAGTCATAAGCCTTACATGAAAATTTAAATAAAGGAAACCTAGTGGGGTAATTCTGAGGAATATATTGCAAATTCTCTAGAACATGCTTCCTTCGCATGAGTCAAAGGATTGTGGTCAATGTCACTCCAACACCAAGGATGCCCTTTCAAGTTACAACAACAACAACAATATACCCAGTGTAGTCCCACAAGTGAGGTCTGGGGAGGGTGAGATGTACACGGACCTTAACCCCACCAAGGTGGAGAGGCTGTTTCCAACAATAAATAACGACATAAACTAAGGTCACAGGAAACACTTCCATACTATTGTGAAGAAACAACCTTATTATGGTGAGAACTTAGACAACCAAATTTTAAGTGCCAAAGTTTGTGGAGATATTCAACTGATAGTATATGCTCACTTCAATCTCGTATAGAAAGAAGGTAGCAACGCTTCAAATGTTGGAATGATCTCAAACTCAAAGCAAGTCAAGGGAAATATAGTTACTATCATTTGATCATACCTCTGATTCTTTCTGAAGAGTTATAAGAGAATTAACAAGAGATTTAGCGTTTGGCCTTTCACGTGCTTCATACTGTAAACAACGGGTGGCTAGACGCACTAGCTCAGTTGCATCATCATTAGAAATATGACCCTCCAAACCAGAATCCATCAGCATCGAAAAATTCTTCGCCCGAATGAGATCAAGTGCCTATATGAAGGTAAAAGAAACAGTAACATCTCAGATTTAGGTACTGAAATAAAAGTCAGTTGTCCATTAATACATAGATTTCAAACTAAGATTCAACATACTTTTCTAGAAAAAAGGTCTATCAATCATTCTAGACTTACATGGCTTGGAGGTATATGTTTTCCACTCAAAAGATCCAGCAACATTGTTCCAAAGCTGTAAACTACACTTTCAGCTGTCACTCTTCCTGCCAAACAACAAAACTCTTATCTCAGCTCTGACTTAAGTTAAATAAAGGTAGGAAAACATAATATGGTACTAAAGGAAATGTCTGACTGTATAAGGTCATGAATTAATAATGCCGCTGCCTCTCAAAGCTAGGTTTTTGCAGCAAACAACCAAAAGTCACTGAAAGTCCACGGTATAGAACACTGACTGAGTAAATAATAGTAGCTTAGAGAGATAAAAGGTTTACCATTTCTCATGTACTCTGGAGGAGTGAAAGCCAAGTTTGTACTGTAACTTTTTCCATCTCTGCTGTTCTTCATCAGGCCGAAGCAAGAGAGCCTAGGATCACCATCCTGTAGAAAGCCAACCAAAATTTAGAAAGCCAAACAGAAAAGCAACATAGTTGGATTAACGAACATCAGGGGAAAACCAATTTTACCTGATCAAATAAGACTCTGTAAGCATTAAGATCATGATATATTGCTCGACCCTTAATACAGCAGTATTCCAAAGCTTGAGCTAAGTGAAAAGCGACCCTCAACCTCATAGCCCATTTCATAGGTTCGCTTTCCCCTATTGCATTTTAGAGCAAATCAAACATCAGCATTGACCCTCAACTCAATAAACATAAGACTCAAGACATATTAAGTTAAGAATGCAGCTGCAAAACCAATCCACCATTCTTTAAGCCCATCATTTCTCTTAGACTTTTAAATCATGAAATTCTAAAATTTAGATCGCATCAGCTCCAAGGAGGTATAAGCTGATGCTACTGAACTCTTCATCTCTGTTATAAAAAATTTAAGTACTATTAATTCAGAATTTGGGGGAAACTCACAATGAAATAAATGCTTTGCAAGGGTATCATTTGGCATGAACTCTGCTATGAGCAACCTTTCTTCCCCTTCGCAGCAGCATCCGATTAGATTTGCCAGTCTCTCACTCCTCAGATTCCCCACTGCCTTAGCCTCATCCTATACATTACATAAACAGTGGGCAAAACAAAACTCAACAAGTTAATTCGCCATTCAAACTAAAAAAAAGCTCAGAAGACACAATAATTTTATTTTTAAAGAAATTTTATATGATGAAGCTGTTGTACAGTATATCTAAAACAAATAAATGTTTCTTTCTATCTCGGAGTACCTTCTATCTTGAAGCTTTAAGATAAGATGGTCACACACAAAATCAACATGATAATTGTATTACAACAAGCTATGGTCTAAATTGGCATCTCACTGCCACTCATCACCAACAACTACTTTTACATGCTAGACCAAGAAATAGGGTCAAATTCACTACTAAGGGGGCATTTTATAGACCTAAAGTTAATAAATAAGGGATTTTTACACTGCCTAAATCATAGCTAGGCCGCTTAAACAAAAAGTAACCGTTTTTGTATATTTTATGTATATTCTATCGTATAATATATGTATAATAAGTGTATAATCTATGTCTCTTGACTATTTCCAAGGACATAATTCAACAGAAGCAATATAGTTCAATCAAATCTAACACTTTCATTAAATAAACAAAGAGCATTAATAAAAGCTAACCAAGAATTGGCGAGAATCAGGCCAAGCAGACCTATTGAAACGTTTAACAGCAATCAAGTGACCATTTTGAAGCAGTCCTTTATAAACAACATTTGGGGCTTTTTCTCCATGTTCAGATACTATGTTATCCGCACAAAATCCATCAGTTGCAATTAACAACACATCTAAACTGTATTCTGTAAAACTTAGCAACTCATTTTTCTCATTTTCTCCTCCATTTTCTGCACAAACAAGAATGTGATCAATCCATATTTATAAAAGAATACAAAAGTAAATATGAAGGAGAGACTTGGAGCAACTGATAGGAGCAACTGATAAAAGTCGGTCTTCGGGTTCGAGCCGTAGAAACAGCATCAGAATAGGCTAATTACATCACACCCTTTGGGTGCGGCTCTTCCCTAAACCCTCTAGAATGTGGGATACTTTGTGCATCGAGCTGCTCTTACAAGAAGTAACTATATGTGAAAATGAAAAGTACCAAGATCAGGAAACTCATCAAGGGATGGTTTGGACTGCCAGCAACAGAATTTAGAACAACTAACACCCATTTCTTGAAAATGAAAAAAGATGTCTTTTTTTTTAGTGTGTGTGTGTGTGTGTGTTTTGTTTCTATTTAGCTGTTTTTAAGGGACAAAGATGACAACTTTATTGTTGTTATACTATGAGTATTAAGGGGTAATATGTGGTATGGTTGAATGATGAGAATAGAAGGTGTGATTTTCATGTGTGTGTTTTAACTTTTTAGAGGAAGACTTGTTTGTGTGCTGCAAAAGCTATTTTTGCAAAAAGAGAATGACCTTTTCTTTTGTATCACTTTCTCACCGTGTCTGCTTTTTTGGGTTTTGTCTGGTCTAACTTTTCTTCTTTAGCTGCGTTTATTAAACTTCCTTATCATTCCTCTTTTGTGCTTTTGCTTCCAAAGTTACCCTGTTTGATTCAAAAGAAAATTACCTTAGATTAATAATCAAATGGTAAATGTTAGACACATGAGGTTTTGATGATTAACAAACTTATAGTGAAACGTCTGCTGAAATAGTTGAAGGAACTAGTGAATTAATGTGTCCAACATACTGTAAAGTTTGTAAATTATGTTTGATGGAGAATGTGTTTTATGGTAAAGTGTGGAAATAATATTGAGGAGACCAGATTCCATTGGGTAAATTAAGTTACCATCTCAATATAGATTTACATATATCAGGAAATAGATGTGTGCTATGAGAGGTGAATATTCAGTAGCTTTTCTTATCGGAGATGATTTTGGTCTTTACGTACTTGTTACTTTAGTTACTGACTTTTGCAACAATCCCTAATGCTATATATAGTTCAAATTATTATGGAATAGGCATGCACATCCATAGAGAATTCAGAGCCATACTTTGAGAGAAGATCGTGAGAGCTAAATTGCACTGAAATCTGAAATACTGGAGAACGAACTGGACACAAGTGTCTTCACGAAGCTGCTTAGCCTGTTGTGTGTTTAGTTAGATCTTAGGTTGATCAAGTTGTACCTTATCTGCTTGTTTAGAAGTAAAATTATAAAATGTATTTTAGTGTTATAACAAAGACCTTCAAGTTAACCATAACTTGTAGCCTAGTGTTAGGTAAATGATCTACGTGTTAGGGCTAGAGTTTGTCATGTGATTACTAGGATTGTAATCTAAAATGGCTCTGATTTAGTGGAACTTTTGAGGTAAATTCTATAGGGGTAGATCATGGTTTTTATACATGTCGAGCCAGGGGAATTTTCTACGTAAATATCTCTTGTTTGTGTTATCCTCTGCACTTAATTTATTTGGTTAGCAAAGATACATCATACATTGAATAGTTCCTCCGATAGTTTCCTTAAAAAAAATACAAAAATACGAAGGAATAAGTGAAACGTAAGTCGGGCAAGACCATATTCAAAACCCATCTTCTTTGTGTCGTGTGCACGTCTAGGACATCAGTTAATACTTCTAAAAAGAATACATAATCTTCTCAAGTAAAGTTTTACTATTAGCATAGTTAATTAGTACTACTTAGGATTATATGTTCACTTTAATTTATAAATTTGAAGTTAAATGGTTGGATTTGGCACAACATGAATATGAATAAAGGATTAACTTTTGTAAACAATATAGAGATGGGATTTTTAACCTTCATTCCCACAAGCCAGCAGTATTACTAGTAGTAGTTTTTTTTTTTGGTATAAATATATGTATTCGGTATTCGAGTTAATGATTAATTGAGACTAATTTTGACTCGTGCGGCATAGGATCCATTATAGGTCCCTCCAAAAATTTCTCCTTTGAACTCAAAATCGAAAAATGTTTAATTAAAGATAGAAGGCTCTCATCAATTCCACCATATTCTTTTGTAATACACTAACTATACTTAATGAGTACTAATTGTATCACAAAATTGTTACCAAATCTGCATCTTCTGCAATTATTTCAGTTCTTCTGTATAGATTACATAATAAAACCACCGAAGTGACGAATAAACAAGTTAAATAAATGGAGGCTTATCAAGCAACGTAATAGGGATTTTCTCTTAACACATTGTAATAGAATTAACTTATTCATGTTCTAGTGCATCTTATCGTAATAATGTTAACTGTCTTAAACGAATTCTTATTTACTTTATCGTATTAACTCCATTTAAACAAAATCAACTTGGTCTCGACGGGTCATATTGTGAGTAGGGACTCAATTAAGACTACTTTTTTACTTTAATAGAAGTCATTCATTTTGTTGAGTAGTTCTCTTTTAGTTTCACTAAAATATTTTGTCTTTTGCTTTCACCTTTATCCTGACTTTAACGTGTTTTCCATGAATTTACAAGTATCATCCTTCACCTTTTATATTATCATCTTCATCTTTGCTAATTAATTTAATTTGATAGATGTTTAAATCTTGGAACTTACGATTGAGTTTCCAAGTGAATAAATATTACTTTTGGCAGGAGCTTGTTATCTTATATATTTAGCGCAACATTGCATTTGACAATATACAATTCTATCATATGGTAACGTTCTTGAGTAAACTTGCAATTGTTTTAACGGAAAAGGGCCAAAATTACCCTTCAGCTATTAGATAAGGGTCAAATTTTACCCTCCGTTTCAGAACGGTCTCAAATATACCTTTAATGTCAATAAAATGGTTCACTAATGCCCCTAAAAACTAACGGTGAGCCAAATGGGCTGCTAACATATTAAAAAATTGTTCTTTTGCTGACATGAAAGTCCGCATAGTATTAAAAGAACCCTCCTCTAATTTTTATATGAAAGAACATTAAACAAAAGAAGAAGAAAAAAAATAGTTTAACGACTCAAGTTTTTCATCTTTCTACGGATGCCATCGTCCCACAAACAAAATGAGTGCCCCAAGCACTCCAACTATTATTCTTAACTTCAACAACCAATTTTTCACTATAAGTACAAATTAATAAGGGCTTCTTCTACCATGACGTTGAAGGGCTTTTTCTTTAATAAAGGTTGTCTCTTAATTTGTTTAAAAGTAGTAGCTTTAAGAATGAGCCGGTTTTAGAGTGGGTTTCTTGGAAGATTATTATTGGTGGTGGAAACGGTGGTGGAATTGAAAAAAAAAAAACAATTTCCTTTAATTCTAGAAACCCCTTTAATTATTTCTTCAAAAATTAATTTGATGAACTAGAGCAATCCGACATTGTGAATCAAAGGTTTTCTCCTCACATTAAAATTAGTTGTTTTTAAAAGAGAAGAAGTTAGGGTTTCTGATGTTAGGGAAGTAGGCCCTATTCAACCTTTTCATGGGGGAAAAATGGGTAAGTTTATGTGTTAAGTTTATGTGTCAAGTCTATGTGGCAGCCATATCATCAATACTTCCATTAATTTTGTATTTTTTATGCTTTCATAGACTTTCCGTTAAGTAGAAGGGTATTTGTGGCCAAATGGTTTGATGTTAGGAGTATATTTGCTACCGTTTTAAAACGGAAGACATTTTTTGTCTAATTTCGATAGTTCGAATGCATTTTTGGCCCTTTTCCGTTGTTTTAACTAAAACTCAGAAAATGATGCTTCTAATATTTTATTTCGATTCTAAAGCAATAAAAGCATATTTTCTCATTGGCGAACCTTTAATTATCACTCTTTCTTATTGGAAATCGACCTAGATGATTGGAAATTGGAACAGAGAGTTTGCTATTGGATAATGATTTTAGTACATGCATGAACATTAACGTTCTTCCATTTTTTTTCTATCAAAATAGTATGATTTGTCATTTTGCATACAAATAACAAAAGTATTATCAAAGACTCAATCCTGAGATCTCATATCGATTTGAAGTTTATACTACACTATGGATGTCATTAGGCTACAAGTTCATTCACCTATGTAACTTTTAACTTGTCCAAAATTATTGTAGTTCATAATACAAATCTTTCCTCAAAACAGCTTCCAAATTATTGGACTCGTCGCTTAGAATCTTGTTCTCGGGTGTGAAACCAGTTGTTCTTTTTTGACATTGGTGTGGAGGGTCCTCTATTATACTATATGGGTATGTGGTGTTAAGAGGCAATGCCTCACAAAGAATGTCAATGATCGGTACTCCATTCTTCAAATTAAAAGGAAATAAAAACACACAATAACATAGTAACACCAGAATGAACAAGGGCAATAAGTGCTAAATGACGCAAGGGGCAGTCCAATAAAAGTATTGGATCAAGGTCGTAAAAAGATTTGGTTCGACATATTACTAATCTTCATTCATGCAGTTCTAGGTGAAGTATAAACAACTAGGACCAGGTCAATTAGTTTTAATACCCTGTCAAGTCAAGTCATTTTCTTTTTTATTCTATTTAGCCCAAAGATTCTTCCAATTGCAGATATATCTTAAAGAAAAATACGATTTTTCCTATTCCAATCTAATTCTTGAATTAATGGTGACTTGACCTAGTCAGAAAATATAGGAGGAAGAGGCCGAGACTGGGAGCTGGCAAATCCAATTTCCATAATGTGTAAATAAGTAACTAATTTAAAATTGTTACATCACTGAATCTTGGATTGCTTCGTAGTTCAAATGCCAGGTACCCAGATTTTTGTGCTGTTCTTTTCTTATCTATATTAATATCTTAAGTTTCCATCGCTTGTATTGTATCTGTCTCCTCCCCTTTTCTCCTCTATGTCCCATACGCAGAAATTGGATTGCCACTTCCATTAAAAGTTATTCCATATAAGAAAAGCTACAACTTTGTTATGATTTGGGTCTTGTGTGTAGTTCGAAATTGCTCAATTTATCTGTCATTATACTTTTGATCAATTTATATATTTGTCACTGAAAATTCTATATCGTATTTATCTTTGTCATTAACGGAGTTTCAGACATAAAATGAGTGAGCTGCACATATCCAAATTCTCAAGAAAAAAAGGTCCAAATTTATTCATAAACTTTTGACTCTACCTCAAGAGTCATCATTGGCTAGAAATGAGAGCTTTTTCTAATCGCGTGATTTTGACCAAAGTACAAGGAAAGGCAAAGTTATTTAATTTTGAATACTGGACAAATTTGACCGCCTTTTCCCTTTCACTAAACCATATTATCCAAATCAAATGGTTAATCCCTCAAATTTGCACTTAAAGCTCGACCAAATTAATGATGATCAACACCAAGTCTCCACTAACTCCACATACCCTAAGGAAACAAGTAGATCCATTCTGCTTGCACCACTTATTCTATACATAATCTGTACCACGACAAAGGAGTCAAGAGGACCCCATCCCCTACCTGTTGTTCAGGTTTCAAAGCCCAAATCTGCACATATAGATAGTGAGAACAGCAGTCGTTAGACAGACAGACATACCCTATTAATCATGACACTGCATTCTCACTCAAATCAGACACCAACACGTTGGCTCTCAAGAGTATTGACACAAGAAAAAGAACTAAACAAAACTAGCTGTTGACAGGCTATTTTTATTCGTTATTGCACCCATAAAGAAAGATGTAACAAAAAATAATATGGGGAGCGGAGGGAAGAAGATAAGATGTACTCCCTCCGTCCCAATTTAGGTGGTATCATTTCTTTTTTTGTTTGTCCCAATTCCTTATTTGACAACTATTTAATGCATCATCTTTATTTTAATCTTGTTGGACCCTACATACTTTTAAACCTACCAACAACTTTTTTATTACTCAAATCTTCTCTCTCTTACTTTTTCAAGGGTAAAATTGATACTTAATAAGGTCAACCTCTATTTTTTTAAACTCCGTGCCTGATCAAATGGTGCCACATAAATTGAGACGGAGGAAGTAATAAAATAGAAGGATAGAAATCAAGCTGACAAAATATTTGCTCATTTCTCATACCCTATGCTGATGTGCATATGTACGTCACAATAATTCCCACATGATGTTAAAATCCATAATAGTGAAGATTTGGTGATTGAGAATGAGTCGGTTAAGGGGAGAAAATATATGTGTTTATGAAGAGAGAAAAAATTCTCATTCTAATCTTTTTAGAAATATTTACAAAGCTATATATAGTTTGGGCCAAATAATTAAAATCGGAGATGAGTCGGATCCCCAACTCAACTAAAAACTGTGCTACACCATATATACTAAGGAAAATTACGCCACATAACCGTTGAAAAGAATAATTACTATTTTTGTTCACCTTTTATTGTTTCTTTTTTTCCATAACCATTTTTCCTTTTTAAAATATATTTTAAATATTTTGGATATATATTTAATATTATGTATTTCGGATATATATTTAATATATATTTAACATATATTTTGAATATATATTTAATATATTTTAAATATTACGGATATATATTTAATATATTTTAGATATTACGGATATATATTTATGTATTAAATTTTTGGATAGAAAAAGTTATGGACAACAAAAAGTAAATATTTGTTGATGGGCGGATATTCATGTAAACTTCCCATATACAATTGCAAAGAAGTTGTACACAGGCCCAATTTATACAGATACAAAAATAACATTTCAACTTGGACGGATGTTGTGCTTGTGTATTCTAACACCCCTCCCCCTCCTCAAACTGGAGGATGGATACACACCAAGCTTGGAAAGGAGATGAGGATGTGGAGCACCTGACAACGCCTTTGTCAGAAGGTTAGCAAACTGATTAGCTAAACAAATGTAAGATAGAGCAATTAAACTAGAGTAAAGGACATTACGCACAAAATGACAATCGATCTCAACTGGTTATCACAAAAAATCTAAATACGAACATTATTTACCAAACTCATGTCAGCTAGAATGCGAACCAACCAAAGAATCTCGGCAACAACTTTTCTCAAGGCCCAATATTCAGCCTCAGCAGAGGAGAGTGAGACAATGAGCTTGCTTCTTCGACTTCCAAGAAATAGGAGACCCACCTAAGGTAATTTTTAAAATCAGTAATAGATCTTCGAGTAGTGGGACAAGCTGCTCAATCAGAATCTGCATAGGCCTTCAGAGAAAAATTAGAAGAATTGGATAGTAGAATGCCTTGAGCTGGATTTCTGAGCAAGTATCTTAAAACATGTAAACCAGCCAGCAAATGAGGAACTATAGGTGTGACCATGAATTGACTCAAGTGTTGGACTGCATAAGTAATATCTGGGCGTGTGTGTTGCAGGAAATTCAACTTGCCTATGAGTCTTCTATAGATAGAAGGATCTGGAAGTAGCTCACCAACATCAGGATACAATTTTGCAGATAGATCCAGATGAGTGATCATAGGTTTGAGATCCAAACACTTATACTATGTCAAGAGATCCTTAGTACTTATGTTGATTCATAATGTAACCTGTGTCAACTTTGGTCACCTCTAGACCAAGAAAGTAATGTACATACCCTAAGTCCTTGATCTTGAATTGAGCATCAAGAAAGGCCTTGAGGGACAGCATTTCACCAGTGTAATTACTAACTAGCAAGATGTCATCTACATAGACGGCTAACACAACAATGGAAGAAGTAGTCTTAGTGAAGAGGGAGTAGTCATTCTTGCTAGAGGAATAGCCTCTTGAGAGAAGAGATTGAGAAAGTTTGGCAAACCATTGTCTAGAGGCTTGTTTAAGGCCATAGAGGAAATTCCTCAGTTTGCACATAATAGGAGGTCCAGACTCATGACTATTAATAGAAAGGCCCAAAGGGATCTTCATATACACTTCTTCATGTAAATCACCATGAAGAAATGCATTATTCACATCCATTTGATGAACCTCCTAATTATTCTTAATGGCCAAAGTCAGCAAATACTTAACAGTAGTTAATTTCACAACTGGACTGAAATTTTCAGTGTAGTCAATACCTGCCTTCTGAGAATTACCTCTGACAACCAACCAGGCTTTAAATCTTTCCATAGAGCCATAAGATTTGTGCTTTATTTTGTAGACTCATTTACAAGGGATGGCTTTCTTCCCAGAGGGAAAGGGAACAATGTCCCATGTGTGGTTAGCATCAAGAGCCTGAAATTCTTTCAACATGGCCTCTTGCCATGCAGGATGAGATGCAGCCTGATCGTAAGTCTGAGACTCATGCTTGGACAACTCAATATCAGCGATAGATAAAGGAGCAGGGAAAGAAGGTACAACATGGTAACAAACATAGTCTTGAAGATATTCAGGTGGTCTGGAAGTCCTAGAAGATTGTTTAGGAGCTGGAATAAATGTGGGATGTGGGGCTGGAACAGGGTGAGGGGAATGAGAGGGTGAATAAATGAAAGTGGATGAAGTGGTTGTAGGTGAGGGAAGAGAAGGTGAAAGTACTGATGGAAGAAGTGAAGAAGGAATATCAGAATGATTAATGAAGGAGGAAGGGTCATCTATGAAATCTGAAGATTCATAAGGAAAAATAAAGGAAGATGTAGAATCGGAATGATAAGGGAATATGTGTTCATGGAACACAACATCCCTGGAGAAGAGAATAGAGCGTGTATCTAAAGTCAACAACTTGTAACCCTTCTTGCCCAAAGAAAACCCCAAAAAAATGCATTTTGCAACTCTAGAATGGAATTTATCTCTATGTACTTTAGGTAAGGCAGCAAAAACAACCAAAGGATTTTAAGTATGCATAAGTTGGGGGAGAATGATGAAGTTTCTCATGAGGGGAGAGACATAAAATGGAAGTCTGTTAATGATGTAAGTTGATGTGAGAACACACTCACCCCAATACTTGTGGGGAAGTTTAGATTGAAATATTAATGCCCTAGAAACGTCTAAGAGATGTTTATGTTTTCGTTCAACCACGCCATTTTGTTGAGACGTGTGTGGGATGGAGGTTTTGTGAGTAATACCATTCTCTGTAAAGAATAATTGAGCTGTTGCACTTGAACCTAGTTCAAATGCATTGTCTGACCTGATTGTGAGAACATTTGTATTTAAGTGTACTTTTATCATTTTCACAAAAACTTTAATGATTGAAAAAGAATTACTTTTACAAGTGAGCAAATGTGTCCATCTCACCCTAGTAAAATCATATACAATGGTCAAGAAATATCTAAAGCCATTGTATGTTCCAGTGTGATAAGGACCCCATAAGTCAACATGCACAAGTTGAAAAGGGGCAGAAGTTTTAATTGAGTTGTTGGGAAAAGACATTCTCTATTGTCTTGCCATTGGGCAAATAGAACACGCAAATGATGGTTTGGCAGACAACTTTTTAGTCAAGAAAGAAATAGATTTCAGTTTATGAAAAGGAACATGTCACATTCTTTGGTGCCAAAATAAGTCAGTTTTATTTATAGAACAAACATGAATACAACCAGTACTATAAGTCAGTTTTATTTATAGAACAAACAGGAATACAACCAGTAGTACAAGCACTGTAAGAGCAAGTATTATTAGCACCAGAACGAAATTCTGGAGAGCCGATGGAATGTGATTGTATAACTGGAGGAATAGCAATTGATAGAGTAGCAGACTCAATGATGTAGAGACTACTTGAGGCTTTACCCATTTTCAATAGCCTCTTCAGAGAATGGCCCTATAAAGTACAGGAAGTACTGGTGAAATGAGCAGCACAGTCTAGTTGAGCAAGTAATTGAGACAACAAAATGAGATTAAAATGGAAAGATGGAACTAACATGACATTATGGAGAGTGATGTTTTCAGTCAAGGTAATTGAACCAATACAAGTTACCTTTACCTTGTAACCATTGGGTAATGTAATGAAATAAGTATGGAAGGGATTTCAAATCATGCAAAAGGGATCTGTGTGGGGTCATATGGTTTGTTGCTCCCGAATCTAATATCCATGCATTTACCTTAGACTGAGATGCACAACATGTACCAACATAATTTACAATCAAATTACATTGGATACCTGCAAAGTTTTCCTGATGAAAAGTGCTGGATGAAGGAGCATTAGCAGAGACAATGTTGCCATAACAGTATTGTTCACGGAGGAGTTCTGAGGGGATGAGATGTGATGGTGCTGAAGGAGACTAACTAAATGCTGATACTGTTCTTGAGTGACGTTAGAGCTTTTCTGAGGGGAGAAATCAGACTTAGCAGACACTTCAGATGTATTATCATCAGATTGCACACAACCAGCCACCTTCTTCCCTTTGGTAAACTTAAAATCAACTGGGAAATCATTTAACCTGTAACAATCCTCAACAAAATGCTCATTTATGTTGCAGTATGAGTATGTGATATTTGGCCTCTTACTATTTGAATTTCCTCTCTGATTGGACCCTCTTCTGCCATTGTTCCTCTTATTATAATTGCCAGACCTGGTGGTAGATAAATTGGTCTTTGAGATGAATAACTAAAGTTGGAGGAACCAGAGTTTGAAGGACCTGCTCTCTGAGGGTAGTATCCAGAATTGGAGGAGCTGGAATAAACACCATGTAAAGAATTTTGTGGAGCATTGATCTTTGCAGAAAATGAAGCAGACTCTATCATGAATGAAGGAGCAGAGGCTTGAACTTCTCTCTGGCTTTCATCATGAAGTAACATAGCATAAGCCTTGCTGAGTGTAGGAACTGGAATCATCATCAATATATTGCTCTTGACATTTGAATAGGACTCATTTGAGTCCAGTCAAGAATTGGATTAACTTTTGCCCTTCACTTATCTTATCACCTTCTCCACAAGTACACTCTGGTCCAAAACAAGTTGTTTTGAGTTCTTCCCATAACCTTCTAAGGTATAGTAAGTTGCAATATCTGAGGATCGTTGGCTAACAAAATTGATCTCCCTTTGAATCTGGTAGTACCTACTAGCATTAGACTGCCCATACCTTTCCTCTATGTCAAGCCATACATCCCTTGCAGTCTCAAGATGAAATACATTGTCAGCAATGTCCTTGGTCATTGTACCAGTCAACAGTGCAATTACCATGTCATTGCATCTGACCCAGGGCTCATACAATCGAGACTCAGAGTTTGGCCTCTTAATTTTTCCATTGATCATCCCAGATTTATTTTTAGCAGATAGGGAAACCAACACACTCCTCTTCCAAGATGTGTAACCAGTACTAGAAAAAAGAACATGAACTAGGTTATACCCAGGGTTTTCAGAAGGGTGCAAGTAAAGTGGATGCGAAGGATCAAGGGTTGTGTATGATTCTGATTCCATAGATGGAGATGATATAAAGCTTGTCGCAACAGATATGTTTATCATTGTTTATACTAACAGTGTGATTTAATAGAATGAAACATGAACAATATTTCAAATTCTAAGCCAAAAACTTAGGGTTTTCCGAATTTCTATACGCAACTAGTCCAATACACCATAAACTTTCACAAAAAATTGTTCAAAATTTCCGGATCATATTCAACATAATTATGAATGATGACAGAGTAGAAGAAATTTAGTGATTGTTACCGTAACTTGAAGAATTCAAAGTGTTTTTCCTTGAAATCACCACAGAAAATCGAAGAATATGAATCGTTGGCGATCGATTCAAAACCCTAGAACAATCGTTGCACTGTCGCAGAAAACCCTAGCTCTGAAACTCACTGATTCAACAGGATTACCCCGGTGAAAATGAAACCGCTGTCGCTAGAACCCTAGAAGATGAAACGACATCTCCGAAAAAATATCAAAAACCAGAAACAGGGAAAACTCCGGCAGAATACTCACCGGAAAAATAGAGAAAAAGACTCGTCGGAAAAAATTTCTCTTGACGAAATGGGTCGAGGGTAATATCGGTCGACTCAGCGTAACGAGATGAGCAAGAATCTTTGCTCTGATACCATGTTAAAATCCATAATAGTGAAGTATTGGTGATTGAGAATGAGTCGGTTAAGGGGAGAAAATATCTATGTTCATGAGGAGAGAGAAAAAATTCTCATTCTAATCTTTCTAGAAATGTTTACAAAGCTATATATAGTTTGGGCCAAATAATTAAAAATCGGACATGGACTGGGTCCCCAACTCAACTAAAACCTGTGCGACACTATACTATATGCAATTGCAAAGAAGCTATAAACAGGCCCAAATTATACAGACCCAAAAATAACATTTCAGCCTGGACGGATGTTGTGCTTGTGTACTCTTAACACATGATGAGTACTAACTCACATCTGATCTTTATATCAAACTATATAAGCTTATCATTGTTGAATGATTTATAGAATGAAAGAGTATACTAATTAACTATGATTGAGTAATAATTGTCTATTGACAAACACAAGACATCGACTCCCATAAGATGTTTTTGTTCAAAATCTATAACACGAATTTTTGTAAGGCACAAAATTAGTAAGAAGTAACATGAATGTGGAATGCAATTTGTGCCCCTTGATCATTCGTGACAGATTATTGTTTGCTACACTACTAGCTCTATTAAGAATTCACTCGATAATGCGTATCAAAAAGGAAGGAGATTGTTGTGTCTTTAGTGTAGCGACCCCTAGACTTCTAAAGCTTGAATATATACCTTGATTGTAGATTTTGGAATCGTGAACTATCAGAGTTACTTGGGGAGGTGAATTGAAGTACTATTTTGAGGTAAGTTGAGACAATCTTTCTAATTAGGACTAAATAGATAATACAATATTAAATATAGCTTCGTATTAATTATTTATAAAGCAATATATGACTTGGTTGATTTTGGCCTTGCTTGTGTGAACATGTGATTTGTTCCTATGATGTTATTGATAAAAATGTATTATCCGATCTAGACTCAGTCAGTATTGTGATCACACTATTTGTTTGGGAGATAGGCCGACACTCCCCCGTGCGTGTTGCTAGATCTCACGTATGCAGGACCACAGTTTATTTTTGGGAGATTGGCTGACACTCTCACATATATGACACTAGTTGCACGTATGTAGGGCCATTACTTGTTGGGGGAGATAGAGGCCGACACTCCCCTGTGCGTATTGCCAGATCTCACGTACGCAGAGTCGCAGTGTGAATCATGTTTGTTTTCAGTAACATTATTTCTTTTTGAATAGCTCATTTCAGTTTAGCATCAGTTATTAGTTTAATTAGTTAACTTTCAGTTTAGTATTAATTTACAGACCACATATGATTTGCATGTGCATGGATATGCATTGTCTTTCTTAACATGTTATATCCCAGTAAGTCTTGTTCCGCCTTTTAGAAGGGAGTCTATGAGATTTACTGGGTATCCTGGAGGTACTTAGCCCGTGAGGGCCTGCTTACTTTTTTGTGGCAGGTATTTAAGTCGTAGAGAACGAAGTTCAAGACTAGAAGCAGGCTTTCAGCATATTCAGTTGGTGAGCTCCGTTGATTCTTTCCAGTGGTGGCCAGTTATCCTTCAGATTATCCCTTGTTCTTATAAATTACTGTTATTCTCGAGGGACGCCTCGTATACTTATGTATTCAAGACTATCAGTCTAGAGGCTCATGACTTGTTAGTGAGTTCAGTAACATTAGTCGATGTTTAATACTAGGAAATAATTATTTATATTAAGTTCAGCGCAAAAATTCAGTCTGTGTACATCTCACCTTCCCCAGACCCCACTTGTGGGATTACACTAGGTATGTTGTTGTATTGTCAGCGCTAAAATTCAGTCTCCTTGTGCATATTGTGCTTTTAGTTGAGTCTTTCAAAGAATAAACAGGTAATTCAGGGTTCGCTCGACGGATAGCAAGGTCGGGTGCCAATCACGTCCCACCCCAGTTTGGGGGCGTGACATTTAGTCCCTGCCTTTATTAAACAAATGACTGCCCTTTTGAAACTGTTAACTGTTTACCTTCCGTAAAAACCTTATCAATCAGATTTAGATGCAAGTTTCTAACTCAGATTAGTAACTAATTTTCTTTCACTAAATATTTAATTACCTATTCCCTGACCTCTATTATATTACTCTATGAAGTTTACTTAGCAACATTTCATTGTCTTCTCTATTTATTGGTCATTGTAGGGGTGAAGCGCTTTCTATAGAAAGGTTTTGCATTCCCAAGATTCAAACACAGGAGTTTTGGTTAAAGGGTGATGAGATCTCAACCAATTCCACTACACCCTCAATGATGAAAATTGACATTATTGGAGTACTAAATGTTGCCTACTAAGCTTTGAAGTTTATCAAGCATGACTCATAACAAAAGTCTCAACCAAAATGTGAACCTGCTGAAACTTCTGAATACAAGTGCCCCAAAATACAGGTTTATTATCCCGTTGGAATGAATGATATAGGGACCAATAGCACATGGGCTACTGTTTGATTGTTCTCTATCAACGAAAGGGATGACGATTTGAGTTTGAACAGAAAGTTGTACTTCAGGCGTCAGATAAATGAGACAACACTTGTCGTGGGAGAAAGGCAATGCCCCAAACGAAGGGGCAGACATGTGCTATTAGGTGCAATATCTATCTTTAACTGCAATGCCCTTTTCAGCAAACAGGTAAATGGGCCATACATAAAAGAACTTGACAATGGACAAAAGGAATGCGTGGTTTTTGAGCCAATATAGCATTTAATTGGATCACTAATCTACAAGGCCAACCACTGCAACTATTGCTGGTTCATAAAGGATTATCACATGCTCAGTACATCCCATGTTACAAAACTGCACAGTTTCTGCAACTCACCTGTCCATATGTTGCATTCTTCCCCCCTTTTATTCATCCCTTTTAGCAACTGCCTGAGGGATGATCCCTCTCTTAGCAGCCTTCTAATCGCTCTTGGAAGAGCCTCACATTCTCCGTTTGATAGTCAAATCATCAAGGTTTCAGTCCAATCATGAGGGAAAGTTATGCTCCAAATTATACAAGGGGGTCATTAGAAATTTGGCGAGAACAAGAAGAAAATAATTGCATTATCGAGGAAAAAATGGAATTCCATGATACATTGAAGCCATTCGATTTAAACAAAGGGACCATTGAGGCATTAAAAGCATATGCTCTAGCTTTAGTATCCTACACTACAGATCAAAACTACTGGACTTGGAAGAACACCACGACTAAGTTGTCAAACCTGAAATTGTAATGACATCGAACAGTAGTGCCTCAAACCAGCTTCAGTTAGTTGCGCTCTATGTATTTATCATCTATACACCATTCCTCACTGCTTCAACATGGACCCGCGTTGCCATCTTCCATGATCTTCCCATTGATTTGGGTTCTAGGCCTCTACAAACAAAGCACAAAGTAATGTAAAAGAAGTTTCATCAACTAGCACTAGCTAAACAACAACAACAACATACCCAGTGTATCCCACAAGTGGGGTCTAGGGAGGGTGAGATGTACGCAGACCTTATCCCCACCAAGGTGGAGAGGCTGTTTCCGATAGACCCTCGGCTAGGAGAAACTAGCACTAGCTAAATGGAATAGAAATTGGTAAATCCCCATACCCAATCTGCAGGATCTCCAGAATTTCCGTTTAAAAGTTTGTGATTCTCTTCTTTAGTCTTGCTATCCTTGCTTAATGGCAGCGACAAGGCTGCACTAGTGCGGTCCGGCAGTTCTGTAAGAAACAGCTCGTACTTCAGCTTTTCTTTACCGTTCTCTTTTGAGTATATTAATAAGAGGAAGATGAAACCAGATCAACCAATTTGTTTGAGGGAAAAAAACTGAATGATAACCTGGTAACTTTTTGTCAATGAAGAACACTACTAGATTAACAGTGTACCTGCAGAAAATCAGTATGTCCCAATTAAGACCGAAACTCAAATAAATATGTAAAAGAAAAGCTCAAGCCCAAAATTTAACTCACCATGCCACAACGACGTCGACAGTGTAATGTTTACGTGATGCAACAATCAAAAAGCTCTGAGCAATAACAGCTAACCAAGCACATAGCTTTATAAACCTGAAGAATAAGCTCAAACAATCACTGTCAAGTTCAGGCGGTGCTGTGGAACACTTATAATTCAAACTTCTTTTCTTTTATATCCAATCTAACTAAAAGAAAATTAAGGAAATGCAGAAGGAAAAGAAAAGAGACAACAACTCAAGTTAAACATACAAATACTCCCTTCTTAGCAAATTTCTTAAATGTTGACATTTGACACCTTTATTTTTTTGAAAAAAAAAAGAAGGTAAAAAGCATCCTGATCTGCTTAATCAAACAACCAAACCCAACGGCGAATCTAATACTCCATGTTGAAGATTGAAAGAAGAGGGAAAAAAAGAAGCAAGGGAAAAGCAAGAGAACTGGGATATCATCACATTGTTCTATTGTCCGTCTAGTAAAACTAAAATCAAACTCTATCCCCGACATCATCCATAACATCACTCACATAGTTGCATACACCAGAAGCAAAACTAAATTTGAACATCAGCCCTATCTACCATAGGCAAATACATTTGTTATATCAAAGCTGATATATTACCTTCGTGTGCCATATTTATGATACGTTCGCACAAAGACTAAAGAGAATATCATATGAGATGAAAATATCAAATCACCACAACCATAAAGCATGCCCCGAGGAACTGCCACAAACATCATGTAAGCACCGAGTTAAAGAATGTTATAATAACCAACAACCTAAGAATATAAGTGTGTAAATTTAAATGCAACTTACAATTAATTAGGAGAACTTCTAAAACACTATTGGGAGGAGGAAGTGTGGCCAGCTCTGAACCCTAGAAATAGCAGAAAAAATTGTAAAGTGATGCACGGCTCATAGACAAGACTAAATAACATGCTAAGCAATAAAGCGTCAATCTCTACCTCACGACAGTGATAATTTGGACCAGGAAGCTGTGTAGAATAGAATGTTACGATCCGAAGGAATTGACAAGCCTGTAGCAGACAATTATTTAGCACAAACTTTGAGATATAATGGAGCACTAGAAATTCTCTCTAAATAACAAAGGCAAAGAGCTAACAAAGGTATGTCATAGAAAGACTGGAAGCAAACAAAAATTTATATTTCCCCAAGTTAAATCATATATAATAATGATGAGAAAAACTAATTGAAATTTGATCTATGAAACAAAGGGAAGTAAAATAGAAAAGAATGCACTTACAACTAAGAATGCCAGGACCCTGCACCATATCAGAACCGTATAGATCTTTTTCGACTTGAATATGAAAGGATGGAATGTCCACTGCAGCAAAACGCGAGCAAGATTTAGAGCAAAAACATACTATATTTACTTCAGGAGATAAATAAACTATAAATGCCAAGACCAACTAATAAACCCCTAATAGTGTAGGGTTATTGAAAGTCACACTAGCAGAGAATTATAATCGTTAAGAGTCTAATGTCCAGTGCTTCCCTATTTTTAAAACCTTCAGCAGCTTGGCGCCTTGGCCACACACTTTGCCTTGAACTTATTCAAGTATGCTTATGATTATGAATGCCTAGATGGTGTTGTTTACCTACAATTATACCATTATTGCAAGACTACACCACACCTCATAGCAAGAAATAGAAAATTATGATTTTGACAAAAAGAGGGAGCAAGTACATTCAGGGCTAGCTGATGAGATTTATATGACAAAAAACTCACCAAAACAAAGATAGAAAAATGGTGGTGAATACAGTTTCACTTATGTAAGCTTTGTCTGACCCAAGCTCCTGCATATTTACAAGGAAAGAAAACATGAATACACACGTCTTCCAAAATAGTGGGATAAAGAAAAACAACCAATAAAACCAACCGGAAGAAGAAAGAATCCGACGTCCTGAAGAGTTGGTCCAGGCCGATGTAAGTAATGAACCCCTCGAGCAGCAAGTCCATGTATGTACTGAAGAAGCAGATAGATTACACTAAATCAGAGCAAAACCAATTTAAATATCATTAGAAAGACAGAAATTATACAGCGATCAGTTACCAACACCTTTTCTCAACCACAGTAAAAGCGTACATATAAAACAGAAATGCCATCATTCTATAAGTAATGAAAAGAAGGCAAATTTTGATGGCTCTAAGCTCCTCGCTCCTCAACCTAGGGACGGAGCTACAACAGGCGAATGGTGGTCAATTGAACTCCTTTTGCCCGAGAAGTATACTGTGTATGTAGTAGGTCAATTATTAATTCTATTATATATATATATATATATATATATATATATATATATATATAAACACTTTAACAACCTTGGCGAAATTTCTGGTTTTGCCACTACCTCAACCTGAACTATAATACTTGGTTACTTATGCAAGTCACTACTTGACAAGCTACACTATAGCAGAAAGGAAAAGAAAAGGAAATTTTATAGTCACCTTAATTTTTAGGCTAATCAACACATCATAAAGTAAGTCTAAATAATAATCACACCATTATAGATGGATACTCTCAACTCACAAAGCTACATATCAACTCTCAGCAAAGTTAACCAACAACGATTAATCTAATAACAAACTTTCAAGAAAGGGCAGCCCGTGCATAAAGCTCCCGTGTTCACGCATGGTCCGGGGAAGGGCCGCATCCCAATGGGTGTGATGCACGCAGCCTACCTGATGCAAGCATCAATGGCTATTTCCATGACTCAAACCCGCGACTTATAAGTCCACGAAGACAACTTTACTAGTTCCTCCAAGGGTGCCCTTCTAATAACATACTTTCAATCTTCAACATACACATATTAACCAAAAAAGAAGTCTTTTTTCAAACTAACGACAGGAAACAAAAGTTTATTCCTAAAATTATCAGTTTTAAAAGGGCGGCATGGTGCACAAAACATCCCGCAGGGTCCCGAAAGGGGTTGATGAAAAGGAAGAAACCTGGAAAATTAAACCACCAAGAATATATTTCCAATTTTCAGCAAGAAGATTGATCTCTATTGTAATCTCTGAACAAATTCTCTTCCACACCTACTCTCCATTCAAAAAGAACAAAAAACCAACATCACAATTAACCCAAAAATGCAAATTAAACCATTTTCTTGAAAAAAATATGATTTTTACACATAAAAAACAAACCTTGGAACCCCCTTTACCAATGTAAAGTGACATCTTTTATTTATATGCAATGTAAAAGCAGCACTTTCTATATTAACAATGTCACCATAATTATTCCTAAACCCCAAATTAAACCCTTTTATTTTTCTAAAAAATCAACAACCCATTTTGTTAAATTATTAAAAAGATTGAATTTTTAAGGAAAACCAAGTCTTGCAGGAATATTTTAAAGAAAATTCCTGAGAGATTGATTTTCCTTTTTTTTTTTTTTTTGGAGAAGAAAGTGGTAAATGGTATAGTTATGTTATGTGTTTGATTTGTGTGTGTGTGTCCTCCTATGTTTGTGCTAAGGAGTTGAACACGGAGCGATAGTTTAGAAAAAAAACGGTGGAAAGATTGCTTATATTTTAAACACTGCTTTTTAGATAGAGGACGAATTGATAGATTCCTGAAAACGACATCCTAAATTAAGTTTTCTATTTAACTTATATTTGATGTACACTCCTTTGTTTTTAAAAGAATGGAAAAATTAAATATTTTTGAACTATGCTATCAAATATAGCCCAAAAAAAACCTAATCCCTTTTCTCTCTTCTCTCTTTTCTCCCACCCCCCCACCCCACTATTTTACCGTACATTGCCCCTTTGCCCTTCTCGTTGCCGGCGTCCCCTCCCCCTTCCCAGCGTCGCCGGCATCCCCACCCATGCCCCGTCGTCGCCATCGACGGTCACTGACGATATTTCTGTTGCTGTGCACTGCTTTGTGTAACTGCTGTTAGCCATCGACGAAGCTCCGGCGGCCCGTCGTCGGCTCTTGATGTCAGCAACTAGATCTGTTTAGTAAAGTGGTCGTTGACGCTGCTTCGTCCCCGACGCCGGCAGATCTGACGTCTTTCTATTTTTGGTGTTTTTCGGTAGCTACGGGGGTTGTTGGTGGTGTTTGGAGGCTGAAGAAAGTGTATGTCACGAGTATATATACACCGGCCAAACAATGGATATATACTTGACATACAATAAATGTATAAAATGTGATATGGGGTAAACTAGCAGAAGTAATAATCTAGACGCGGAAGGAAGTAAAACACGAGATAACAAAAAATAAGGATTGGGGAGGCAAGAAATAAGAAGAAGAACGAATCAAACTTACTAACATAGATTGATTCCAAGGGAGAAAGAGAGACTCGAACTAAACAAAGGAATCATACTAGGATGATTCCCATGGATTCCAAGTTTAAGGGATACATGAAGCTTCAAGCTTCTTCAAAGAAGGCAATGCCTCTCTTTCCTTTCTTCTCTATTCAAGATTCATAAACTGACTAATGAATGAAATGGCTAAGTGTGGCATTTATAGGTATGCTACACTCCTAATGTAATGTCTAAAAAGCCCTCAACTGAAATAAAAATAATACAAGCCTCGTAGGGCCAAAATAAGGATTACACGTCAAATTCCCGTCCAAAACTTAGCAAAACAGGCGCCCCACCTAGCAGAGTAGGCGCCACACCTAGCTGAGTAGGCGGTCCGCCTATTACAGAGGGTGAAAAAGTGGGCGGTCCACCTGTTTAAATAGGCGTCCCGCCTTCTTGAACTCCAGAGAGTTGGCCATCAACGAGGCGGTCCGCCTGATGCTGTGGGCAGTCCGCCTTTTCCTGGGAGGTCCTCAAAATGCACTCTAGGTGCTCCTCCTTGGTCCGTAGCCGGTCCTCCCTCGATGGTGCTTAAGTCCATGGCTTCAAACCACTCTCGAACTCTCCCCCAGAGCCCTTGACTTGTATTCTTTGTGTTCTCAAGCTTGGCTCTTGATGTTTGGTGTCTTGGCTCGATTTGCTCCACATCATCCACCCTTTCTTGAAAAGATTTCGTCCTCAAAATCAAACCATCAAAGCCTACATTAAAAAACAAGCACAAACAAAGCTTCCCACTACAAGATTAGGTTAGTGCCAAAAGCGTGGAAAACACACTCTTATGATAGAGCCAAGCATCAATAACAAGTAAAAAGCTTATGTCTCCTAAGGAAACAACAAGTACTTGAATCGAAAATAAAGTGCATCCAACACAAGAACAAGCAAAGAGATCAATATAGGACATGGAACATGCAAGATATAGCAATCAATTCTCTTTGACCCCTAAGCTTAATACCAACACACCAAGCATTCAAATCAATATTTTCACAATGTGACACATTGGCTTTGGCATGCTAAACACTCAAGGTGTGATCAACATATGGGGTGGTGCAAACAAAATAGTTCATTTGACAACTAACATCAAATACTCCACTCCTCTTCTTAGAAGCACTCTTACACACACCAAGAGGTACCTCCTCACCCTCACTTTTGCCTTCACGGCAATCCTCCTCATTAGACAAGCTACCAAGGAAGGTTCTTGTCATAGCTTCTTCATCATTATAGTCCACACAAGCAAGATTAAGACCACTAGAAGATGCACCATCACAATCAAATAATGGATTTTCAATAGAGTTAAACTTTCCAATCCATGAGGTTCAAACTCACACTCTACTCTAGTTTGATACAAATCACCATTTCCATTGAAGTTGTCCTCATACAAAGGATTAGTATAGTCACACTTCTCAAGCTCAATAGTAAGCAAAGTTGAAGTATCCAAACTAGAGACAACATCCATACTTGAGGAGTCATGAAATACAATTCTATCCATCTCCTTCACTAGAGACTCCTCAAGGACATGATCACCCTCACTACGACACATAAGATCACCATTATACAGCAAACCATCAAGGGAAAGAATAGGATATTCATTCAACTCATCTTCCCCCACATCAAATTTTGGTGGTGTGTCGTAACAAGGTTCACAAACAAGGTTAACTACAATATCTTCACTAAAGAGAGGTTCAATGAACACCGAGCTCACATCATGATGTGGCTTATCAAGCTTCTCAACTAGTGGTTCACAATCAAATACAAGTTGACCAACCGACTCTACACTAGTTGTGTAATCATACAAATCATCAACTAGTCTTGAGTTATCACAAACACTATCACAAAGCAAGGAAGTAACATGCTCAAGGGAAGAAGAACTAACACATATCTTTGAGTGGCCATCTTGCTCACTCAATGCACTTGAAGTGTCATGAATAGTTTCTCCACCTTGTAGCTCACATTTGGAATCATCTTCACCTTGTCTTTCCACTTCAGAATATGATTGAGGCTCCATCGATTTGCCTCCAAGAATACCTACACAAGAATCCAAACAAATAGAAGAAAAAGATAAAGGGTTAAGGTTAGAATAATGGGTGTCCTCACTCTCAACAATTCTTTTTCCCTCTCTCTTTTCCCTCATTTTCTTTTCAAGGTCAGGTGTAGATTCGGGTGGTGACAACCCACTCACATCACTCAACACAACCTCTCCTTTTTTCACTCTAGGATTGTCACCGGTCACTCCCTTACTCCTCTCAATCTTTTGTCTCTCATATTCGGGCGAGTTGGGATGAGGCCCGAGAATGCCCATAGCCAGAGTAGGTGGACTTTTAATATCAACCTGGAATCTAGGACTTGGAGACTCATCACTTGATGTCTCCTTCTTCTTTGTTGGTGAAGCACACGACTTTGGATCTTGTGGTTTTGGGCTCACCTTGTTGACATTTGTCAACTCTTTTCTTACACTTGTCCCACCACTTTTTGTGTTTGTAGGACTTCTTGATTGCTCCCTTTCAACCATGGAATGAAGTTCTCGCTCCTTTCTCCTTTGAGTAGCCAAAGAAAGTGCACTAGTAAGCAATTGGTCCCTTACCCGCCAAGGTTCAAATTCGTAAGTCCTTCGACCCATGCTCACAAGATACATATTCTTCCCAACACTATATTGCACACTCTTGTCTTGCAACCATGGCTTACCTAACCATACACCAATATCCTGCATGGGATACACATCACACCGAACATAACCTTGGTAATTCCTATGAGATATGAGTACTAGAGCTTCCTTGGAAACCCACACTCCATTATACTCATAAGGATACTCTAGCTCACGGCATGCTATACCTAGCCTATCAACTAAAGAGGTGATAATACAATTGGCATCGGTCTCACCAACTTTGAGCAAATTTCCTTCATGTCCATTTACCTCAACAACGAACCCACGTGAAACGACCTCGGTCAGTCGTTACAGAAGTTAGGACTCCGATTAGCATGCCGATAATTTTAAAATCTTCGTAAGGTGCATTGGGACTTATCTGTAAAATTTGAGCTAAATCAGACCTCGTTTGATAGGCATCGGAAGAAGATTTCAGTTTTTATTGTCGATAAATATTAAAAAGTAATTTTCGAGCTCAATTTTAGCGAATGAGCTCCGATTCGAAATCCGAAAGCGCCGTTAGGTTCGTATGATTATTTGTGACTTTTTTGACTTTTCGAAAGTGAATTTCGAGGTTGTTCGACTAGTTTCCGCTAAAATGCCGAAAGTTAAATAATTTTACTTTTTTCTATTTAATTCGCATATTGAGTTTCAGGAGTCCGATTTGAGATCCGCCTTAGCAAGTGTGTTACATATATTTTGTATAACTTGTATGCAAAAGTTTGAATTATTTCGAGTATCATAGGGTACCGTTTTAATTTTCGATTAAGAAAAGAAAATATAAAAGTATAAGGAAATAAAGTAAGAGTAAAAGGAAAAAGAAAGGCAGGCGGTGGGTTGACCTTGGGATAAAATCCCAAGGCTTAAGTGATAGTTACAGAAACAGAAAGAAATGAGAAGTGAAGAAGCAGAAATGACGCAGAGGGAAAAGAAAATACCAGAAAAAATGAGAAAAAAGCCGGAGAAAAGTAGAATTTTCACCCCGAAACATTCAGGTAATGATCATAATGCATTATTTTAGTTTATTACGTGTGTTTAAATATATTTTGACGGTAAAAATTGGAATATTAGACATCGTTTTAATAAGGTCAATTAATAGTCTAAAGGGTCAATTGGACCCCGATAATGGAATTGATTATATATTCGTACTCAGTAAGTTATGGGCAACATATAAATGTAATTTATTTAGGGTTTGGTTATGTGACCTTAAACCCTGTACATAGGCCTGGCTTGCGTATTGCGTATGCGAATAGGGTATCAGGTTCCTAACCGGATTACCCTAAGATGTGAGGAATGAAGCCTTTAGCCTTATTTGATATAGTTTTCTACTTATTGAATACAACAGGATCGTTTGGCAGTGAATTCAAAGGATAAAGCGGTTGTTGAGTAACTATGGTAACTTTGTAACAAGGTAAGTGTTTGTATCCATTTTTTTGGAGGCCCTTGGCCTTGTGGATATTCTGCCACGTGTTCCTTACGTGTGTAGCTGCCGATAGGCGTACTCATTACGCCTTAGCTTTGGATTTACATTATATATTATATGTTATGTCATGTTGTTGGTATTGCATTGAGGATCTGATCATTGTACTCTGGTTGTGAGTTGGCATATACTTTCCGGCTGTCGATAAGAGTCCCGCGCTGGCGATGGATTATTATTGCATCATGTTGCATTCATATGCATTATGTTGCATTCATATGCATTATATTGCATTCATATTGGGTGCATGAGGATTCCGCCCCAGGAGCAGAAGGATTCCGCTCCATTGCATACATATTGGGTGCAGGAGGATTCCGCCCCAGGAGCAGGAGGATTCCGCTCCATTGCATACATATTGGGTGCAGGAGGATTCCGCCCCAGGAGCAGGAGGATTCCGCTCCATTGCATACATATTGGGTGCAGGAGGATTCCGCTCCACTGCATACATATTGGGTGCAGGAGGATTCCACTTCATTGCATCATATTGAGGGTAGGAGGATTCCGCCCTAGGAGCAGGAGGATTTCGCTCCTTACATCATATTGAGGGTAGGAGGATTCCGCCCCGGAGTAGGAAGATTCCGCTCCATCTATTTTGCACATATGACTACATTGCATCATACTGCATTCATCCCATTTCATTGCACCGCATACTGACTATTGTGTGACTATTGGGTTGTGTTTTGTGTATGCGGTACGTATACCATGTCGTGGACATATTTTAGTTGCCTATATGTTTCTGGCTATTTTATGCCTCTAATTGGTTTATATGCTTTAAAAATATATGGATCGGGTTGCTCGCCGCAACAGTATAAATATATGGATCGGGTTGCACGCCGCGACAGTATGAATATATGGATCGGGTTGCACGCCGCGACAGTATGAATATATGGATCGGGTTGCACGCCGCGACAGTATCAATATATGGATCGGGTTGCACGCCGCGACAGTATGAATATATGGATCAGGTCGCACGCCTCAACAGTATAAATATATGGATCGGGTTGCACGCCGCGACAGTATGAATATATGGATCAGGTCGCACGCCTCAACAATATAAATATATGGATCGGATCGCACGTCGCGACAGTATGAATATATTGATCGGGTTGCACGCCGCGACAGTATGAATATATGGATCGGGTTGCACGCTGCGACAGTATGAATATATGGATCGGGTTGCACGCCGCGACAGCATGAATATATGGATCGGGTTGCATGCCGCAACAGTATGTATTTCTGACTGTTGATATGTTCGGGATACCTATATGTTCTGGCTATCTTATGTTCCTAGTTGTTAGTGAGTTTATAATTCCATACGTGTTTCTAGTTATTATCTGGCTCTGCCTTTTCATAATTTAAATAAGAGGAATTTGGTTTATCTGTTTCTTTTCTCTCTGGCTAGCTATCCTATTCTTTGAGGTGGCTAGTATGCCCCACTTATTGAGTCATTTTGACTCACCCTTGTCTGTTGTTTGTTTCTTGTCTATTTATTTCGTTTCGGCAGGTTCGCTCCAGGATTGAGTTCGCCACGTTGTTCAGGAGCGAAGACGACTTCAGCTATCAGGGTGAGCCAGCTTTTATTCCGGATGGCCACCAGTTTATTATTTATTAGTTCAGTTGCATTTTGCCCCCTTCAGGAGGTATCTGTCTTCTTTTGTACTCTTAGAGGTCTAGTTTGGATAGCCCTAAACCTAGTATGTTGGGTAGTCAGCTATAATTTCTTTTGTACAGCTTAAAGGTATCAGTATGTCTGTGTTTCTTTTTCTAAGTCTTGTCCTTATTTATGAATTTTTATATTTATTTTCCTAATTTAATTGGTAAGGGTTCGCCCGACGGGTCTAGGGTAGGATGTCGGGTGCCCGCATGGCCTAGTCGGATTCTGGGTCGTGTCACTACGCCTACCCAAGTATTGTAGATCTACATCCAAGTAAGGACTTGAATGCTCAAGAGTAGCATCACCATCAACTTGAGTCTTCCTTATCCCTCATCTCCTAGCACCACCACTTGGATAACTTCCACTTCCCGTCACTCTTTCAAGATTAGAAGTGTTGTTGAAACTCGAGAAAGGAGTCTCACCATGGAACCCATAAGATCCTCTAGTCTTGGTTCCATAGCCAATAGCACCACTCCTACTACTACTACCCCCCCTCACGGCATTGACAGGACAATACAAACCTTTGGTAGCAAGAGCAACACCATCTCTCAATCCACTATTCACATGTGAATTAGGAGCTTTGAGCCGTTTAGCACAAGTAGGATAGGCGAGCTTCCCCTTTCCCATAGAACAACCACCACCTCCTCCCAAACTAATGGAAGGACCTCTACTACTCTCTTTTACATTTGTAAAAACATCAAGAAAAGATGCAAATGAAACATTTCTATAATCAACCTCATCATCAATTCTCTCTATGTCACTATCAACATTTTCAAATTCATCACAAGAAGAGTAAGTAGGAACATTGTACCTTGAAGCGTCACCATATTCGTATTCTTGACTAGAAGCATAAGGATCAATACATTTATCTTCATAAGCTTCATAGTCTTCATCAACCTCACAATCATCATAGTGAACTGCTTCATTACCATATGAGCCATTGTTTCCCGAATCATCATAGTAATCCCCTTCAACATCATTGTAGGAACCATAGTCTCCATCATCTCCATACGAGTCATAGCAACTCGCATCATCCCCACATGAGTCATAATCTCCACAATCATCATCCGACATAGTTGCAAAAATAAGAGAAAGAACCTCACAAAATCACTCCCTCACGTGTATCACTCAATATATGAACATTCAAGGGCAAGGCCTTAGTCTCTTAGAAATCACGGTGATCACAACTAATATGTCCAAATATTGGTTCGGAATGGAGTTAATGAGACTCTATGGACGAACGACTATTTTAAGTGCTCACTTGAGGCCAAAGAAAGTTCTACGACTCTTCTTTGAATTCTAATCTCCTCTACGCATGAATGTCCTAATACGCTGAAGAGTTAATGTCTTTCAAGTAGGACAATTACCCTAGAAACACTAACCAAGAAGTTCGGAAGCAAAAGAACAAGCGAAAACCTAGAAGAAAACTACCCGGAACCTTTTACAAAAACAGCCCCCCCGCCTATGCAGAGTAGGCGGTCAGCCTACTAAAAGTCCAGAGAGGCTGTCCAGAGTAGGCGGTCCGCCTGGTATAGTGGGACCGCGTACTGCAACTTCCTGCAGCTTTCAAGAACGGGTTTTTGTCCGTTTTGCACCCAAATTTCTAATATTTTCAACTTGTTTTTCCAATCCAAAGGTACACAAAGGTGTTTTCAATGAATCTAAACAATCCCTTATAGTTTTTACACCCCAAACAATCAACAACAAGTTAGATTTTTGATTTGAGCAAAAATTTCTAGGGTTTCAAGAAATTGGAATTTTTGAATCTTCGACTTTTGATTCACAACACCAAATCACGTAACAAGGGTACCAAATCAACGGGTAATCATCACATAACAATCCCCGATAACAATAATCGAATGGGTCATCGAATCCATGAATTTCTAACAATTTTTTTGTAATTTTCAATTTTTCACCTTTTTTGTTTCTTTTTCTTTCATAAGAACAATAACAACAAGAAAGTAAACATACGAAGAACAGGACAAAGGTTTGTAGAAATAAATTCCGAGCCTTGCTTTGATACCAAACTGATACGGGGTAAACTAGCGGAAGCAATAATCTAGACGCGGAAGGAAGTAAAACACGGGATAACAAGAAATAAGGATTAGGGAGGCAAGAAATAAAAAGAAAGAACGAATCAAAATTACTAACGTAGATTGATTCCAAGGGAGAAAGAGAGACTCGAACCAAACAAAGAAATCATACTAGGATGATTCCCATGGATTCCAAGTATAAGGGATACATGAAGCTTCAAGCTTGTTCAAAGAAGGCAATGCCTCTCTTTCCTTTCTTCTCTATTCAAGATTGATAAACTAACTAATGAATGAAATGGATAAGTGTGCATTTATAGGTGTGTCAAGCTCCTAATGTAATGTGTAAAAATCCCTCAACTGAAATAAAAATAATACAAGCCTCATAGGGCCAAAACAAGGATTACACGTCAAATTCCCGTCCAAAACTAAGCAAAACAGGCGCCCCACCTAGCAGAGTAGGCGGTCCGCCTACTACAGAGGGTGAAAAAGTGGGCTGTCCGCCTATTTACAGAGGCGCCCCGCCTTCTTGAACTCCAGAGAGTTGGCCATCAACTAGGCGGTCCGCCTGATGCTGTGGACGGTCCGCCTCTTCCTGGGAGATCTTCAAAATGCATTCTAGGTGCTCCTCCTTGGTCCATAGCCGGTCCTCCTTCGATGGTGCTCAAGTCCATGGCTTCAAATCACGCTTGAACCCTCCTCTGGAGCCCTTGACTTGTATTCTTTGTGCTCTCATGCTTGGCTCTTGATGGTTGGTGTCTTGGTTTTTTCCCCGCATCAAAATGTATCTTGGGCTATTGATTTGTATATAGTGTGTGTCTGGTGTATGAACATGCATATACTGCACATAAACTAATCATACAGAGAATATACAAACATACAATAATGCGAGTATTAGTAATGTAGGGATTAGTTATGAAGGGATTAACAATTGGTGATTATTATGTGGGTATTAGTAATGCAGGGATTTATTATACTGATATTAGTAATGTATGAAATATAATGTATATAGTATTATTTTTATTGAATCACTAATATATAATAGATAATTTAAAATATTTATTTATTTAAAAAGATATATTTTAACTACTATGATAGTTAGTTTCTTTTTTTATTTTGAAATTTTAGTACATATATTGTTAATATACATATTATTATTCTACATCCTCTCCTGCATAAATTAATACATAAATTCTTGTATTACTTATGCAGGTATTATTAATGCTATAGAAAGAAACAATCAACCAAATATGGTATAACTAATGCTAAATCTTGTACAAGTAGTATATGAACAACCAAGCATTGTAGTACCATTACACAATTTTTATGCGGGTATTATGCTCTTTCTAATGCATACTGAATGACCCTTTATAATTTGGATTCATGTTGACAAGTAATACTTTATGGTGAAATATATTTTTTTACTAGAAAATATTCCAGTTTTAGGCTTGAATTCGAGACATCTTGTACAATCTAAAATTGGTCTTTTAGATAATGTAAGTAATTATATATTTATAGGCGGCCACAAGCAAAGTGTTATATCAAGATTAATCAATTCTTTTGTTATTAAGTTTAGGAAATAGGCGTGGTAGTTCTAATAAAGTAAATCGCTAGTTAATGAACAGTGAATTTGTGATAATAATTAATGGAATGAAGCAAAGGGAAAAGATATCTTATTGCATGGAGATCCAATAAATCTATATGAAAACTTGAGAGCGATGAGTAACAAGCCAATAATCGGTCATCAATTTGATATAGTAGTTGTGTCTGTTACAAGTGATCAGATGGGGTATTTATTATACTGACTAACCCTAAATGCCCCTATTTTCTCTCTAACACGTACCCGTTTGGATAAGTAATGACATTGGATATGTCAGAGCACATTCCTGGATATCTCAAAGTCAGTTATTGTATGAACTTTACTGATCGGGGCGCTACAGTCTCTAGGGGTAGTTAGCTTTCGGGGACTTTCTACTTCGATATGTTCGTGTTCCCGACACAAAGCCTTGCTTGACTAGTCTCTAGCCTTCATTTCCCCGGTATAAGCTATCATTATATAACTCAATATCTACTTAAGTCGGGTCTCTTGTTGCTGCCACATGGCAGATGACGAGGCCCACGTGCCCGATATAATTTTTGTCAATATGCATCTGATTGAGGATGAAAGGGTACTAAACCCCTCCGCAAACTTGGTGGTAAATATCTAATTATTTCACATAGTAAAAATAAAGAGGAGATGAGTATGATAAGAAGAAAATAGTTAATAAGATCCAATTAGGAATAGGGAAGCTACTAAATTCAAACTTGAGACATTGATTCATTGGTCGTTATAAGAAATACAAGTAATCCCTTTTAGATAAAGGAATTTATAGTTATTGCATAATTAGATGAGAAATTTATTTTAGAAAAAGAATGATACCACATATCAATATTGTATTGGTCAGATTTTGTCCGATCACATATGTGACACGTAGTAAGCAACGTGGCAAGATATGAGCGAATATCGAAGACAACATAAAATGATCGGAAGAAGATAGCGTTGATCGATAGATTTTGATCGATTCAACTGAATCGTGATCGGAAGACTTCGAAGACAATTGCTATATCAGATAAGAATGGTTGATCTTATCCCGCTTTTGTCGGACCGTATTCAATGAAGTCTGTTAGACGTGGGCAACTACACTACGTGACAGATAGAGAAACGTGTGAGAATGGTGTTGCTCCCAAACGCACACACAAGTATACGTGGTCGACAAGTAATAAAGTGATAAGATGAGTATCGTTCCCACGAGGACTATTGTTAATAACTGTATTCTAGCAAACAATTCCTATAAACTATTCAGGGATCTTTTTCGATGGTGGTTTGTAATTTACTAACTAAGCAAACAATAATTAAAAGCAAGCAATTAAGATCAAGTAATAGATCAAATTCTAGGCTGTTATCAATAAAAGAGAAACGGTCCAGAGTCAGAGCTACGAACAATCCAGTTGAGTTTTCCAGTTGATTCTACTTCTTGATTTCCTAGATTACTAACTAACAGGTTAATTATATTCATGAAAACCTGTCGATTCTTCACGAGTCTATGCAAGCTACTCTAACGCCTATATGTCTATGGAGTTAAATCACATGCATGCATTAACAAACTCTGTATTTAGCTAAGCAAGGCGAATAGGTATATGTCTATCCTACTCGCAAATCCATTCCCTGATGCCCAGGTTCACAATCAAGCCCTATTCTTTCTTATTTGTATTTACAAGTTCCCTCTTTCGAGTTCAACTTGTAAACCGTAGATAGTGTTCAATTATCGGGCCCTGATAACCAAACAATTAGGCTCAAGAAAGAATAAACAATCTGTAATGGTAAATTAATAGGTAGAAATCAACTTTCAAACATCAACCTTCATGTAATTGCTCTAATCCTAGAACAATAGGTTTAGCTACTCATGTTCATAATAACAACACAAGAATTCATGGAAGAAATATGAAAGATTGTAATAGATGAAGTAAAAGAATTAAACCCTTGGTTCAATGTGTAAGGAACTCCAAAACTTGCTCCAGAAATTCCACCTCCCACTCAAAACGAGATTAACAACTATTTATAGTGTTTACAAAGTCTTCCCATAAGTTAATCCAAAGCCTAAACTAAATTGGAAAAGTTGGGGTCGCAGAACTAAAAGCCACGGGGAAAGCCTCGCGTGTCTCATGGCTTCTGAGGGTCGTGCGCCACAGCTCATGCGTCGCATGACTTGTGGCTTTTGGAAGTCTGAAGCTGCAGCCCATGCGTCGCATGACTCATGGCTTTTGGAAGCCTGAAGCTATGACAAACCCGTAGCTTGCTCCATAGCTTTCCGTCTAATGTCATATCCCACGATTAGCTAAGCTCATCAATTCTTGCTCGATTTTATCCATCTTCACTCCGTTTGCACTCGTATGCATCCAAATCATTTCTACAATCACAAACACAATAAGTGAGCGCAACAATCACAATTATTTAGTGCAATGGGCGAATAATGTATCAAAATGTGCGGAAATATTAAGGTAAAATAGGCAAATATTGCCAAACATCACCACCCCACACTTAGACCTTTGCTCGCCCTCTAGCAATCACCAAAAACAACTTCCCAACTAAACCAACACTTGATAGAATAGGTCTACCTATGGTTATGGTTGATACCTACCATTAAACAAGAGCATAAATACATACCATGTGACCCACAACATGCCAAAAATTCACCAAGTTTTTAAAACACTAGAACGACCAACTCAAGACATATCAATTTCCAAAACCGACTCGATGAAACCAAGCTTTCACAAAATCACACCCATTCACTCAACCAAGAAGTCAATAACTTCACCTATCTCATGCAAACCATGTGCCCTCACCAATAATCAAGAGAGCGTCCTAAATATCACACAAAGAATATATTTCAAGAATAAATGAGGGACATAATATAGGAAGAATTCACTCGCTCTCCAAAAGAAGTTCACGTGCCACACACAACGTACCATAGGCTTGCCCGTAGTGTAGGACTCCACTACTGTAAGCTCACTCCAATCGGGATTAACTAGGACTTTACGGGTTGTAATGTAGGCTAAAGGACGGGTAGGATAAATATGGATAAATAGTGACTACCTCCCTAAGTACTTTAATACATCACTTTAAATTTTTATTTTCCACCATTCTTCTCAAAACCAACCAAACAACCACCCACACATACACAAGAAATTCCCTCTCAATTTAAACAATTCGCAACTTTACTTTTTCGCAACTTTACTTTTGCACAACAGTAGCAAGGATTGAGACTTTTTCTTTTGTTTTCTTTATTTTTCTCTTTTTCATTCATTTTTTTTCTTTTCAATATTTTTCTCAACCTTGCCAATGATTCTCTTTTTTCAAAATGCACCATATTGTTTTCTTTCATCGGTTCCACTCAAAAGCCACCCAATCATCCAACCACAACTCCACAAACAATCAAATATTTTTCAATTAAAGTGCTATAAGGAGTACGGGCTCAAAAGGAAGATAATTAAGAACAAAAGGGATTAGGCTTGAAATGTGGGTGCCAACAAAAAGGTCAATAGGTTCAAAAGGGCTTAAGAAGGATAATATTAAAGGGTAGGCTAATCAAGGCTAGAAGGGCTTATCAAAGAAACGCCTGTATCATCTCCCGACTAGAGCAAACCTAGGATTTCGCTTTGAACACACACGGGGCAAGTTCTAGACATCAATATGCGGCACAGAACATAAGAAAGGATAACTCACATCACACATGGCACACAGTTCACTAAAGACGGTTTCATTCCAACTCTCGGTTCAAGCAAACAAGGCGCAATTTTGGAAATTTAAGCACTAAGGCACAATAGTTCACAAAAGAGTCAAGTAGTTGAACCTAAGCGTCTCAAGAGGGTCATTCAAATTTTTTTCTAGGCATGCATCACAATTTTTTTTAAACCAAAAGGGATTCACAAAAAGTAAATGCTCAAGTCCAAATTCACCGGTATCAAACAAACCAAAGGCACCTAGTATTCTACTATTTTTCTAAAATACTCTACTAACTACTACTACTAAACTACTCCTAAAAATAAAAATTACCCGGTTCAAAGGTCTACCCATGGAAAAGAACCGAGGCCATAAGAAAAACCACGGGGCGGATGACATGTACCACTAACTAAAACTAAAAAAAAATCTTTTTGAAATTTTTCATTAGTTTTCTATTTTTTTTTCATTTTTTTATATATTAAAGCAAGAAACAAATAAAAATAAAGTCAAGTGACAAAATTAAAAATTGCTAAAATTAAATTCCTAAAGGGACAATCATCCATAGCCTCAAAAAGAACGGAAGTTTCCCACCCCATACTTAAAACTAAGCAATGTCCTCAATGCGGTAAATAATAAAGTACAAGAGGTAAAGGAACTTCCCGAAGGCCAAGTGGCCTAATCCTTTGGCGCTAACAGTGGAACCATCTCCCTCACGAACCCACCAAGCGTCCATAGAGCAAGGGGTACTCAGACTTCCCCCGACATGTTGTTGATAAGGCATTGGGTGTGTGCGCACCCTACACTTGAGCTCGACATCGCCAAAACCTACAAAACATGTAACTACACATACGAGGACAACGGTTCATCGTGACGACCCCATACTTAATCCTAACTATACTATAAGGAAAGTAATACGAACTAACTAATCTAAAACTAATCCCAAGAAATGGTAGGGGCTGCGGGAATGAGACAATCGAGCTTTGACACATATTCATCCGTGACAATGGTTTATGGCAAACTTTAACTCATGTACACGTCAACTTTAGCTCGAAAGAGACCAATTTTAATCCCAAAGATCATCACAATGTTCACTTTATGCCTATATAGAATTTTGCTACTCAAGAATTCACAAAAATTCAACTTTTTACTCACTTTGGCATTTAGTCGAACACATGACGTGCATTCGTTTCAATTTCAGATTTCATACATATTTGGAAGAGTTGAACCCTCCAAATTTGTATTGGAGATCACTTTATACAGCTACCAAACAATTCCTAACAGGGGTTCATAGCAGCAGAAACAACAAAGATCCATCAAGAATTTCATTCAACCATTCCCAATACTCAAAACCACAACTAAAAGGGAAGGGCCTGTCATGGTCAAGCAACGATATGAAGATGAGAGAGAGAGAACGATGGGGAGGGAGACATACCCGAAGCAATTGAAGCATGAAAGAGACAGAATTGCTCTTTTGATTGTTTTGTTGCGTAGTTATTTTCTGTTGTTCCTGTGTCTTACGTTCAAACAGAAGAGTATATACTGTTTTACTAAGAACATATAATAAAGAGTCAAAGGGTTGACCCTAATAACTAAAACTTACCTGGACAGCTATGACACACGCGACACATGTGTATAGCGTTCAAGTTTTGGTGTTTACTATTTGATTCAACGCTGTGGCCTGGGCGACGGGTATGCCATAGCTTTCTGGTTAATTCTGAAATTTTTGCTTCATGCCATAACGTATGCGACGCCTTTGCTGTGGCTTTTCTGATTTTCTGAGGGCGCGCGATGGGAGAAGCGACGCTTGCTTATAGCTTTTCAAATTTTCACTCACTGGTCGCCTCAAAGCCATGGAGCACGCGACGCCTTGGCTATGGCGTCCCTGCTTATTTCCAAAATTTTCACGTACGCTGCGAGCTAAGCGTCGCTTGAGCTATGGCGTTTCTTATTTTTGGTGTTCTTCCATCACAGGCTATTAGCCAAGCGATGCCTTGACTTAGCTCACCAACCGAAAGGCCCGAGCCCTGCAAAAACAATGAGAAACTACGTAACACTAAAGAAATAAAATGGCGAAAACAATAAAAATTGGGTTGCCTCCCAATAAGCGCTTGATTTAACATCGCGGCACGACTCTTTTTTGTATTTTTATTCTTTTTCTATTTTTTTCTTTTATTTTTGCGTTTACATACAAAGCTCGGGTTGCCTCCCGAGAAGCGCCTTAGTTAACGTCGTGGCACGACAACACTTTTAAGCTCACTTCCAGCATTTACGTCTCCTCTTCTTACGACGAACTTTTTTTTTCTTCCTTCCCTTAAAAGAATTTTCCTTCAACTTGTCAATTATTGTGCCGTGGTCACTTTGTTCTACATTCCGCTCAAACACCTCTTTCGGTTTAGTTTCATGTTCTCGTCTAACACAATCTATCAAAGAACACCCTTCAAACTTAGTCATATGATCCTTTCCATTATAAACTTTGAAAGTAACCTTTTCTCCATGCGCTCTCACAGTCATCTTCCCAAGTTCCATGTCAATAATTTCCTTCGAGGTGACTAAAAATGGTCTTCCCAAAATTATTGAAGCTTCTCGATCCTCTTCATAGTCAAGGATAATGAAATTAGCAGAGAAGGTAAACTTCCCGACTCTAATCAACACATCATTCACCTTACCATCCGGGCAAATGAGTGATCCATCCGCCATCTTGAGAGTGACTGAAGTAGGCTTGATTTCTACTAAGCCTAACCTTTTATAAACAGACATAGGCATGAGATTTATGCTGGCCCCTAGATCACACAGTGCACCAGAAATATTATGACCACCAATAGTGTAAGGAATAGTAAACCTCCCATGTTCTTGAAGTTTTGGAGGTAATTTACTCAGGATTGTACAACACTCCTCCGTCAACTCGACTGTAACAATCTCTTCTGGCTTTCTCTTCTTAACTAGAATCTCTTTTAAGAACTTCACAAATGACGGCATCAGTTCAAACACATCAGTCAAAGGAATGTTAACCTGAAGCTCTTTCATCATACTCACAAATTTTTGAAATTGAGCCATATCCCTTGATGGTTGAAGTCTCTGTGGGAATGGTGGGGGCGGTAGAGGTGTGTTGCTCCCAACGCACACGCAAGTATACGTGGTCGACAAGTAATAAAGTGATAAGTAGAGTATCGTTCCCACGAGGACTATTCAGACTGGACTCCTAACAAACAATTTCTTAACAACTATTCAGGGATCTTTTTCAAGTATGATTGAGATTTTTACTAACTAAAACAATAATTAAAAACAAATAACTGAAGTCAAGTAACAGAGCAAATTCTAGGTTGTTATCACTAAGAGAGAACCGGTCCAGGGTTAGAGCCGCGACCAATCCAGTTGAGTTATCCTGTTGATTCCACTTCTTAAGTCCCAAGATTGCTAACTAACAGGTTAATTGTACCCGTAAAAACCTGTCGATTCTTCACGGTTTATGCAAGCTACTCTAACGCCTATATGTCTATGGAGTTAAATCACATGTACGCATTAACGAACTCTGTATTTAGCTAAGCAAGGTGAATAGGTATATGTCAATCCTACCCACAAATTGATTCCCCGATGCCCAGGTTCACAATTAAGCCCTATTCTTTCTTATGTGCGTTCATAAATTCCCTCTGTCGAGTTCAATCTAAGAACCGTAGATAGTGTTCAATTATTCGGCCGTTATAATCAAACAATTATGATCAAGAAAGAATAAACAATCTGTAATTGGAATTCAATTCATGGAAATCAACATTCAAATCTCAACCTTCATGAATTCGCTCTAACCCTAGAACGATATATTTAGCTACGGTTACTCATAATAACAACACAAGGATTTGATGAAATAATGATGTAATAAATTAATGGAAGGAAGAAACCCTTGTTCAAGATGTTATGAGCTCTCAAATTTGCTCCAAGGTCTGAACTCCTCTCAAAAACTCAGTAGAAGAGTATTTATAATGTTTACAAAAGCCTAGCAATTAGTTACGCCTAAGCCTAGACGAAATAGGAATTCCAAAAACGCTCCAGGGGGCTATAGCTGGCGCCCCGCGCCTCAAAACGCGCGCAACAAAGCAGAGTCCGTCGAATCTCGCACGTAACGGCCATGCCCCGCATCCCAAAATGAGGAAGAAAGTTGGGCGCTGCAGTGTGCGCCCCACGCCACCTATAGCGCTAGGCTAATTTCTCTGCTTTCATCGTTCGCAGCTTGCTTCTTTCCGCGCCTTTGCGTGCTCGATCCAATCCTCAATCCAAATTCAATCTTTTCTTGCTCGATCATGCTCTTCAAAGCTCCAATTGCACCTCACAATATCCTACAAGTCACATGACACAAAATCAGTGCAAAATCACATTCGTCAACTAGAAAACGGGCTAATAAAGTACTCAAACGTGAGGAAATATTAAGGAAATATAGGCATAAAATGCCAAACATCACCACCCCACACTTGAACCTTTGCTCGCCCTCGAGCAATTACAAATAACTTCCCAACCTAGGTAGAACAGGTCTGCCTATGACTATGGTTGATACCGACCATTGAACGAGTGCACACATGACTACTATGGGCCCAACAAACATGCCAATAATATAACAAACTCAAAACACGAGAACAACCACCCCAAGACAACTCAAATGCACAAACTCGACTCATTGCAACCATGCTCCCACAAAGTCACACCTATCTACTCAACCAAGAAGCCACGACTTCACCTGTCTCATGCAAACCATGGGCCCTCACCAAACAATGAAGCAAGAAAGTGTCCCCCAAATATCACACACAAAAATGAATATCAAGAATGGAATGGGGACGATAGCATAGAAAGAATTCACTCACTCTCATGAAAAGCTCACATGTCACACATGATGTACCATAGGCTTGCCCGTAGTGTAGGACTCCACTAATGTAGGCTCACTCCAATCGGGATTAACTTGGACTTTAAAGTGTTGTAATGTAGGCTAAGGGGCTGGTAGGATACATATGGATAATAGTGACTACCTCCCTAAGCACTTTAATACATCACATTCAATTTAAGCACATATCTCATCAAAGCCACCCAATTCACTACCCAACAAATTTCACACACACCTTTTTCAACAAGTAGCAATTTTTCTTTTAAGCACAACACTAGCAAGGATGGATATTCATTTCTCTTCTTTTTTTTTCAATTTTTTTTCAGCTCTTTTTTTTTCATTTGTTTTTTTCTATTCAATTCTTTCCAAACCTTGCCAATGCTCCTTCAACTACTCACAATTTATCAAGTATTTCCCTCATTGGTTCCACTCAAAAACCTCCCAATACTTCAACCACAAACTCCACAATAATATAAAATTATCAATTAAAGCGCTTAAGGAGTAAATGGTCAAAAAAGGAAAAATAGGAACAAGTGGGTAGGCTTGCGGTGTGGGTGCCAACAAAAGGTCAAAGGGATCACAACAATCAAGGGTGCATATAAGGGTAGGCAAATCAAGGTAAGGCTTATCCAAGAAGGCCTGTATCATCTCCCGACTAGAGCAAACCTAGGATTTCGCTTTGCACACACACAGGGCAAGTTCTAGACACCAATATGCAAACATGGAACACAATAGAATATGCCTTACATCACACATTGCACACAGTCCACACAAGATGATTCCATCACAACTCTCAATCAAACAAATAAGGTGCAATTTGTGAAATTTAAGCACTAATGCATAATAGTTCACAAAAGAGTCAAGTGAGTGGACTCAAGCGTCTCAAGGGGGTCATTCCATTTTTTCTAGGCATGCATCACAATTTAAAACCAAAAGACACCACAAATAGCACATGCTCAAGTCCAAGTACATCGGTATCAAACAAATCAAAGGCACCTAGCATTCTACCTAATTCTTCGTCTAGGGCCACCTAACAACTAATACTATACTAATCCTAAAAAGTAAAAAAATAACCCGGTTCAAAGGCCTCCCCGTAGAAAAGAACCGAGGTCATAAGAAAAACCACGGGGTGGATGATATGTACCACTACAAAGCCTATAAAGAAAATCTTTTTGCATTTTTTCTATAAAACAACAGCAAATACTAAAAAGAAAAACAAAATGTCAAGTGACAAAAGAAAAATCCTAACGGTACATGCATCCCTAACCTCAAAAATAAAGAGGAGTTCCCCCACCCCACACTTAAATCAAGCAATGTCCTCAGTGCGACAAAAAATAAAGTATAAGAGGTAAAAGAACTTCCCTGAAGGCTCTAGTCCTTGGTGCTAGCATCCTCCAAACTTCCGTATAGTATGAGGTACTCAGACTTCCCCCAACAGGTCATCAATATTAGGCAGGGGTGAGGACACCCCACACTTAAACTCGACATTACATGAACCTGCAATCCAAAGAATCACCCAAAGTAATATATAACCATAAAAGTAATAATAAAAATAAATAAAATTAAAGCAAGAAAATTGGGTTGCCTCCCAAGAAGCGCTTGATTTAATGTCGCAGCACGACGAAGACAACTTCATCACTTTTTCCTCCACCTTGAACTTATGAATTGAATCCCTAACTTTACCTCAAGCTTACGACTATGGTATTGACTTGGTGGCAAAAATATAAAAGGACCAAGTAACCAATGTCGCATTTTACACTTCTTAGCCTTTAAATGAGGGATGTCTTTTTGTCTCCTCGACATCACAAACTTTAAAATATAGGCACCTTGTTCCTCCTCCTTTGATTTCTTCATAGGCTCGGCTGGCTCAATTTTCATGTCACCATCCAAACATAATGTTGAAAAATGATTGGAATGAGGTCCAATGCGCTTTAATTCTAAAATTGCATTACTTTTAACACCCTCACTTTCACAAACACTAGAGTCCTCAAATATGATGTTTTCTTTTTCCTCACTTGACTCTAATGTGATTTTGTCAACTTCGTCATCCTTAACTAATATTAGATCGAATGGTAGAAATTCCATTTTTGCTCCTCAAATTAGTTCCTAAGCTCTTCTATCTCAAATCTACTATTCACGATAATTGATAATTGGGCATTAGACACCTCAATCATATCACTCAAATTCGCATCCAAGTTGTGAATAGCTAAACCAAATTGATCAATTTCTTGTGTGAGCTCCACTCTTTCTTCTATAAATTGCCTCGTCATATTTGTTATTTCCTTAGAGAAATCCTCATATGCTTCAAAGAGTTTGGTGTGCTCCATTAAAGTTTCGCTAACAACCTGCACTTTATCGCTCCTGTCAAACTCATAAACACTATTAGAATCATCACACCTATTGATTGGGGAAGGAGTATGACACTTAGGACAAGAATTCCACAGACCACCACACAATTTGCAAAACTTCCAGTCAAAGGTTGTAGAAAATTCACATAACCAGTCCCGTAGGGTTGAAAGACTTGGACAATTTTCCCACAAGTGAGTTCCTCCACATAGTAAACAAAGATCATCAAACTTTGAGCAACTATCATTCGACCAGTTTTCATTAAAGATGTCATGTTAACAAGTAACACAATAATAAACTAGACAAAAAATTAAACATGAATAGAAAATAATAAATCCTTCAATAAGAAAACAGTCCATTATTTAGTCCCCGGCAACGGCGCCAAAAACTTGTTGCTCCCAATGCACACGCAAGTATACGTGGTCGACAAGTAATAAAGTGATAAGTAGAGTATCGTTCCCACGAGGACTATTCAGACTGGACTCCTAACAAATAATTTCTTACCAACTACTCAGAGATTTTTTTCAAGTGTGATTGAGATTTTTACTAACTAAAACAATAATTAAAAACAAATAACTGAAGTCAAGTAACAGAGCAAATTCTAGGTTGTTATCACTAAGAGAGAATCGGTCCAGGGTTAGAGCCGCGACCAATCCAGTTGAGTTATCCTGTTGATTCCACTTCTTAAGTCCCAAGATTGTTAACTAACAGGTTAATTGTACCCGTAAAAACCTGTCGATTCTTCACGGTCTATGCAAGCTACTCTAACGCCTATATATCTATGGAGTTAAATCACATGTACGCATTAACGAACTCTATATTTAGCTAAGCAAGGTGAATAGGTATATGTCAATCCTACCCACAAATTGATTCCCCGATGCCCAGGTTCACAATCAAGCCCTATTCTTTCTTATGTGCGTTCATAAATTCCCTCTGTCGAGTTCAATCTAAGAACCGTAGATAGTGTTCAATTATTCAGCCGTTATAATCAAACAATTATGATCAAGAAAGAATAAACAATCTGTAATTGGAATTCAATTCATGGAAATCAACATTCAAACCTCAACCTTCATGAATTCGCTCTAACCATAGAACGATATATTTAGCTACGCTTACTCATAATAACAACATAAGGATTTGATGAAATAATGATGTAATAAATTAATGGAAGGAAGAAAAACCCTTGTTCAAGATGTTATGAGCTCTCAAATTTGCTCCAAGGTCTGAACTCCTCTCAAAAACTCAGTAGAAGAGTATTTATAATGTTTACAAAAGCCTAGCAATTAGTTACGCCTAAGCCTAGACGAAATAGGAAATCCAAAAACGCTCCAGGGGCGCTATAGCTGGCGCCCCTCGCCTCAAAACGTGCACAAAAAAGCAGAGTCCGTCGAATCTCGCACGCGGAAGAAAGTTGGGCGCTGCAGTGGGCGCCCCGCGCCACCTATAGCGCCAGGCTAATTTCTCTGCTTTCGTCGTTCGCAGCTTGCTTCATTCCGTGCCTTCGCGTGCTCGATCCAATCCTCAATCCAAATTCAATCTTTTCTTGCTCGATCGTGCTCTTCAAAGCTCCAATTGCACCTCACAACATCCTACAAGTCACATGACACAAAATCAGTGCAAAATCACATTCGTCAACTAGAAAACGGGCGAATAAAGTACTCAAACGTGAGGAAATATTAAGGAAATATAGGCATAAAATGCCAAACATCAAGGTGCCTCCTTTTTCTCTTCTTTCTTCTTCACTTCCTCCACTTTTTCTACTTCCGCTGCTTTAAGTTGCTCCTGCTCCTCAGTTTTGGCCATAACTCTTCACCCTTTGCTAAAGTTATAGCAAGACAGTGCTCAACTCCCTTTATATTTAGATTCGATTCAACATTACCAGGAAGTGCTCCATGTGGTCTAGAATTTTGTGCTCTAGCTAACTGCCCCATTTGGCGTTCAAGGTCTTTTTGAGCAGTAGTAAGATCTTTTATGGCCTGTGCCTGAGCTGCATTGTTAGCTATAATTCTCTGCTGACCTGCCAACATCTGCTTTATCAACTCTTCAACTGAACTGTTTGACTGTTGTGGTTGAGCCTGAGGATATGAATTCTGATAGTTATTCTGAGATCTCGTATTACCTTGTGCAGCCTGGTTATCACTCTTAGAGAAATCAGGATGATTCCATGAATTAGGATTGTAGCTATTGTCACGACCCTTTTTTAACACACAAAAACTAAAATAAATAGAATTTGCGTATTTAAAAGGTTATGACGAGTGTTAAAGGTACACATTTATTTAAGAGAAAATCGGAGTCGCCACTTGACAAGTTAAAGGTGTGCCAAGTCACCAAAGTGGTGTACCTGGAACACCCTTGACTCGTCTAATGGTCTGCGTCAGAGATTCGGGTACGGTCCTCAGTTGACTCTCGGGAAGGTGTTAGGCACCCTCGAGTCCTGTGCCAAGCACAGTTGCTTTATTGTCGCAATTTTAATTTATTAAACATAGTTGTTATATTAATGCCATTAATTTGAATTTGTACTTTGATTTAAGAAGATTTAAAGCGCTATTCTTATCCAACCTCACGGAGGACTGGACGAATTTAAAATTTTTTATTCAGAAAATTAAAAGATATCGTTTCTTTCCAACCTCACAGAGGACTGGACGAATTTACACTTTGATTCATAATAAATAAATAAAATATATTACACATTTCCAACTTCACAAAGGACTGGTCTATTTTTAAAAGAACCTAATTAACTTAAAAAATAATTGATTTAGAATTGGTTTATTTTATTTTTCTCCCGTAATAAGCGGACCACAAATCACACTTATCGTTATGCCTAATCGATTATTAACTAAGTAAAAACGTTAAATTTATTAAGTGACAAATTGGGACTCCCAAATTTACCTTTGTTAAAAATGGATTAAGAAATTACATATATAGTAGGCTATTTGTTAGATCAAAATCAGCTTTGGATTACCTTTGAAAAAAAAAAAAAAACAGAACGTTCATAACGACTGCCTTTATTTAACAGAGACGTGGGCTGCATTTGCGAAACTAGGCTGTTTTAAAGACTGTTTGCAAAGTTAACACCTTCATTCTTGTTATATAATAATGGCTGTTTCGACAAAGGAATCGTGGCTACTACTGCAATTTTTTTTCTTTGCCCCATTAATTTGCTAGCTTCAGATTAACCTTCAATCGAATATGTTTGTCCAGTTTCAAAGTTTTAATTAAAAGAAAAAATGCATTCAATCTAATTTTCCCGTTGAATCCTAAGTTGCCTACTAATTTTTTGCAAACGTGTCAAGTTTCGTCACAATGGAGATTGCTAAGAAAGACATAATTCCAAACTTTAAGCTTATATACTCATCTGCCTGCCACTACCACTTTCCTTTACTTTCTCATACATATGTTGCCCAAGTGAATAAACATAAAATACAAAGTTAACAACATATTACTTCTATCTATTTCAACATAGCAGCTTGCTTGAAAAAACACATAAGAAAAGTTCCTTAAACCTTTAAAGATGCTGATCCATTTGATTTCTATAGCCAAATATTCAAACATTACAAGGGTTAATTGTGTTTACCTATGAGCCGGAAATTCCAAGCAAATGAAACAAGCCAACCAAAACCAAACAACCAGCCACTAAAACAAGCCCTTCAAACCTTTTAACTATGGTTTGAACTCAAGAATTTATATCCTAAAAGACTCCTAAAGTAGTACTCTTTTAGTCCTAAATTCTTCTCTCCAAAAGCTCACTATTTTCCCTTTGTTCCCACCAATTTTCAGATCTGTTTTTCTGTGTATTTTCAGCTGATTCAGCAGGTTGTTGTCTCTCAAATGAGGGCATCCAATGCCCTATTTATAGCTAAAAGTGAAGGCAAAGGGGTGGGGTGTAAACTTGTACAAAAGTACAAGCCCACACCCCTACACTTGAGTATGTTTTGGCTATTTTCAGCATAGTAGAGCTGCTGGAATATACTATTTCAGCAGCCAAAACAGTTCTAAAAAGCTGAAATAATGCAAGTAGGGTCCTTTAAAAGGACCCCCAATACTCATTACACTAACTAGAAGGACTAGGACCCAACCAAACATACTAAATCAGCCCCAAACTAACTTAAAACTAAACTAAAAGCTAAAGACAGTCGGATTCTAACTAAACTATAACAAAACCATCCCAGGGTCCAACTTCTAGTTAGAAGTCAATCCAACTACAAATTTATAGGCTGGAACATTAACTTGACGCAAAGGAAACAAACTGGCTCACGCTATCTAGAAATATTTTTAACACACTAACTAAACTAGTACATACACTACTTGAATCAAGTCATAAGAAAGAACATACAGAGCACATCAGCCATGGCTTTCATGTTTCAATTCAATGGACAACAACTTCAATTCATTTCATGTTATAACAGATCAAGTAAACTTTGTACTTAAGCCAAACAAAACTTCACACCAAACACCATTAATGGTATACTAATCAAATTCCATTTTGAAAGTATTGAAACAACATAAACATTTCCAAACTTTACGAACTCATTGAGCGACATGAAGTAGGCATGTACTAAATTGATATTAAACATGATTTTCAAGTTTTCCAATCAAACATCCTAACAAAGCTTTTACAATTTACACTCACCTAAACTAAAATGACAGAAGGCAGAAACGGTGCTCACAATTTCGTTTAAATCATTGAAGCCGAAGCAAAGCTGCTGCCTCGCCATTGAAACAGCGTCACCACAGCTGCGTCAAACAAGCATCAACCAGCGTTACTGCTGCCTTGACATCGCCACTGCACCTCGCTGCCTCGTTTAAACCATCACCGGATCAACAAAATCAACCCCATCACAACCAAAAACTCACACATCATCATCACAACAACACCTCCACACCAAACATTTAGCAAAAACAAATCCTACGCCGCTCCCTCAACCATGGCAGCCCCCAAATCCCCACACCATAGCAATACCATATCATCATCACAACATCACTACAACACCTCCAAATCACCATCACCCTCCGACAAAAAATAACAGCCCCTCCAAACAAACACAAAAACAGTAGCAGCAACGAACCATTACAAAAAAAGAAAACGGGAAAAAAAATGAGAAGAAGAACGTGGAAAGAAAATAGAAACGGAAGTAAATGGGGTAAAAGGGAAAACGGGAAGCAGGGGACGGGGTATTGGGGAATGGGGGTGAAACAGGTGAGGGGAAGGTGGAGAGGAATAGAGGTAAACCAAGACTTACCGGAAAAGTAGCAAAATCAACGGCTTTAAGCTTTGCTCGAAAACTTTGAGAACCGATCTACGCCAAACCGTTGGGATTTTGTAAAAACCAATCGCGGAAATGGAAAAAGGGGGTCAAGATCTTTTGAATGGTATATTTTTCCAAATTTTCCGGCCACCGGAGGTGGTGGCCGGCGGCGGCAGTGCGGCGGAGCCGCGGTGGGAGGCGAATTCCGGCGAGCCTGTGTAAATTTTGCAAGAGTTCCCCCCATTTTCTGAGTTTTGTGTGTAAATGGCAATTTTTTTGGGAATTAAGCTTATATATTGGGAGTGTGGGCTTGGGTAATGGAATGGGCTGATGGGCCAACGTTTTGGGCTACTATTTTTTTTATAAATGGCCATTTAAAAGGTCTATACTTATTAAAAATACACACAATCAGCTAGAATTAAACCACACAAAATTGTAATATTATCACAATTAAACGTAAAATTATAACTAGACACATAACAAGTATTTTTTGTTAATTTTCAGTTTCCTTTTTCATTTAATGACAAATTTTAGCAAAAATAAAAGATAAGAATCTAAGAAAAATTCGACAAAAATTGATATGCAATTATCAAGGCTATTTGAGCAAATTTTAGGAATTTGGTGCCAAAATTAGGTGATTACAGCTGCCCCTCTTTGTTCGGGAACACGAAGAGTTTTCGGACAAAGAAGTAATCGACAACTAATTTTGGCTTTTCGGTTCTAGCCGAGAGCATGCCTTTCAAAATGGTGACCGTACCCTGATTCTTCGGTTCCAACCAAGAACAAGGCTACCTACATATCCCTGGACTAAGGAATCAGGTCAATGTAGTTCCTCACGTGCGGTAGCTGGGACTACCGCATTCAAACAGACACTAGACTCTTCTAGACTCACTAAGACAAACTAGACACTCTAGACTACTAAGACAAACTAGAGACTCTTCTAGACACACTTGGGGCTGATACTAGATACTCTTAGGCAGACAAGGGCTGTCATTGCTGGTCGCTGGTTGCTTGCTGATTGGCGGTCATTGCTTTACAAAGAAAATGAAAGTACAACATTGAACATATAAGATTACAATTCCTACTCTAAGTCTTCATGCTTCCCGAGATGAGCTTCTTGGTTCTTGCTCCCCTCACTTGTTGAAAATAAAACCACCGCTCTTGGTTCAGGTGGGTCTTGCTCTTTGTAGAAAATGAAAACACCGATCTTGATTCAGGTGGGTCTTCCCTCTTTACAGAAATGAATTCCCTCGTTCTCCAGGTGGGTGCCTCGACTTTCTCTAAACTACTCCCTCATTCTCCAGGTGGGCGCCTCGACTTTCTCTAAACTACTCCCTCGTTCTCCAGGTGGGCGCCTCGACTTTCTCTAAACTACTCCCTCATTCTCCAGGTGGGCGCCTCGACTTCTCTACACTACTCCCTCATTCTCCAGGTGGGTGCCTCGACTATCTCTAAACTACTCCCTCATTCTCCAGGTGGGTGCCTCGACTATCTCTAAACTACTCCCTCATTCTCCAGGTGGGTGCCTCGACTATCTCTAAACTACTCCCTCATTCTCCAGGTGGGTGCCTCGACTTTCTCTAAACTACTCCCTCATTCTCCAGGTGGGTGCCTCGACTTTCTCTAAACTACTCCCTCATTCTCCAGGTGGGTGCCTCGACTTTCTCTAAATTACTCCCTCATTCTCCAGGTGGGTGCCTCGACTTTCTCTAAACTACTCTCTCATTCTCCAGGTGGGTGCCTCGACTTTCTCTAAACTACTCCCTCATTCTCCAGGTGGGTGCCTCGACTTTCTTTAAACTACTCCCTCATTCTCCAGGTGGGTGCCTCGACTTTCTCTAAACTACTCCCTCATTCTCCAGGTGGGTGCCTCGACTTCCTCTAAACTACTCCCTCATTCTCCAGGTGGGTGCCTCGACTTCTTGAAATGAATTTCTTTGTAAAGGTTTCTTCTGACATGAATGTTGAAACTGTTGCTCTTGAAATTGCCGCTTGGGCTGGCTTGGACTTGAAATTTGAAACTTCTGAAGCTTGAAATTGCCGCTCAGGCAAGCTTTGACTTGAAAATGAAATGTCCGCTTATAGTTGTGTGGATTTTGACTTTAAGACTGGAAACTGCATCTTGAATCTGCTTATTCTTGGACGATCTCTTTCATAGTACATTCTTTGGACCGTCATTCTTTCAGCTGATGTTCGTCACTAGGCTCCAATTATCAAGTTTGGTCCTGACTTGCTCTAGTACGACTATGAAACTTGTAAACGAGCTTTGCGAAGCTTTCTATTGCTCGAAAAGAAATGAGAAGAAAATAAAATGAAAGAATTTCAAGAGGAGACATTGAATGAAAGATGTCTCCAGAAAAAGAAGAACTTATCCGGAGGTGAAATAACGACCTTATTAAGCATGACATGCATATTGGAATCAACTCTTCATCCGTTCACACGATCTATCCCTGATTTTGCTCCCATTCTTCCGATCTTGCTTGATGGCAAATCTAACGACCCTTATTCGACTAGTAGTGCCCTTTCGGATTTTCACCGACTAGCCTCTCTCTTTGTTCTTTTAATTCCCCATTGTCTTGCAGCGCCTTTTCAGGTTTTCACTGACAAGACTTGATTTTTCTTTTTCTTTTTGTTGTTCATTTTTTTTTTCATTTTTCGCTATTTCCTCATCGATCTCCTATCTTTCCTTGCCGATCGACCCCACCCTTTCTTTCTTTCTTCAAATTTCGGCCTTTATCCTTATTCTTCAGAGAATTTCTCCTTTAATGACCCTGGTAACCAGCTTCTTAATGCGATTGTTGATTCATAAGAAACGCAACTTTACAGTGTGAAAATTGTCCCTTGACACCCCACTCGGCTTGACATTCTCAATAATCGGTCAGAAAGGTCTTTATTTGGACTGTAATATTGGATTTGGTTAGGCTATAAAGAAAGGATTCAGCATAAAAGCTCAAAACATCTCATGAGACGACTAGAATGAGCATTACACGATTTGAAATCACCGCTTTTGAAAAATAAACCAAACTTTTTCCCCAGTTTAGGCAAATTGGGGATTCTTTTTTTTTTTTTTTTTTTTTTCACTCTTTTTTTTGGTTTGAAGAGCAGTATGAAAGTATCTCATGAAATGACTTGGTAAATATTACAACCCTTGGAATCATTTCTTTTAAAATAATAACTAACTGAGGCTTCAATTTATTGATAAACCGAGGAATTATCTTTTGAATTTTCTGATATAAAAATATTAGGGATATTGAGATTATTCCCCGAGATGAACACAACCATAAAAGGGATGTTGAATTTTTCCCTTCCTTTTTTTTTCAGAACCAACTTCTGCCCCAGTTTAGGATAAACTGGGGCACTTTAAGTTTCGTCTCCAATTTCGAGACTGATATCTCATGAAACATATGAATAGATAGTACAAAAAATAGAAGTTTGTTTTTATTTTATTTTATTAAAATAAAATAAAAACAAACTTCTGCCCCAGTTTAACATACATTGGGGATTCGAATTTCTTTTGACATTGGCCGCAAACTTGGAGGCAAGCTTTTGCGTCAACGAGGAACTGGGAAAAAATGAACTTTTCCCTGTTATGACCGCACCCGAATGGTTGTCTACGTATCCTTTTTAGAGGAATCAGGTCAGACGTAGCTCTAGCACTGAGGTAGATTTTTGTTGCTTTTCTTTTCCTTTTTTTCTTTTCTTTAATCACATCAAATTGATTCCAAGGGAGGGTAGGCCAAAGAAAACGCAGAATAAGACTCAAAAAGGACTGACAAAAGGATATAGTGTTTGGGTAGAAGAAACGAAAGCCGTTCGTCATCCCGACCAGAGAATGCCTCGCACAAATGATGATTCAATCAATTGACCTGGATTAATCCACACGTGTCCTCGACTTTTACTTCAATGATGTTTCTCAAAACTGTTATTTCAACTTCGGCCGAAGCGACCAAACACGATTTGAACTTCTCACCGATCTCCCTTATCGGATGGCTATTGATTAATTCCCAGCTTATTTCACTCTCTTTTCCTCACAATTCTGATGGTTCATTGAGACAAAATGCCAGACCGCGTGTTTAAATTTAAAAGTAAACCCCGTATGCATGTCATGTTATTAAGGCCGACAAAATGTTGAGACGAGAAAAGGATCCCGCTTTTTATTGAATTAAAGATAGAAGGGTTTGAACATCTAAACAAGCAAAATAATGTACTTGGATTACAACCCTTAAATAACCAAGTACACAGAAAGATTAGCAAAACAAGCTACAACATTTCATAGCCACTCAATTGCAAGTCAGGGCTAGTTTTCCTGTGTTAGGCATTGTTGAGCCTTTCACCAATACGTGCCATACTATTACCAAAGAAATTCTCTGAGTCTGGCAACATCTTCTGCTTTTCCTCATTTTCTCCAACTCCCATCAGCGTAGACTTCACCTCTTTGGAATTGATGAATGACTGGGTAAGATATGGAATTGGCTTCTCGAGAGACATGTTCATCTTCTTCATTTCTTCACCCTTTGCTCTGTCTACTACCCCAAACACTATTTCAAGAACACAGTTCACTGTCACAAGCATTTGGTTAGCCCCAATTGACACATCACCTACAGGTACTATCGGCATTGCAGATTCAGCTCTCAAATCTTCTCCACATACCATACCCATCATGTGCACATCATCACAGACAGGCAATGTGTTCTGGTTGATATTTGTTGTATCTGAGCCCTCGACTTGAATCTGACCATTATCTATCAGAGCTTGGATCGCCTTTTTGAGATGACGACAATCATTCGTGTCATGTCCTAGTGTGCCCGAGTGATAAGCACATTGATGAGTACGGTCTACCTTTGCCCTTGGATGCATATTTCCGGCAATTGGCTTCAACATACCCACATTCTGCAGTTTCTGGAAAATGCCGGAGTAAGATTCCCCAATTGGCGTGAGCTCCTTCTTTTTCTGCATTCGTAACATCTTGTGATATGGACAAGGGCGGAAGGCTTTCTTTGATCGGTGAGTGGGGTTTGGAGAAACGTGGAAATAGTTTCGTGGAGTATTATTTGTGGGCTGTGGGCTTGCTGCGCGCCATTGTGGATGCGAAGGTGCTGGAACATATGCACGCGCTGTATAAAGTGGAGTATTGGAATATTTTGAAATTTTTGGAGGGTGGCGTTCCGGATTATGCTTTTGTTGTGCCAGAGGGTATGAGTAGGGTTGTTTGTACTCTTTCTCATTCCTGCTTCCTTGACATCGCTCCCTTTCATCTTTCCTCCCAAGATTCTCCCTCCTAATAGGACCCGTGAATGGTGGAACAGAGACTCGGGGCGAAGTATGCCCCATTTGAGATGGATGTGGTGCCCAAGGATGTATTTTAGATGGTCCCCCATCACTTGTATCATTCTGGTAGTGAGGAAAGTCGGGAGAATACTGTGGGTCCTCAAATTTAGTAGGTGAGCCACGTGCCTGATGTGCAGAGAATGAAGCAGCCCCTAAAGGATTGGTTGGCATAGGAGGAGATGTTTTTCCCGTGGCAATGGTAATATACAAGTCAGCCACCAATTGTTTCAAATTTTTGACCTCTTCAGTCAACCTCCTGTTTTCCAGCACCAGAAGTTCATGGGCGCTGATGTCAGAACTTCCCTTATCAAACGACATGGTAACAGGTCCCTTTGATCCTATTGCGTACGGGCGCGAGATAATGCCAAAATTCCGTAGCAACTTCCAAACTCCAAAGCTATTGGCAAACAAATCAGATTAGCACAAAAAGTCACAAATTTCAAGCTTAGGGTTATTATGCGTCATCCCGAAACGGTTCTCGGCGCAAGCCGAGTGTACCGATCGTATCCCTTAAAGATTGCTTACGTGCCTTGAGAAAAATCAGAACAAAATTGTAACTGACACGTAATTAGAACAAGGACAAACTTGGATGATTTTTTTGATTTTTCTTTCTTTACCTCTTTTTCTGACTCAAAAACATAATTTAGATAAACGACACGAGACAGACTCAAAATAAACTGCTTAACGTAATACACGAGTCAAAAGATATATACAAACTGACACATTAGGTGGGTACACCCGGACGGTGAAAATAATGAGACTCGACATTTTAGCGGAGTCAGATTATTCCACAAAAATACAACTTAGCTAATTGTAATTTATCGTTTTACCCTGTTTTGACCTTGAAAAGTACAATACAAAGTAGAGTGGGACCCTAAAAATAATTTTTTTTTGTTTTTTTTTTGTTTTATGAAAAATTTAAGACTCAACCCGAGGAAGGTTCTAACAGAACTTAAGAACAGATTATGAAACAAAATATTTTTTTTTCGAGAGGTGATCCCAAAATCGGATATTATGACAACACAAAAATGGACACAATTTTTTTTTGAAAAAAACTCTTTGATCTAATTCGAAAAAGAATCTTTGAGTATGTACAAAATTTGGCCATTATGACGACACAACGACACAAAATATTACACGAATTAGATGCAAAATTGGTTTACAAAAATTGGCCATTATGACGGCGTAAAACCCCGATAAATTACTTTCTAAAAATATGGACCTTGACTTGGACACAGACTCAAAGACAAAAGGGTTCCAAAATTTTACCATTATACCGGCGCAAAACTATAACGGCACAAAATTATGACAAATTATTTTCTAATACTTGAGACCAAATCCGTACACAAAATTAGACTCTAAAAAGTTCTTGAAAAAAAAAAAATTCGCCATTATAACGGCGTAAAATGACAACTAAAGATATTTTGAGACACGGGACTAAACCCATTTTTTCATTTTTCTCAATTCAAAATTTTTTTTTCAAAATTTAACACCCACCCCCGGTGATCGGTCAGCATAACAACCCTCTTTCTACAACAAATGCAACACATAAGATGCCAATAATGTGTCTTTTTGGGACACGGGCCCATCTTGACACAAAGGGGTCAGCCTAGACAAGTGCAATACCGGTGTACCGCACCTCATTAAGTCAAATATGATGCAGATAATTGGGCCTAAAGGTTTAACTCTAGGTGACGCAACTGACTCAGTGTCTAGACTGGCTGGAAACCCGGTGGACAAACCGGGCGGAAAGCGCATCAGGGCCGTCCGGAAACAGTGTGTCCGGCCTAAAACCCTGTCACGCCTTCCTCCTAAATCATGGGTAATTATAGTAAGAAGGCCCAGATGCCACAAGCAATCTGGTAAGTGTACGTGTGCAAGTGTTCCAGAGACTCAGAGGTGTACGTGGAGAAGACAGTTTATATACAATTAAACAAAATCAAAGCGGTAACATTCAACTTTCCATGTGATAACGGCAAACATATAACAACCAGATATTTAATAAATCAAAACATGCGACAATTTTATCAAAGCCGGAGATTCTAGTTTTCACTATTTTCCCCAGCGGAGTCGCCAAGCTGTCACGACCCTTTTTTAACACACAAAAACTAAAATAAATAGAATTTGCGTATTTAAAAGGTTATGACGAGTATTAAAGGTACACATTTATTTAAGAGAAAATCGGAGTCGCCACTTGAGAAGTTAAAGGTGTGCAAGTCACCAAAGTGGTGTACCTGGAACACCCTTGACTCGTCTAATGGTCTGCGTCAGAGATTCGGGTAAGGTCCTCAGTTGACTCTCGGGAAGGTGTTAGGCACCCTCGAGTCCTGTGCCAAGCACAGTTGCTTTATTGTCTCAATTTTAATTTATTAAACATAGTTGTTATATTAATGCCGTTAATTTGAATTTGTACTTTGATTTAAGAAGATTTAAAGCGCTATTCTTATCCAACCTCACGGAGGACTGGACGAATTTAAAATTTTTTATTCAGAAAATTAAAAGATATCGTTTCTTTCCAACCTCACAGAGGACTGGACGAATTTACACTTTGATTCATAATAAATAAATAAAATATATTACACATTTCCAACTTCACAAAGGACTGGTCTATTTTTAAAAGAACCTAATTAACTTAAAAAATAATTGATTTAGAATTGGTTTATTTTATTTTTCTCCCGTAATAAGCGGACCACAAATCACACTTATCGTTATGCCTAATCGATTATTAACTAAGTAAAAACGTTAAATTTATTAAGTGACAAATTGGGACTCCCAAATTTACCTTTGTTAAAAATGGATTAAGAAATTACATATATAGTAGGCTATTTGTTAGATCAAAATCAGCTTTGGATTACCTTTGAAAAAAAAAAAAAAACAGAACGTTCATAACGACTGCCTTTATTTAACAGAGACGTGGGCTGCATTTGCGAAACTAGGCTGTTTTAAAGACTGTTTGCAAAGTTAACACCTTCATTCTTGTTATATAATAATGGCTGTTTCGACAAAGGAATCGTGGCTACTACTGCAATTTTTTTTCTTTTCCCCATTAATTTGCTAGCTTCAGATTAACCTTCAATCGAATATGTTTGTCCAGTTTCAAAGTTTTAATTAAAAGAAAAAATGCATTCAATCTAATTTTCCCGTTGAATCCTAAGTTGCCTACTAATTTTTTGCAAACGTGTCAAGTTTCGTCACAATGGAGATTGCTAAGAAAGACATAATTCCAAACTTTAAGCTTATATACTCATCTGCCTGCCACTACCACTTTCCTTTACTTTCTCATACATATGTTGCCCAAGTGAATAAACATAAAATACAAAGTTAACAACATATTACTTCTATCTATTTCAACATAGCAGCTTGCTTGAAAAAACACATAAGCAAAGTTCCTTAAACCTTTAAAGATGCTGATCCATTTGATTTCTATAGCCAAATATTCAAACATTACAAGGGTTAATTGTGTTTACCTATGAGCCGGAAATTCCAAGCAAATGAAACAAGCCAACCAAAACCAAACAACCAGCCACTAAAACAAGCCCTTCAAACCTTTTAACTATGGTTTGAACTCAAGAATTTATATCCTAAAAGACTCCTAAAGTAGTACTCTTTTAGTCCTAAATTCTTCTCTCCAAAAGCTCACTATTTTCCCTTTGTTCCCACCAATTTTCAGATCTGTTTTTCTGTGTATTTTCAGCTGATTCAGCAGGTTGTTGTCTCTCAAATGAGGGCATCCAATGCCCTATTTATAGCTAAAAGTGAAGGCAAAGGGGTGGGGTGTAAACTTGTACAAAAGTACAAGCCCACACCCCTACACTTGAGTATGTTTTGGCTATTTTCAGCATAGTAGAGCTGCTGGAATATACTATTTCAGCAGCCAAAACAGTTCTAAAAAGCTGAAATAATGCAAGTAGGGTCCTTTAAAAGGACCCCCAATACTCATTACACTAACTAGAAGGACTAGGACCCAACCAAACATACTAAATCAGCCCCAAACTAACTTAAAACTAAACTAAAAGCTAAAGACAGTCGGATTCTAACTAAACTATAACAAAACCATCCCAGGGTCCAACTTCTAGTTAGAAGTCAATCCAACTACAAATTTATAGGCTGGAACATTAACTTGACGCAAAGGAAACAAACTGGCTCACGCTATCTAGAAATATTTTTAACACACTAACTAAACTAGTACATACACTACTTGAATCAAGTCATAAGAAAGAACATACAGAGCACATCAGCCATGGCTTTCATGTTTCAATTCAATGGACAACAACTTCAATTCATTTCATGTTATAACAGATCAAGTAAACTTTGTACTTAAGCCAAACAAAACTTCACACCAAACACCATTAATGGTATACTAATCAAATTCCATTTTGAAAGTATTGAAACAACATAAACATTTCCAAACTTTACGAACTCATTGAGCGACATGAAGTAGGCATGTACTAAATTGATATTAAACATGATTTTCAAGTTTTCCAATCAAACATCCTAACAAAGCTTTTACAATTTACACTCACCTAAACTAAAATGACAGAAGGCAGAAACGGTGCTCACAATTTCGTTTAAATCATTGAAGCCGAAGCAAAGCTGCTGCCTCGCCATTGAAACAGCGTCACCACAGCTGCGTCAAACAAGCATCAACCAGCGTTACTGCTGCCTTGACATCGCCACTGCACCTCGCTGCCTCGTTTAAACCATCACCGGATCAACAAAATCAACCCCATCACAACCAAAAACTCACACATCATCATCACAACAACACCTCCACACCAAACATTTAGCAAAAACAAATCCTACGCCGCTCCCTCAACCATGGCAGCCCCCAAATCCCCACACCATAGCAATACCATATCATCATCACAACATCACTACAACACCTCCAAATCACCATCACCCTCCGACAAAAAATAACAGCCCCTCCAAACAAACACAAAAACAGTAGCAGCAACGAACCATTACAAAAAAAGAAAACGGGAAAAAAAATGAGAAGAAGAACGTGGAAAGAAAATAGAAACGGAAGTAAATGGGGTAAAAGGGAAAACGGGAAGCAGGGGACGGGGTATTGGGGAATGGGGGTGAAACAGGTGAGGGGAAGGTGGAGAGGAATAGAGGTAAACCAAGACTTACCGGAAAAGTAGCAAAATCAACGGCTTTAAGCTTTGCTCGAAAACTTTGAGAACCGATCTACGCCAAACCGTTGGGATTTTGTAAAAACCAATCGCGGAAATGGAAAAAGGGGGTCAAGATCTTTTGAATGGTATATTTTTCCAAATTTTCCGGCCACCGGAGGTGGTGGCCGGCGGCGGCAGTGCGGCGGAGCCACGGTGGGAGGCGAATTCCGGCGAGCCTGTGTAAATTTTGCAAGAGTTCCCCCATTTTCTGAGTTTTGTGTGTAAATGGCAATTTTTTTGGGAATTAAGCTTATATATTGGGAGTGTGGGCTTGGGTAATGGAATGGGCTGATGGGCCAACGTTTTGGGCTACTATTTTTTTATAAATGGCCATTTAAAAGGTCTATACTTATTAAAAATACACACAATCAGCTAGAATTAAACCACACAAAATTGTAATATTATCACAATTAAACGTAAAATTATAACTAAACACATAACAAGTATTTTTTGTTAATTTTCAGTTTCCTTTTTCATTTAATGACAAGTTTTAGCAAAAATAAAAGATAAGATTCTAAGAAAAATTCGACAAAAATTGATATGCAATTATCAAGGCTATTTGAGCAAATTTTAGGAATTTGGTGCCAAAATTAGGTGATTACAGCTATTACCATACTGGTTCTGATTCTGTCCCTGAGACCTATTTTGATTCCCCACGTAATAAACTGACTATGGATTGGAGGGGAAAACATCAGTAGCATGATCTTGTCCACATACCTCACAAAAACTTTGAAACTGCTGCACTTGTTTAACTGATTGCACGTTACTGAGTTGGTGGCAATGCTAGCTTGCTAATTTTGTTAGTTATCGCATCCATCTTTTCATTCAACGCTGAAACCGCATCCAATTGAAGTACTCCAGCAGCTTTTTGAGTTGGAGCTCTACCATCGCCCTGCCAGTCAGGATTGCTCTGAGAAAATTTATCCAGAAATTCATAAATCTCATTAAAATTCAAGGCCAATACTTGGCCTCCAGCTGCAGCATCCACCACGATCTTGGTATGAGCATTCAAACCTTCAACAAAAGTGTGGGCCAACACCTCATTAGACTGGTTGTGGTGCGGGCTATCTCTTAACAATGACTTGAATCTCTCCCAAGCCGAATACAAAGTTTCTCCATCTCTTTGTCTAAAAGACATAATCTCACTCCTTATTCTAGCTATTTTGGCAGATGGATAGAATTGAGCCAAAAATTTCTTAGCTAAAGCATCCCAAGTAGTGATAGACACAGGCTTTTCAGCCTTTAACCACTTCTTTGCTGACCCAATCAATGAAAAGGGAAAGAGTATCAATCGAATATAATCAGTTGAGACCCCTGCTGGTGTGTATGTGTCACTAATCTCCAAGAAATTCTGGATATATTGTTGTGGATCCTCGTGCAGTAATCCAGCATATTGTCCAGTCGCATGTAGCAGTTGTATCATGCCGGACTTAATCTCAAAGTGTCCAGTAATTTCAAGCTTAACTATGCTCGAGGCTATTCTCTCCAGACTGGGAAGAGCAACATCTCGCACAGCTAAAGCTCGATCTTCTGCCATTCCTATAGGTAATGATTAAGAGAAACCTAATACCTAAAACAACACAAGAAACTCAAAACAAAAATTAAACCTGAATAGAAAATAACAAATCGTCTAAAAAAACAGTCAATTATCTAGTCCCCGGCAACGGCGCCAGAAACTTGTTGCTCCCAAACGCACACGCAAGTATACGTTGTCGACAAGTAATAAAGTGATAAGATGAGTATCGTTCCCACGAGGACTATTGTTAATAACTGTATTCTAGCAAACAATTCCTATAAACTATTCAGGGATCTTTTTCGATGGTGGTTTGTAATTTACTAACTAAGCAAACAATAATTAAAAGCAAGTAACTAAGATCAAGTAATAGAGCAAATTCTAGGTTGTTATCAATAAAAGAGAAACGGTCCAGGGTCAGAGCTACGAACAATCCAGTTGATTCTACTTCTTGATTTCCTAGATTGCTAACTAACATGTTAATTATATTCGTGAAAACCTGTCGATTCTTCACGAGTCTATGCAAGCTACTCTAACGCCTATATGTCTATGGAGTTAAATCACATGCATGCATTAATGAAATCTGTATTTAGCTAAGCAAGGTGAATAGGTATATATCTATCCTACCCGTAAATCGATTCCCTGATGCCCAGGTTCACAATCAAGCCCTATTCTTTCTTATTTGCATTTACAAGTTCCCTCTTTCAAGTTCAAATTGTAAACCGTAGATAGTGTTCAATTATCGAGCCCTGATAACCAAACAATTAGGCTCAAGAAAGAATAAACAATCTGTAATGGTAAATTAATAGGTAGAAATCAACTTTCAAACATCAACCTTCATGTATTTGCTCTAACCCTAGAACAATAGGTTTAGCTACTCATGTTCATAATAACAACACAAGAATTCATGGAAGAAATATGAAAGATTGTAATAGATGAAGTAAAAGAATTAAACCCTTGGTTCAATGTGTAAGGAACTCCAAAACTTGCTCCAGAAATTCCACCTCCCACTCAAAACGAGATTAACAACTATTTATAGTGTTTACAAAGTCTTCCCATAAGTTAATCCAAAGCCTAAACTAAATTGGAAAAGTTGGAGTCGCAGAACTAAAAGCCACGAGGAAAGCCTCGCGTGTCTCATGGCTTCTGAGGGTCGTGAGCCACAGCTCATGCGCCGCATGGCTTGTGGCTTTTGGAAGTCTGAAGCTGCAGCCCATGCGTCGCATCGCTCATGGCTTTTGGAAGCCTGAAGCTATGACAAATCCGTAGCTTTCTGTCTAATGCCATATCCCACGATTAGCTAAGTTCATCAATTCTTGCTCGATTTTATCCATCTTCACTCCGTTTGCACTCGTATGCATCCAAATCATTCCTACAATCACAAACACAATAAGTGAGCGCAACAATCACAATTATTTAGTGCAATGGGCGAATAATGTATCAAAATGTGTAGAAATATTAAGGTAAAATAGGCAAATATTGCCAAACATCAAATAGAGTCTTCCTAGGATTGGACTCTCTGCACTTCTCATCCTATAAATACTCCCTCATCCCCTCATTTGTAAACTTACGTTCTACTGAACAGAGCAAACCCCTTTATTTTATTGCTATATGATCATCATTATCATTCACACCACCATTATGCCGCCACCATTGCAATCAATATACTTGTGCAATCGTTGCTTGGTTCAACTCTGGAAGGAGGATTCTTCTCTTTCAACGGAGCACAAGCCTTCAATCAATCAATACAATAAGCTTTATTGCTTTCATTTATTTATTCGCTATTTGTTCAACTGCATATTTGCCATTTCGATTGCTTGTTGTGTTTATTTATCGTCGTTAATCTTGTTGATTGCTTCCAATTTTTCTGATCGTAACATTGATTAAACAAGATTACTGCTCGGTTCTTAAGTCCTATTTTCATCATTTTGATCGAGTAAATCATCATTTGATTCGTATTATCCTGCCCATTTATCATTATTGTCATCGTAATTCTATAAAAATATCTTTCATCGAATTCTAGTCTAAGTCATTTGCTCGACACGAAGTTAGTTAATAATTAAATATGTGTTCAATAAATCAATACTTGTCTATTTTGTTCGTAGCTTACTTGTTCAGAATTAGTAAGAGTCAATTATTCACAGTCAATTACGTGCATTATAGTAATCGATAAACTTGACACTTGTCTTCGTTTGTTCATTTATATCGTTGCCCTCGAATCAAGCTTGTTAATTCGCATATTGTTTAGTTCGTTGTCATTTGTGCCATCGAATTTGTAATCTGCATATCAACATCGACAAAGTATTCGCTAAATCGATCACCTGTTAACGTAAAACTGCTTATCATTCGATCGAATCAAGATATAAACGGTCGCCTAAGGCTCAACTAAATATAAATTTAATTGTAATACCTGAAATCAATTTTTAGGATATACAATTTGGCGCCCACCGTGGGGCCTAGGCAATCGATTTATTCCGAGATTTGATCGCTGATACTACTTACGTTCGTTTTATTGTTTTACAATGGCAAATGAACACAATGTTGATGCCACCACCGCTTTTAACGGCCAACAACAGCTTAATCCCAATGACGGGGTTCAAGCTCCAGCGGCTGAAGAAGTGGTCGTTGAATCAATCCAACACGAGCAGGATCCGCCTCACGACCACGTTCCTACTGTTCACAGTTGAACGCGCCTCAAGGACGTCGACCCGGCAAGCAACCCGTGGTCGAGGCTACATCGGTAGATACTAATATGGTATTGATGGAGTATTTGAAGAGACATGATGCACAGTTTGAAATGATACACAGGCAATTGGAGATTCTTTCTGGCTTTATCGGACATGGAGAGCCTACCTCCCCGATCACATCTCCCGCAGCCATTCCGACTTCAATTCCTCAGGGTGCCGTAAGAGGGGGACTTGCAGGGAGGTTGGATCCGGAGGATAAGGTACGGCCACCGTGGCTATGGGAGCTCCGGCCTCCGTCATGACAGAAGCAAGAGTAATGGCTAACGTGAGTACAGTTGTGAATGATTCAGTAGAAAGAAAGTTCGAAGAAATAAAAGCATTTATGGAAAGGTTGCCAGGAGTTCCAAAGTTAATGAGCAGTTCTTCCTCGAAATCGATATCAAAACGACCATTCCCACCAAGTGCGGCTCCTCTGCCGATCCCCAAAACTTTCAAGCTACCGGAGAATCTCCGATATGATGGAACCACGGATCCAACAGATCATGTCGATTTGTTTACGGCCGCAGTGCAGGCAAATGACTTGACAGCTGATGAAATAAATTCGGTGAGTCTCAAGAATTTTTGTGAGACACTCAGAGGGGGAGCATTGAAATGGTACATGCAACTGCCCGAAAATGAGATCATGACTTTTGATGAGCTGACGGAGAAGTTTATCATGGCCCATACAGGGGCTAAAAAGGTTGAACATAGGGTCGAAGACATCTTGAATATCAAACAGCGTCCGAATAAAACGATCAAAGAATTCATGAAGAGGTTTAATGATGTAAAGATTAACATACCACATATCGAAGAGAGGTAGGCTTGTTTGGCGTTTCAAAATAATCTAAGTATGCACGCTTTAGAGACTTGTAGGAAGCTGAGGGAGCATTTGAGAGAAGTCACTCCGACGGCGTTTGCCGCTCTTCACCTCGAATGCGATCCAAAGATTCGAGCTGGAGAGGAGAAGTTGCAGTTGGCTGAGTATAATAGACGTTACGAACGACCACCACGGAGAGTCGAAAACGATAGGCGAAACTACAGGGATCAACGATGGGAGCCCTACAGTTTCCCTCGAATGGGAGGAAATAACCACGAAGCTGGTAGTTCGAGGAACCAACCAAGGAAGGAGCATTCGGGTCCATCCTTAGCTCCAAGAGATCGACCACTGCCTCCTAAAGTTTTAGAGTATAATTTTTGTGTGTCAACGGCTAATTTGGTGAATCATTTGAGGGGAATGGGGTGAGAAAGTTGTGAAATTCCCCGGCCGCATAAAGACGAATCCGAACACAAGAGATGAAAATTTATAGTGTGTTTTTCACCACGATCACGGTCATACGACCGAAGAGTGTAAAGCATTACGATATGAGGTAGCCAGTTTGTTGGAAAAGGGGCACTTGGTGGAACTCTTGACCGAAAGGGGATGAAATAATTTCAACAAAAAGAAAGATGACCAACCACCAAAACCTCCTGCTCCGAGGAAGACGGTGAATGTTATCACCGGAGGAGATGATGTCTGTGGAGTAACTTATACCACGAAGAAATATGCAAAGGTTTTGTTTACACGAGATAAAAGGACGCGAGAAGACATGAACGATGGCATCGTGTTTCGGGATTTCGATTTTGATGACAAGATTCATCCCCACCATGATGCCTTAGTAGTCATAATGAGAGTTGATGATGCCGATGTGAAAAGAGTGTTGATCGATGCAGGCAGTTCGGACAACATAATTCACTCAAGGGTGGTGGAGCAGTTGCAGTTGAACGATAAGATCGTACCTCGGTCAATGGTCTTATCGAGATTTAACAATTCGAGCGAAGTAACCATTGGGGAGATTACAATGAGAACATATGTTGAAGGCATCGAAAACGATACTATTTTTCAAGTGATGAAAGGAGATATGGCCTACAACGTAATACTTGGTCGACCATGGATCCATGCTATTGGAGTAGTTCCATCGACTTTACATCAAGTTGTGAAATTTCCCACTCCATGGGGAGTGCGTGATATTAGAGGTCAATAACAGACTTCTAGAGAATGCTACTCAGTGGACGTCAAGGACAGCGCTAAGCAATAGCAATTATAGCTACTGGAATCTGTGGTCGAAGATGATGAGACGGAGCCAAGTCCAACGAGTAAGGACTTCGCCACGATTCCGGCATGCGTTCGGGAACCGAACAAATAGAAAGCAGGAGACTCTACGATAGATGAGTTGGAGGAAGTAGTGTTGTTCGATGATAAGCCAGATCGAAAAGTGTATGTCGGGGCAGAGTTAAATCCTGAAATGAAGTCAAAAATCATATCTTTTCTCAAAGATAATTCTGATTGTTTTGCTTGGTCCTACGTGGACATGATAGGAATCGATCCTAAAGTTGCTACGCATAAGCTGAACGTCGATCCAAAACATCGACCGGTGAAACAAAAGAAGCGACCGAATGGTAGTTTTCGGAGGAAAGTTATCAATGACGAAGTAGACAAGTTATTGATGAATGGATTTATCAAGGAAGTTAAGTATCCAGAGTGGTTGGCGAATACTGTTGCTGTACCGAAGAAGAATGGAAAGTGGAGAGTATTCGTCGATTACACCGATTTAAACAAAGCTTGCCCGAAAGACTCATTTCCGTTGCCTCACATCGATAGACTAATCGATTCGACGACAGGACATGAAATGTTAAGCTTTTTAGATGCCTACTCAGGCTACAATTAGATTTTGATGGACCCAGCAGATCAGGAAAAGACTTTTTTTATCACAGACATGGGGACTTACTGTTATACGATCATGCCTTTCGGTCTCAAGAATGCCGGGTCTACCTATCAACGGTTGGTCACCACCATGTTCAAGGATTTGATCAGGAAAATGATGGAAGTATACATTGATGACATGTTAGTTAAGTCGTTGGAGGGAAAAGATCATCTGAGTCACTTGAAAGAAACATTTATGATATTGAGGCAGTTCAACATGAGGTTGAACCTGGAGAAATGTGCATTTGGGGTCGGATCTGGCAAGTTCTTGGGGTTCATCGTATCACAGAGAGGGATCAAAGCCAATCCGGACAAGATCAAAGCAATAGAAAGCATACCGATGAGCTGACAACGGTGAAAGAGGTTCAACGACTGACTGGTCGAGTAGCCTATCTCAGCAGGTTCATCTCGAGGTCCTCTGAACGATGTCACAAATTTTTCTCAGTGCTAAAGAAGAACACTAGCTTTGATTGGACGCCGGAATGCAAACAAGCCCTCAAAGAATTGAAGCAGTACTTGTCCAATCCTCCATTGCTTTAAAAACCGATCGAAGGAGAAGTATTGTTGATATATTTAGCTGTTTCCAAAGTAGCTGTGAGTGCTGTCCTCGTTCGCGAGGACAAAGGTAAACAATTTCCTATTTATTATGTTAGCAAAACATTACTTGATGCGGAAACAAGATATCCACACTTAGAAAAACTTGCACTAGTTATAGCGACACGAAAACTGAGACCATATTTTCAATGTCATGCCATATCTGTCATAACTACTTTTCCTTTATGAAGTATTTTACATCAGCCGGATCTCTCCGGACGATTGATGAAATGGGCGGTCTAGCTGAGTGAGTACGATATCACTTATCAGCCTCGCACTGCCATCAAATCACAAGTTTTGGCTGATTTTGTAGCAGATTTTAGTGCTAACATTTTTTTGGAGGCAAAAAAGGAAGAACTTATGATGAGGGATCCAGACCCTGAAATATGGATGATGTATACCGATGGAGCTTTGAACGCGAAAGGAACTGGCCTCGGAGTCTTGCTGATAGCACCAACCGGTGAAAAACTAAGGTATGCAATCAAACTACATGCCAAAAATAACAACGAGGCCGAATATGAGGCCCTCGCTGCAGGTCTAAAGATTGCGAAGGACTTGAAAATTGAGTTGTTGGATATCAAAAGCGATTCCCAATTAGTGGTGAACCAAATCCAAGGAGACTTTAGTGGTCGGGACACAAGGATGCAACAACTACTAAGCAAGGTACAAAATCTTTTAGCTTCTTTTTAGGAGTGGAAGATAGCTCAAATCCCGAAGGAAGAGAACATCATATTCCTTGGCTAACCTTGGCTCTGCAGCAGCCATCGAAGGAGAACTCGATAAAATAGTCGTGCACTTATTCGAGTCGCCACTTTGTCGAAGTATTAAAGAGGTAAACAATGTCAATCACACTTGGGATTGGAGAAACAAATATTTGACTTACTTGCAGGCAGATATTCTACCCGAAGACAAAAAAGCTGCATGATCACTCAAAACTAAAGCAGCTAGATATTGCCTTTTAGACAACCAACTCTATAGGCGAATGTTCAATGGCCCTTTAGCAAAGTGTGTTGGGCCAGATGGCACAAGTTATGTAATGATGGAAGTTCACGAAGGTGAATGTGGCAATCATTCCGGAAGCAAGTCGTTGGTACGAAAGCTAATCAGAGCTGGTTACTATTGGCCAATGATGAGAGATGATGCAAAGGACTTCGTTCGAAAGTGTGACAGGTGTCAACGGTATGGAAACCTCATACATCAACAAGCAGAGCCCCTTCAATCGGTCACGTCACCGTGGCCGTTTATGAAGTGGGGTATGGATTTAGTCGGGCTGCTACCAACAGCGCCCGGTGGGGTAAAATTTATATTAATTTTAACTGACCATTTTTCTAAGTGGGTGGAAGCAGTTGCTTTAGCGAAGACAAGACAGCAAGAAGTTATCAAATTCATCCATCAAAACATTATGTGCCATTTTAGGATACCGAAGAAAATCACCTGTGACAACGGGAAATAATTCGTAGGGAAACGAATTACAGCTTTCTTCAAGAAATGGGGAATCAAGAGGATTGCATCGACTCCATATCATCCAAGTGCAAACGGACAAGCTGAGTCTTCGAGCAAGACAATAATGGAATACTTAAGGAAAAAATGGATGAATCAAAGGGTAATTGGCCGGACGAACTTCCAGGTGCGCTGTGGGCTCATCGAACAACGGTGAAAAACAGCACTGATGAAACTCCATTTTCACTTGTCTACGGAGCAGAAGCTTTGATTCCGGTCGAAGTGGGTGAACCAAGTCTACGGTTTGCACATTCAACCGATGAGTCAAATAAAGAGGCAATGTTAGTTGAGTTGGACCTGCTCGAAGGCAAAAGAGATCTAGCCTTGGTTCGACTACATGCGCAAAAACAAAGGGCAGAAAATTACCTCAACAAAAAGCTACAGTGCGGAAATTTCAACGTAGGTGATTATGTGTTAAAGGTAAAGCGGCCGAAGAAAGATGAGTCTAATGATGGCAAATTAGACTCAAATTGGGAAGGGCCTTATCGGGTCAAAGCAGTGGTCGGAAATGGCTCATATCAGCTCGAAACAGTAGATTCAAAGCCAGTAGACTTCAATTGGAATATTACACAATTGAAGAAGTATTACTTCTGAATAGCCACGATATCATATGATCGAATTTTACTTTCTCTTTTATGTAAATTTCCTTTTTCCTCTATCGGGCACATTTGCTTATTGATTGTTTGGTACTAACACTTTTAGATGATAGGCATAGTTGGAATAGAATGATGACAAACATCACCCACGAATACGTGAGCTCGAAACGCTCCAATCGGGGTCGATAAGTCTGACGAATACTCTAACGTGGTCTTCATCTTTAAGGGTTTTCCCTGTTGTTTCTTTTTTTAACATGTTCGTTTCAGATATCGTTAAACGAAGTCCAGTGTTCGATTGCTCATACTTCGCATGCAAACACTAGGGGGGATGGAGGTAGCAAGATGATCGCGCACTCGAGGACTGGGGACTGCCCAGAAACCGGGGACTTCTTTTGAAGATGAAATCGTGATCGTTTGAAAAAGAAACTGGGGACTCGCTCGAATCCGAAGGAAAAGTTCAAGCTCCAATGTTTTCAAACACTCACACTGGGGACTGTTCGTTTAGATCAAACAGGCAAAATGTAAACGGTTCATTAGCGACCAAGGAATTTTAAATGTAAACGGTCCATTAGCGATCAAGAAATTTTTTTAAGTGTTAGCGCCTTTAAACGGCCACATTTTGTAATCAATCGAATTGATTGATTGAGTGATATATCAAGTGCCAGACAACGGTCAATACTTCAATAAAATACAACACTTTGTTATTTCATCTTATCGATCCTTATATTTGTTGAATTTTGCAATTTCGTTAGAATTCTACAATTTTGATGATGACTAAGTGTTAAATTGCGAATACTCGAACTTGAAATGTTTGAAGAGTACACTACATAGAAAATGAGACGTCATTCTTCACTACGCGCTAAGTACATTGGGCCCCAATCACTTTATCTTTTTCCGACGACTATTGCTAAAACATTAGAACTTCGAACGATTGAATTAACTTATCTTTCGAAAAAAAGCCAAGACAAAATTCTGTCTTCGAAAAAGTAATACTTGAAGCAATAGATGGAAAAAAAATTCATAAATAGCAAAGAGAAATTCATTCATTCGAACAAGGTATTTACATTAATCGGCCAACGGCCTCATCATTTCCAAACAAAAGCGACCAAATTACTGGTCGAAAAAGCTAAACGTAAGCAAAATGAAACCAAGTCTTGAGGCTTTCAATCATCATCCCCATCAGAGCCTTCATCGGAGGAGCTTGGGGGTAGGCCGAGGTCTTCACGCACAAGCCTCACAATGGCTATGGCTTCATCCAACTCAGTGGGAACGTCGACACTGCGCTCGAGCATCTCCTTTAGTACATCATGCCTCGATTCAGCAAGGATCAGGTCCTTCTTTTTCTCAAGTTCTCCTTCGAGGTCGCGCCTTAGAGTGACTGATTCTCGTTGAAGAACCCGATTTCTCTCTGTTAAGCTGTTGACTTGAGCATTTAGATCTTCATTGCTCCCACAGAGAGTTTGGAGTTCTTCAGACAATTTAGCAAGCTCTCGATCTTTGCTTTCCAAGGCAGAATTCAGTTCGGCACACTTGCTTTCCATGCTGGCCTCGTGCTGACTGAGCTGATCGTTCAGAGCTTGAATCTGAGATTCCAATTCGGATTCACGAAGAGCATGTTCCTTCATGTTCTTATCAAAGTTAGCTTCAAGCTCAACGTGTTCCGCCTCCAAAGTCTTCAATTTTCTATGCCACTCCTCCCCAGCCGAAGTAAGCTGAGCGAATTGCTCGTTCAAAACCTTGGCCCTTTCTTGGAGTTGGCGAATTCGATCAGCTGTTTCGATAGCCATAATTATGTTCTGAAAGTAGACCAGAGTAAGAATTAAAAAACTGTGGCTATATTCGAAGGAAAAAAAAAGTCAGAAAAGTTACCCTAAAATTAGCAAAGGCGATTTGCGAAGGAAGGCTCAAATCACTATGTACATTCAATCGTGCCTTCTCCATCGGGCCCATCACCTCGAAGAGGTAGTCAGTAAGGTGTCGTGGGTATCGGACCAAGTCAACTCTGCTGGGCACGGTCGCTGTGACCGACCTATCACCCAACTCCTCGGAAGCAGCTAAAGTGGCAAAGGCTGCAGCATCCTCACCTCGAGGGAAAGGGACTATTGGATCAGCATGGTCCATAACAAAAAATGATGAACCTGTACTTTCATCATGTTTTGAATTCGTCGTGACCATTGGCCGATCTAGAGCCGACATCTTCCCTTTCCTCGGGTCCCTCTCCTCGAGGCTTTGGTCCATCGCTTCGATCATTGTTTCCCCGATTTCGGGGACAACGCCTAAAGAAACGATGGCACCGTCTCTGCTAGGCAAACCCCCAGATCCCGAAGTGACTTCTAAACCTTCAGCTATTGGAGACAAAGGAAGACGACCTTCGCCCCCAAGGTCAACTGAAGAGTCTTCGACTTGCTCAGCCACTCTAAGTTGAATGGCTGTCTCTTGAAGCCTCTCTTTCACTGATTTCTTGGGGCGCCTTACCAACTAGTCTGACCCAGATTCCTCTCCTGCCTCATCATCAAGGACAACACAAACCGGCTCAGTTTCTTGTGCAGCCCTCGCCGCTGCAACAGTTGAAGTCGCCCCAGCCATCACTTCCTTGATCAATTAGGTTTAGTTGATGAGCCACCCCCTTGTTCCTTTTCCATACTTTTGTTAAGATACTTGCTTTTTATATCCTTGAAAGACTTCTTCTTCTTCTTCTTCGGAGGAGGAACATCATCGGTTTTCTCTTCTTCCTTGACGTCATCCTCTTCGTCGCTGGGCTCGCCTCCGGCATCGGTAATGCCTACGAAAATTCATGTTAGTAGAGGGAACAATCCAAATACATTTTTTATTGAAAGAGCGAGGCATACCACGATTTTTGGCTTTCAACGTTAACAGAGCCGCAATTGGTTTCCAAGCTCTTTCGTCATTGGTTGTCATATCCAAAACTTTAATCAACCATTGTTCGATGTCAGGAACTAGATCGAACAAAACCCCATTGGCTGAAGATACAAAAATGGAAGGAATTTTAGAAGGAGGTTGAATGATTAAAAAAGTACAAAGCGATTGAATACTTACGAGTTCGGTTCCACGTGCTGGGAAGTGGTTCTGCTCCAGGGGCAGTCAATTGATCTGTGGGGATGAAAATAATGCGTTGATCCCATCCTCTGAGATCGTCGTCATTATCAGAAATCAAAGCCCTTTGACCTCGTTTAACAAGAGTAATCACCCCCGCTTTATAAACACGAGGGGAGTAAATGTTGAGAATGTGATGAAGTGTCAGCTCCACTTCAGCCTTCCTCGCAATAAAATGCATTATCACCACCGTTTGCCATATTGACGGGGAAATTTGTCCAATACATACGTTGTAAATTCGACAAAACTCTTCAATCAAAGGATTGATCGGAAGAGTGAAGCCAATTGTAAACGAATAAGTTAACACCACTTAATGGCCTTTATGGTGGGTGGCCAATGTGGACTTCCTTGGAGGACATACCACGTCGACCATATCTACTTTCCAACTACAATCCTCCCGAACTCTTGGCATCGACTCAGGGGTGATTGCACTATATACAGAATCGATGGGGATGTTTTTCTTCTTCATCTTCTCTGCGTCATTTTGAACGTTGACCTTGCAATCGTTTTCGAGAGTAAACTTCTTCGGATGAATCTCCGAGTAAAGCTTTTTTGGGCCAAAATCCCTTGGTTTTCTCTCTTTTCGCTTTTTGCCCTTTTTATCCTCAGAAAGGCCAGCGGCGGCGGCGACTTGTTCCACCGCCGCAACAGACTGCGACGGTATCACGGCAGCAGGGGTGGTGGAAATAGTAGCGTCAACAATATCTTGAGCATATGAAGTAGAAGACATTTTGAGCAAGTTCAACTTAAGAAAGGGGTAGTAACAAAGATTAAAGCTTCAGAATAGAAGATTTGCAGCAAGAATTGAAGAACACATCAAGAATTCTTGAAAATGGTTTGATCAATAAGTTGTAAAATTTTGGAAATTCGGTTTAAGGATGGTACTTATTGTTGAACCCCAAAAATTAACCTTTCTTTTAAGAAAAGATAGGTTTCGGGTATATTTCAACAAAATGGGACTCCAAAGGGTTTTCTTTGGAGTCGCCACCTAATTTAAGGATTATTAGGAACCTAAGTTAACTAATGAGTGCAATTTTATCCTTTATTTAAAAGGAAAATAATTCAGAGATTCTTAGGTAAGTGGTTCTATTAAATTCGAAAGAAGGTCCCTTGCAGGAGCACTTTCGAAAATCCGCTAAAAGCGGTTAATCCGGCGATTTTCACGAATTTTACTTAAAGATAAGAAAATATAAAGTTAATTTTAAATGAGGATAATAGAAATGATATAAATAAGATAAGATTTTAATTATGCCGATACTTAGATAAATAAATGACCCAATTTAAGATTAATTAAATGGATAATGAAATAATGATCAATTGATTAATTAATAGAATAAGTAAAGATTAAATGAAGTCAGATGATTAAATAAAACACATTAGATAAATGATGATAATAAAGGGATTAATTAATTGATTGAATAAATAGATAAATAAATAAGCAAATAAATAACTTAATTAAATAAATGAATACTTATCATTTTAATTAAATAAAGGAGTAAATGAATCATAATTGATTAATTAAATAAATAAATGAATAAATATTTAATTGATTAAATAAATGATTAATTAAAATTAAATAAATTAGATTAAGTAAATAAATAAATAAAGGATTGAAATTTAATTGATTAGCTACATAAATAAATTAGATTAGATAAGTAAATAATTGAATTTTTAATATAATAAATAAAGAAGCAATTCAAATGCGAATTATGAGGAGGGTACGATTTTTAGCGAATTTGATTTTTTGCACTCATTAATTGACAAATGATTCTAAACATCCATAAATTAATTGGCGATTCGCAAAGAAATGATACAAAGCATTCATATATATAAAAAAATAATTTAAGTAATTTACAGTAATTATTCACAATAAACACCAGTTCTATTCTACAGGGCTCCTAAAACATGCTTTTCTAAAGGGGACGGGAAAGAAGGAGTTTAGAAGATAGAACCCGGAAGCGCAAACTCAATCATTGAGCCTTGGACTTTGTGATTTTCATTTTTTCTTTCTTTTACATTTTCGGGGATATCAAGTCCCGAAAATGCGGAGCGGATCAAATAACTCCAAATGCATGTAGCCATCCCCGTTTGTGAGTTTTATTCAACTCGATCCCAAGATTGTGTTCATGCAATAAAGAGACAAGATAAAGGAATAAAGATTAGCACAATTCATCAAGTAAAATAATTAAAGCAAGTGGAACACACATAATCAATGCTAATTAAGTGTGAACATTACTTCAAGCAGCAAGTTATATTTTGTCATGAAGGAATTTGCACATCCAGCAACCAAGTAGCGTACAATTAAAGATAGAACAGGTACATACATCCATTAGGATCCCCAAATAATAACACTTACCAATCATCAATTTCAAAAACTATGACAGCAAACAAACTTTCAATTAAGCCGTCAAATGATATACCAACCCGAGGTGCTAAGGAATAAACTGAGACTAGAGGAACCAACTAGGCACAAAGGGTATAATTCGAGGAAGTTTAGGGAATGACTCAAGCCAGGAGAATGCAAGGGGAACCCAAAATTGAATCATGACAAGTTGAAAGGGAATGCTATTAAGCTGCTGCGAGCAATCACAAACCTGTGGGAACCTTCACAGGGACACCAGACTAAGCATACTAATTTTGCAAGGCCATGACATGATGATGTCATATCATACTTAAACAAATAAAGACTGAAACTACGCTATCACAAGCAAATAAACCATCAGAGAGGAGGAAAACAATTTCTTCAGATTTGATAAATACCCAGAGAATCAAACCTATCTAAGTCTAGACCTGGTGCATTTTCAGACCATTGTGGAAATACAAACTTTATCGAATAATTATAAATTATCCCCATTGAAACTAGAGCAACAAACATGCAGACTATTTTTACTTAGCAGAACCAAACAGAGTCTTTAATTTATTAACACAACTCTCATAGATCCTAAGCCTAAACAACATAGATTAACTCTCGGACATTGACTCAACAAGTTCATAAGCTTCGTCATAATACCAATAGTCCAACAAGTTCTCTAATCATCTCAGTAATGAATAACTTGATTAGACATAGCAGGCAACACGCATTGCTAAAGGAGCATAACAGATCCTATAATAAGCTAGGACATACAAAGAGTGAACTCAGTGCTAGCAGATGCATAAACTAGGAGAAAGCTTGAAACAAGGCTACAAGCATACAACAACACCTATAGAAACAACCTGGACAAACTCATCAACACCTCAAGCTTACTGCTTAATTTCCTTCAAATTCCAGACCTGCAGACCCTCACAAACTCCCTGAAAATGAAATCTGACAACTCCTAAAAATAAACAACTCTGAAACCAGAACCTACACTCTCCTACAAACCTGCTACCCCTTTTGACCTTCTCTTCTTTCAAGCAGGCCTGAGCCAAAATTCTGAACCAATTACTAGCCTATATACTCCTGAACCACCTAAATGAATTGCTACCAGCTTGCCACCAGGAACAATCAATCAGACTCCCTCAACTACCCTAACTCAATCCGAACATCAGCACCTTTTGATAAACTCTCCAAAGCCTTTCACCAATTCAACATTCTCCTGCACATCCTTGCCTACCCCTGCACCTACACCTGAACACAGAACTCCTACTGCCTGAACTACTTACCAAAACAGCTTCCATACTCAACTCTAATCAGCAATCCAGGAAAGCAAAACATGTCACCTCACTGCCTTCATACAACTCACAGAAAACAACTCCTATTCCCCTTTAGTAACTACCAGGAACAACAAACCTCAAGAAACTGCAACTATCCCAGCATATACAACTGCTGCTATTAGAATCCCTCAACTTACACAGAAAAAAAACATCCAGGACCCATACACCACCTCCAAACACTAACCTCTCCCACCTGCATCATCTCTAAAGCTCAACATAGAATACCTGACTCACAAATGATAGGAATCACTACCAGACCTCTAACTATCCTCCATCCATAACCAGGAACAACCAGGACATCTGCATCCTCTCTAAAGACACCAACCCCTTGCAACAACCTCAACAATCCATACACATGCTATGAACACTCCACTGCATACTCCTACTACACTCTCACCCAAACTGCTCAAAGGTCAAGCAAACCAAGACCCCCTAAACACACCAATCTTCGCAAGCATTTACAGATTCAAACAGGGAGCAAAAACAGAGATTATACCAACTGCTTCTCATTTCAAATGAACACACAAACAGGCAATGAAGATTCAACAGAATTTCAAACTTGCATAAACAGGTTCAGGTCCAAAACCAACATTAAAGACCAAGGTTTACCAATAGAACAAAGAAACAGTGAAGACATCACTTCTTAGTAGTATCGATAGAACCAAAACAAACAACGTTCATCGACTAAAAATCATTTAACGACCAGAACAACAACATCTTGCAAGCGACCCCATTAGCTAAATGAAAACCATGTTTATACAGTTTTAACTATCGCTTATTCAAGTATCATTTCAGCGAGCATAAATCAGTCATCCTAAACAGCTCACATGTTTAAATCAACAAAGAAAACAAACAGGAGAAACATTAAGATGAATCAAGGTTATTACCTCTTCCGGAGCAGGAACTGAGGCGACGGATTCGAAGAAAAGCGCGACTCGACTAAGCGACTCGAGCCGTAAAGAAGCGATACGACCAATCGAACTTTAACCTTGTCTTAATTTCTGAACCAGAAATGAAACTATGTGTCTTTTGCTTAAAATGAACAGAAAATCTATTCTGGTAAAAACGCTGCCGTTTTTTTTGGATTTCAAAGTCAGAACCCCTTAAAACTGAACTTAAGCATATATTTATAGGGAAACTTCTTTAGGGTTTTCGATCTATATTGAAAAGACTAGTATAACCTTTACATACCTTTTACAACGTTCTGATTTTAACTTTTGTTACAAGAATTTTGAATAGAAATCCGAAAAGAAAAGGAAAATAATTGAATATATCCTTTTCCTCCGATTTTGAATTCAAAACACTTGTTTGTTCTCTATCCAAGCCGTTGATGATGAAAAGGAGTAGAAATACACGGTGTGGATTGGATTTACACGCTGTGGGGTCTTTGTTTTTAGGGGGAAATGAAAAGGTCGGATTAGGGGACCATTACCATGTTTGGGGTGACAAAGGGAAGTGGGGACAAGATTTGGGTGTGGCCGGAAATGGCAAAGAGAGGGTGACGGCGATTTGGGAAAGGGGATTAGGGTTCTTGGCTTAGGAGAGAAATGGGGGGAGGACTGAAATGTATGGGATATGTATAATATATATACTTTGCACGAGTAGGCTGAAATTAAAACCTTGGAACGAATTTAGCCCCATATTAGGTTTAAACAGTTTAGATGAGGAATTACATTGGTAGGCCGAAATTGAGTTTGTGCTTTGCACATTTAGCCTTTATTTCTAAACTTAATCCATTTTCACTTTAAAACTTCAAAATTGACTTTAATCTGAAATAATTAGACATCGGTTAAGCATTTCGGGACAAAATTGGGTGTCAACACTTATAAGGCAAAGAGTCATCATTGCCTCGGTAATTGGTGAAAAATCGTCGCCCGCACGATGTTTGACACGTGCAATGATGGGAAGTTGAAATGACGGTTTGACGTTTCAAAATAAAGGGCCACTAACGCTCCACGTGTTTTCCCGCCTTAAGTTTCATGCCACTTGCCAAGTTTTTCGAACACTCACTTGGCAAGTGGGGGGACTATCTGTATTGGTCGGATTTTGTCCGATCACATATGTGACACGTAGTCAACAACGTGGAAAGATAGGAGCGAATATCGAAGACAACATAAAATGAGATCAGAGGAAGATAGCATTGATTGATAGAGTTTGATCGATTTAACTGAATCGTCATCGGAAGACTTCGAAGACAATTGCTATATCAGATAAGGATGGTTGATCTTATCCCGCTTTTGTCGGACCGTATTCAATGGAGTCTGTTAGACGTGGGCAACTACAACTACGTGACTGATGGAGAAACGTGTGAGAATAGAGTCTTCATAGGGTTGGACTCTCTACACTTCTCATCCTATAAATAATCCCCTATCTCCTCATTTGTAAACTTACGTTCTACTGAACAGAGCAAACTCCTTTATTTTATTGCTATATCATCATCATTATCATTCACACCACCATTACGCCGCCGCCATTGTAATCAATATACTTGTGCAATCACTGCTTGGTTCAACTCTAGAAGGAGGATTATGGAGCACAAGCCTTCAATCAATCAATACAATAAGCTTTATCGCTTTCGTTTATTTATTCGCTATTTGTTCAACTGCTTATTTGCCATTTTGATTGCTTGTTGTGTTTATTTATCCTCGTTAATCTTGTTGATTGCTTACCATTGCTCTGATCGTAATATTGATTAAACAAGATTACTGCTCGATTCTTAAGTCATATTTTCATCGTTTTGATCGAGTAAATCATCATTTGATTCGTATTATCCTGGTCATTTATCATTATTGTCATCATAATTCTATAAAAATATCTTTCACCGAATTCTAGTCTAAGTCATTTAATAGATACGAAGTCAATTAATAGTTAAATACGTGTTCGATAAATCAATACATGTTTGTTTTGTTCGTAGCTTACTTGTTCGGAATTAAAAAGAGTCAATTGTTTACAGTCAATTATGTGCATTATAGTAATCGATAAACTTGCCACTTGTCTTCGTTTGTTCGTTTATATCGTTGCCTTCGAATCAAGCTTGTTATTTCGCATATTGTTTAGTTCGTTGTCATTTGCGCCATCGAATTGGTAATCTGCATAGCAATATCGACAAAGTATTCGCTAAATCGATCACCTGTTAATGTAAAATTGCTTATCATTCGATCGAATCAAGATATAAACGGTCGCCTAAAGCTCAACTAAATATAAATTTAATTGTAATACCTTAAATCAATTTTAGGATATACAAATATGAAAATTAATTCGATCTAACGAACCTAAGCGCTCAAGAAATGAATAAGCACTACGAGATATTAGTATATTGTAATTTAAGTTCCATGAAAATCCAATTTCTTAGATACAGGAAAAAAAAAGACAGTTTGATGCACACAAAGCATCCCGCATTCACGCAAGGTCGACGGAAGGGCCTACCCCATATTGGGAGTACGAACAAAGTCCTACATCGGTTGCTGAAAAGATTAAGAGCCTACTTATAAGGTGTGGGGATTTCTTAATGGTGTGACGCCTTTTGGGAAAATCGTACGGGCTTAGCCCAAAGCGGACGATATCACACAATGTTAAGAGTATATTAGGCTGTTTTAGCCCAACAACTGATATCAGAGCCAATGGTTCAGCAAGACGAGTATGCAGCAGAATGGTTGCGTAGTGCCCGACTTAACCTTTATCCGTTACGGGCTGGATTACAGCTTGCCTTTACCCGTAACTTTGAGGGTCTGGTTAATGTCTTTTCCCGTCTACTGGCTGGTCTGCGACCTTTGCCCGTAGCTTCAAAGACGCAAACACAAATACTTGATTGATGTGGGTGGCACACGGTGAATCTACAAATAAGCGGTGATGTTCCATATGGAACTTAGTTCGTAAGGGAGATTGTTGGGAGCGCGAACAAAGTCCCGCATCGGTTGCTGAAAAGATTAAGAGCCTACTTATAAGGTGTAAGGATCTCTTAATGGTGTGAGGCTTTTTGGGAAAACCGTGCGGACTTACCCAAAACAGACAATATCACGCAATGTTAAGAGTATCTTGGGCTGTTTTAGCCCAACAACTGGTATCAAAGCCAGTGGTTCAACAAAACGAGATGCAGCGGAATGATTGCGTAGGCCCGACTTAGCCTTTACCTGTTACGGGCGGGATTAGTGCTTGCCTTTACCTGTAACTTTGAGGGCCTGGTTAATGTCTTTGCCCGTCTACCGACCCTAAATAAGCGGCGATGTTCTGGAACTTAGTTCGAGGGGAAGATTGTTGGGAGTGGGAACAAACTCCCACACCGGTCGTAGAAAAGATTAAGAGCTTACTTATAAGATGTAAGGATTTCTTAATGGTGCGAGGCTTTTTGGGAAAACCGCGCGGACTTAGCCCAAAACTGACAATATTACACTATGTTATAATTATCTTGCCTAGCAGCTGTTTCCACGACTTGAACCCAGATAACTTTACCAGTTGCTCCAAGACTATCCTTAAAAATATATGTTTTATTTCTTTTTATTTTATCCATTTGGCAGAATCTGAGGTCACGAGGCTCAAGGCTAAATTTACGAGACTCAAATTCCTTTAAATAACTGAATAAGCTTTTTATCTTTTCTTCTACATTTTGCTCTTTTTTTCGTAACTTGAATGATTTTCAAAAATACAAAATCCTTTAGGGGAATCTATCCATAATTTTATCTTTTCTTCTACATTTTGCTCTTTTTTTCGTAACTTGAACTTTGATTTTCAAAAATACAAAATCCTTTAGGGGAATCTATCCATAATCCAAACAGCCCAACTAGTAATCAGATACGAGACAACTCACTATAGTAGATGTAGCTGAGCTTAGTTGGGTCTACATGGGAGTAAATTAATTGAGGAACCTATTTTAACGAATGGGCAATGGGGTTAAAGCCTTAATTGAGGCCCACTCATATGGCATATGCCCCCAAACATTCACACTTTGGCATGTTTGTCTCTTGATTTCTGCGGATTCTGTTGGTTCCTCAGTTATTTATTACTATACCTATTGGTGTAAATATACCGTCCCACTTCACAAATGCAAAAGTTGGTTACATTGCAGAATTATTGAGTAAACTTAGCTGGAAAATGCCTTTTTTAGTGTTTTATAGTAAATAGTTTGTTTACTTGATTAATTTTTCTAAAAGTACCTTTTAGCATTAAATAATGAAAAAATATAAATTTTTAATTGACAATTAATATTATGTAGATAAATAAATAGTGTGAAATATTTATTGTGAGAGTTTTCATGAACCATGACTAGCACTTATCGAGCAACTACTTAACCAGCGAATCATGTTTCTCCTTACTAGTCAAGCTAGTCTTTATGGGCATGAATATTACTGACGTATTGTTTAGCTGAGATTGCAGCAACCATCCTTCATCCAAAAAGAGCCAACTTTTTTATGACATGAAAGTACCTCATTGAACAACTTTAACCATTTCATGTATGAACAAAGCCCCAGAACTTTGCTACTTCAACTAGCTCTGGCCCCAATTTCAGTTCTTAAGGTCACTCTATTTTAGAAGTCAGATGGAGATGTATCATATTTTATGTACCTGTAGGATATTGCCTTGGCCCTATCTGCTTGACTTGCTATTGCAAAATCTTCTTTCTTTTCTCTATTATTTGGCTTGATGGCCCCATTAGGAGTCTGCAAATTGCCAGAAAAAATGTAGTGAAATAATGTACTTCACTATTCATGTATTAGTTAGAGGAAAAAGCTAATTCATTGGCCGATTCTTTATAGAAGAAATCAACATGGTTTCACATTTTCATACTTCCATTACTTTTTGATGTAAGTAACAAGGAATTCGATGAAAACAAAAAATTGTCTGGTTATTTCAAAGGTATATTGTGTACCAAAAGGAATCAATTAAACATCAAACACTGAGGAAAAACTACAATGGCAATGAATTTACTGAATCGTTTTCTTTTTCTCCTTTCCATAAGTTTTTACCTTTAATACAAATTATGTGACAGATTATTCTTTTCCTCTTTCTTACATGACCGTGTATATAATCAAAGCTTTATTCTTTCATACCAATGAGCTGTACGTAGTATTGTTTGAAGTTCAAAATTTTCACCATAAATTAAAGTTATGTTAGTAAATAAAATGTAAAGGAACAGGAAGTTAATAGGAATTTAAAGAGGGAGATAACACTTTCATTAATCTCTTCTGAATGTCCTTTATTCAATAGGTGAGAGATATCTTTATAGGATGTAAAATCATCCGAAAGTTACAATTGTCTTAAAGAGACATAAATATAAATATAAGCATTCATTGAATTGAATGAAAAAGGGGATGAATGGACAACCATTTATGAAATTGGACATCCACACATTTAGTGGATTTATAACACTTTTCCTTGGATGTCCAGAGATTATGTGCCTCGTTAAAATCTTACTAGGAAAAATCCAGTGGGAAAAAATCTAGTGAAGGACAAAGAGTATACATATCTTGTAATATGCATTTAGAGCCACCTTATTAAAAATCTTACCAGGAAAACCCAATGGGACAAAACTTGGTTAAGGGAAAAAGAGAGCATCGTGTATTTCACTCTCCCTGATGAAGACATTGCTTCATATCTCGGAGACGACGCATTCCAATCTTGTATATCAACTTCTCAAATGTTGAGGTTGCCAATGCTTTAGTGAACAGATCCGCCAAATTATCACTTGAACGTATTTGACGGACGTCTATTTCACCACTATTCTGAATATCATGAGTGAAAAAGTATTTTGGTGAAATGTATTTCATTATGTCTCCTTTGATATATCCTCCTTTCAGTTGAGCTATGCATGCAGTATTATCTTCATATAATATAGTTGGAATTCCTATTTGCAACGAAAATCCGCACATTTTCTGAATATGTTGAGTCATCAGTCTCAACCAAATGCATTCACGACTTGCTTCATGAATGGCCAATATCTCTGCATGATTTGAAGAAGTAGCAGCAATAGTTTGTTTTACAGAACGCCATGATATAACTGTGTCTCTATATGTAAATAAATAGCCTGTTTGAGAGCGTCCTCTATGTGGATCAGACAAATATCCAGCATCTGCATAAGCAGTTAATTGTGACTTGCATTCATTTGAATAAAACAATCCCTTATTGATAGTCCCTTGGAGGTATCTGAATATATGTTTAATATCGTTCCAGTGTCTTCGTGTCGGGGAAGAACTAAACCTTGCCAATAAGCTTACAACAAAAGATATATCTGGTTGAGTATTATTAGCAAGATACATCAGTGCACCAATTGCACTAAGATATGGTACTTCAGCGCCAAGAAACTCTTCATCATTTTCACAAGGTCGGAATGGATCTTTATTTATAACAAGCGACCACACAACCATTGGGGTGCTCAGCGGATGTGATTTATCCATGTAAAATCTCTTGAGAATCTTTTCAGTATATGTTGATTGATGGATAAATATTCCTTTTGTCAAATGCTCAATTTGTAGACCAAGACAAAATTTAGTCTTTCTAAGGTCTTTCATTTTAAACTCTTTCGTCAAACACTCCATAGCATTTGAGAGTGCTTCATGAGTTCCAATAATATTTAAATCATCAACATACACAGCTATTATGACAATTTCAGATTCGGACCTTTTTATAAAGACACGAGGACAAATTGGGTCATTTTTATATCCTTCCTTCAATAGGTATTCATTAAGGCGATTATACCACATACGGCCCGATTGTTTTAATCCGTATAAGGATTTCTAAAGCTTTATTGAACAAGCTTCTTGGGAACCTTTAAATGCTTCAGGCATTTGAAATCCTCCAGGAATTTTCATAAAAATTTCATTGTCTAATGAGCCATATAAATAGGCTGTGACAACATCCATTAGACGCATCTCAAGCTTTTCTTGTACTGCCAGACATACAAGGTATCTGAAGGTGATTGCATCCACTACAAGAGAATATGTCTCCATATAATCAATGTCAGGCCGTTGCGAAAATCCTTGTGCTACAAGTTGTACTTTATATCTAACGACTTCATTTTTCTCATTTCGTTTTCGCACAAATACCCATTTGTACCCCACTGACTTTACACCTTCAGGTGTTCAAATGATTGGTCCGAAAACTTCACGTTTATCAAGTGAAGTCAATTCTGCTTGAATTACATCTTTCTATTTTGGCCAGTCATTTCTCTGTCTACATTCATCGATAGATTTTGGTGCAAGATCCTCGTTTTGTTGCATTATCTCAACAGCAACATTATATGCAAAAATATTATCGACAACAATATTATTCCGGTTCCATAGTTTTTCCATAGAGACATAACTTATTGAGGTCTCTTCAATTTCATTATTTTCAGGTACCTGAGCCTATCTTAAAGAGGACTTATTAGTTGTTATGTCTTTATGCTCGTTTTGAGCAATTACCTCCGTAGTATGATCATTTTGATCATTTGCTCCTACCACGTTTTTTATCTTTGGAACCGGGTGGTCTACCACGCTTTAGGCATGCCTTGAACTCACTTGCACAAATAGGTTGCCGTACCGGGATATCAACTCGAATTGGAGCATTTGCAGCTGGAATATGGGATTTAGTTGCCCTTGGTAGGTCAGTAAATGCATCTGGCAGTTGATTTGCAATATTTTGCAAATACACTATCTTTTGAACTTCAAGTTCACATTGATTTGTGCGAGGATCTAAATGAGATAGTGTTAATGCATTCCAATCTATTTTTTTTCCAGCTGCTTATTCTCTCCCCCTAATGTTGGGAAAACTAATTCATCAAAATGACAGTCAGCAAATCTTGCTGTGAATAAATCTCCCGTCATGGGCTCAAGATATTTAATAATAAACGGAGATTCATACCCAACATATATCCCCAACCTTCTTTGGGGTCCCATCTTTGTACGGTGTGGTGGAGCAATTGGCACATATACCGCACATCCAAAGATTCTAAGATGAGAAATATTTGGCTCCTGACCAAAAGCCAATTGTAATGGGGAGAACTTATGATAACTTGTCGGCCTTATCCGAACAAGGGCTGCCGCATGCAAAATAGCATGTCCCCATACTGAAATGGGTAATTTTGTTCTCATAATCATTGGTCTAGCCATTAATTGGAGGCTTTTGATAAATAATTCTGCTAGACCATTTTGAATATGAACATGAGCAACAGGATGTTCAACTGTAATCCCAGTTGACATACAATAATCATTAAATGCTTGAGAAGTAAACTCAACAGCATTATCAAGACGAATTGTCTTAATCACATTATCTAGAAATTGTGCTCTCAATCTTATTATTTGAGCAAGCAACCTCGCAAATGCCATATTGCGAGTTGTTAATAAGCACACATGTGACCATCTTGTAGATGCATCTACTAAAACCATAAAGTATCTGAGTGGTCCACATGAAGGGTGTATGGGCCCACATATTCACCTTGTATACGTTTCAGAAATGCGGGGATCCTTGTCCCAACTTTAGTTGCTCTAGTAATTAATTTTCCTTGAGAACAGGCAGCACAAAAGAATTCTTTAAATTGAAGAATCTTTTGGTTCTTCAATGTATGCCCATGTGAATTCTCAATTATATTGCACATCATATTATAACCGGGATGGCCCAACCGGTCATGCCAAATAATAAAATCATTTGATTTGGTAAACGTTTTGTTTACTATGGCATGTGATTCAACTCTGCCAATGCTTGTGTTATGCAAGCCAGAGGAAAGTGTGAGGAGCTTTTTAAGCACATATTTCTTATCCGATATCATTGTAGTAATATAAAGATATTCAATCTTTCCATCTGTTTTAGTCTCAATATGATAACCGTTTTGGCGTATATCTTTGAAACTTATCAGGTCTCTTTGAGACTTACTGCAATATAAGGCTTCATTAATAGCCAAACATGTTCCTCCAAGTAATAATAACTTGGCTATTCCAGAGCCTTCAATCAATCTAGTACTACCACTTATTGTATTAACATTGGCTTCTTTCGTAATCAAATAAGAGAAATATCTCTTATCTTTTAGAATTGTGTGCGTTTTAGCACTATCAAGGAGACATATATCTTTATTATTGATCTTGGATCCAACTGAAGACTGGAAAATTTCCATTTTCTTCATAAAAAATAAAGTACATAATGAGAAATATTGAAAAAGAACAAATACATGAGAAAAGAGTATTAAAGTTTATTAAAACGTAAAAGAAAACTTTCTTATTATTTTATTTCCCAGTTATTGGATACATCAATATTTCAATTATAGTCTCCAAAGAAGTCTCCAGCTTCTAAATGGGTAATATCAGTGAGACCTTCAAAAACATCATCTTTATAGGCAAGGTTCGCCTCAGTATCATCATGCTTATTTGCAAGATGTGCCAGATGTGTCCCATTATCATTATTTGGAAAGGTAAAGTGTGCCTCCACATTATTTTTATTTCTTTTGAGGGAGGCCTGAAAAAGCTTGACAAGATGTTCGGGCATACGATAATATCGTTGCCAGTGACCTTTCGCACCACATCGATGGCAAATACTATTAACCTTGCCTTTTGAAGGATTATTGTGAGAACCCTTATTGTTCTCAACTTTATTTCCACCGTGATGACGATTATTAATTCGTCTCTTGCCACACCAATGACCATGGCCTTTACCATGGTAATTAGTTTGCCTTCTTTCAAGTATATTATGTGTAGCTAGTACATTCACCTCAGGGAGTAAAGCATGTGACGCTCCCACATTCACCTTAGGAAATGGAGCAGATCCAGTGGGACGGGCTTCATGATTTTTAATCAACAGGGAATTATGCTGCTTAGCCACCAGAAGGCATGAGATCAACTCAGAATATTTTTGAATCCTTTTTTTACGGTATTGCTGCTGTAATACCATATTTGATGCATGAAATATGGAAAGTGTATTTTTCAATAAGGCATTATCATTAATAAGTTCTCCACATAATTTTAATTGAGAAGTTATTCTAAAGACAACAGAATTATATTCTGTTACAGATTTATAATCTTGTAAAGGTAAATGAATCCATTCATCACGAGCCTTTAGTAGTGCCATGGCTTTCAAGTGATCATACCGTTCTTTCAAATTAATCCACAGTTCTAGTGGATCTTTCACGATTAATTATTCAATTTTTAACCCTTCATCAAGATGATGGCGAAGGAAAATCATGGCTTTCGCCTTATCTTGGCTCGATGTTTCATTTCCTTCTTTAATAGTATCGCCAAGACCTTTGGCGTCCAGATGTATCTCGGCATCAAGCACCCATGATAAATCGTTCTAGCCGGAAATGTCAAGTGCCACAAATTCAAGCTTTGATAAATTCGACATAGTAAAAACTATCAAAGACAATAAATGAATTAGTAATTATATAAGCTATTATCAATGAAATTTATAACTACAGTGACATGAAGGGGAAAAAAATTCTCGTTCTCTTGGATTAATGCCATCAATCATTAGAATTGAAGAATACTAATTTTTTATTTCTTATCCAGAGTTTAGATATAGGAAATTTAATAACATTTAAAAGAATTTTAAACATTTAAAGCATCTCTTCAAAAGCAAAAAATGATAGCTTATCAATGCATTATGAAAATTTGTGTATTTAAACGTATACTACTGTTGTAAAATTATATCAATACTTATGTAGTAAAATACAGTACGTTTACCTATAAGCAAGATATTACGATATACAAATAATATATAATTATACCTTTCAAATGGAAGAAATTGGTACTTAATTTGGGGAAGATTAGAGCTTCGTGCTGATAACGTGTTGTAAATATGTTATAAAAGTGCAGTAAAATAAATGGTAATAGTAATGATATGGAGAGAGTTTCTTGCAAGAATATATTGGTAGATATAAGTAGGACTTCTTCTTTTCATTTAACTGTGTCTTCGTCATAAGGATGACACTTTATTTATAGTATTCAAAAGCGTTTCTCAAATACAAGAATTGATTGCTTCTTAATTAATTGATACATGGAATGAGTGATAACAAAAACCGTCAATGAATTAGACATCTACATTCTCTGGATTTTATAACAAGCTGCTACATTTTAAATAGTTGTAAGAACCAGCTACATTGAAAACGGTGTCTGGTAACATATGTAGGGTAACTAAGTGGAAACTATTGGTATGTTTTGTAAATATTGTAAAGGTATCATTATTTTTTGTAATTTAGCTATTAAGGTTGTTAACTAGCGTAAATTTTCCATTAAATTATTACGACTAATACATAGAAGTAATGAAGTTTTTCAACAAAATTGAAAGTTTTGGTGTCACTGTTATAGTTTTGACCAACGTAAGTAAAGTCTTACAAAAGTAGCCCCATCAGGAAAAAAAAGTTTGGCGACGCCAGGTCGGACAATCGCCAGATATTTGCTAATAAAAATATTTGGCAATGGTTAGGAACTTTCTTACAGAGGTCAAATTTATAAGACTTTCCTTACGGGGTTAAATCTGTGACAAGGCGCAAGAAATATCCTATTTCTGTAAATCACCCGTATGTAAACTTTTCAAAATAACACTCCAAATAAAAGAAAATACAAATGAAGTGCCATATTTTTTCTTACATGGCATAGCACAACCCCTATTTTTGAAATTTAGACTCTTCCTTAAAAAATAAAAACCGTAACTGCCACTTCCTCCCTCCCCCTGTCACTGACTCGCCGGCAGACACCCTTTCGCTGGGAGCGGCCGGAAATGTAAAATAGTCGATTATTTTCATTTTTTCACTGAAATTACTTTTTTTTCACCAAAGTTATTTTTGTCGATTTTGTTTATATCATTGCTTTGGACAAGTTTATACACACAAATCTACCCTAAAAAAATAAATTATACATGAATATACATAGATAAATGCGTAGACAAGAAAAGAAATACAAAAATATACATAAAAAATAGAAATTTTATATAAACATCCATAATAGTGTAGAAATCTGAAAATCTATACAATTTATTTCATTGTATATACACAAGTATATAGATCTATACAAATTTATACACAGTTATAGAATATAAACTTGCATAAAATATGTATAAAATTGTATAGACATGCACAAAATATCTTATATAGCGTTTTGGGCAGCTTTTACATAAAAGCTTAATAAAAATACCAGATTTATACAAATTCCTACAAGAAAAACGCCATATATATTCATTATAAAAACGATTCAACAAAGAAATAGTAGATTTCACCGATTTTTTTTTGAAAAATAGTGAAAAAAAAGAAGAAACATGATAAACTAACTCTCACTGGAGCTTTGGCTGAAATTTACTTCGAAATCAACAGTATTCTTCAAAAGGAAAAAACAGCGTTGACGGGATATACATGACGACAACGACGGCGTCTGGGAGGAGTGGCGGTGGAGGAGACGCGGTGGAAGGGTGGGGGGAGGAGGTGGTGTCACGCCCTAAAATTTAATAAAATTGGCAGGTGACTTAGGTGTTTCAAGGTACACAATTTTGAGATTTTCGGAGTCGCCACTTGACAAGTTAAAAGTATGCCAAGTCACCAAAGTGATACCTTGGAACACCAATGACTCGTAAATGGTCTGCATTAGAGTCCTGGGTAAGAATCTCGGTTGACTCTCAGGAAGGTGTTAGGCACCCTCGAGCCCTGTGTAAGTGCAGTTGTCTTACTGACGCATTTCGACTCTATTGAATTTTTTTGTTTTGTATTTGCCATTTTTATTTGTTGCATTTCGATTTTAGTTTAAAGGTCTCGTTCATTGATGAAAACTCTATCGGAGATTATCCACGGACCATTGTCCGTTCGAATCTTCCAATACATGTGAGTTTCATGTAAACGTTTGACATTTGTTATGTTTTGATTTAGTTTGAAAGTCGATCGTTCATTGATGGAAACTCTATCGAAAATTAACCGTGGCACTTTACCCATTCGAATTCCGATATAAATAAGTTCTATGTAAACGTCGGACATTTGTTACATTTGAACTTAATTTGGATATTTGCCCGTTCATTGATAGAAACCCATTGAAGATCATCCGCGAACACATTGTCCGATTGAATCCCAATATGAGTGAGTTCCATATAAATATTAGGCAACTTATTAATTTGCGTGCCTCTGAAACATTTGCCTAACCAAGTGTTTTGTAACATTCCATTCAGGTGAAGCAACCAAGTTACTGCCATTTCCTTTATTCAATTTCTCGAGTTCTTATGGGCCTAACTATTGTCTAATCGTTTCAGTTTCTTTCTTGACCAAAAGAAGATTTTAAAAGTTTAAATTATTTGCATTCATTGTCAGCTTGTCCAAATTCTAAACAAATTTACTACTTATTTTTGCCCATAAACTACATACAATATACATCCAAGCATAAGTATAAGCTGACGAAAGCATTCAAACAATTTCTATTTCCTACTTTGGTTCCTGAATTCAAAGCTAAGTCAAGTTAGCAGCTCATTCGCTTAACATTTTTATTCTTTTCACTAAATACAAAATAAGCAAATTTGAGTATGTAACAAATGTAAAGCAAGTGCAAGACAAATTCTTTTGGGCCTGGTTCAAACAAGAATTATGTTCAGAACTGGATCAGGTCTAAGAAGCTTCTATTTATCGAGTTCAAGGCATATGCAGTCCATTTTACACATGGGAACAACTAGAAAATTGCTCATACAAAGTCAAAAGAAATACCTATGTGTTGAAGCTCCTCTAGTAAACAACAATGAAACTCAGCAGCTTAACCAGTCCAAACACATCAGCAACAACAGCAAGGACACAACAACTAACACCTCATCTTATGCTTAAACTTAAGCCTCAAACCCCAAGCTTAAAATCTCAATCAATTTTTACTATTACTCACTTCTTTACTCTCTTTGGGCTCTCAATATTTTATCTATCAGATCTAGATTTTCTAGAGTTGCCAAGTTGTTTTTCCAGCTTATGAAAAGTGTCTCTGGTGTGTGTTCTTAGAGAGTAATTCCAGGAGTGACTCTTCTTTTTTTGATCTCTCTGTATGAGCTCTTCTATATGCCAATTAAAGAGAAGCGTGAGGCTAGATAAAGGGACATGGACATGTGACCTCTTTTTGCTTTTACAGACAACACTCCCTTTCTTTTGGCATGCTTGGCTCGCCAACAAAAGAGAAGGCAGCAAAAGCCTATTTTCAAGGCTGCCAAGTGTGCTTTTTTACTTTTGAAATCTTTGATTCTTCTTTTAAAATTTTTAGATTTTTGGAACCAAGCTAACACTCTAATAGAACCTAAACAACAACAACTCAAACAAAAAGTTATACTAGTGCATACCTAATGAAACAATCAAACAAGTAAACCTATACAAACTCCTATTCAAGAGCAGCTAATTACCACAAGTTCACTACTATTAAGAAACAACTAGGCTCACAAGCATATTATTCAAGCTCCACAGAATGATCAAGTGACAAATACAATACACACTTACACCTAAGTCATGAAAAAAAGTGAAACATGCCAACTTATGCTTAGGCAAAGACCAGACACATTCCGAACAAGTGAGTGACAATCACCAAGAGCATTAAAGTTCAAATCCTAAAACAACCAACGATTCCAAGGGCATTTCATTCCTGTGCTCAAATAAGTAGTATGAACCACAATGTGCACAAGGATCCTTTAAAATTTATACTGTATTAACAATCCAGCGACAAACACATGGAATTGATTTGATTTAAACTGAATAATAAACTACTTAAATCCATGAACAAAGGAAATAGCTAACAAATCCTACACACTGATTTCTGCAGGATAAATGCTAACTCTAATCAACTAATCGCTAATTCGATCACATGAGTTATAGGCAAAAAATATGAGGGAAAGTACAAGTTTCAATCTAACCATAAACCGTTATTACTGTGTTGACACCAATCACTGATGCTATTATTGCTTCAGTGCTGCGTCGTCGCTATCACATCGCCTGCTGCTACATGCTCACACAACGTGGTAGTGTTGTCGAGTCGTCACCACAGCTGCCTCATCGGGGCTTCGCCACAATCCCAATCATGCTAAACCTACTGTCCAAGTTCAAACTACCACAAAATACTAAACGTCAAAACTAATCACCATCGTCGCTGCCTCGTGGCACCGCTCCCTCATATCATACCATCATGAAACTACCACTGCCATAGCTGTTACTCCGCAGCATCACCGCTGCACACAAACACACAGTGCTTCACTCCGCCATCCGTCGTTGCTGCGTCGACGTTACACCACCAACGCCGCTACTATTCCAAGCCTTAACAGCCACAGCCCTTTCCAATTTTAATCGAGAATAGCCATATTACGGGTCTTTCTCAATTAAAATGGGAGAAAGAAGAAACAGAAGGTTGGATCGAAGTGAAAGAAGAATGTTTATGCCTATATAAGTAATGAGGAGAAGGAGAGCATCTCGTAGATGTAGGATTTGACCGGAAAAAATGGGTATCGCCGGACGTAGGGTTCCGGCGACTTTTGTCTTCTCAATCGACGGCGGATAGGTCGGAATTTGGAAAAACCATCGGCCGATTGGGAGAGAGGAGGTCAAGGAGGGTCGAGTGATGTATCTTTTGTGGTGGGAGACAGGTGGTGAGGTGGCGGTGTTGACACCTAATTTTGTCCCTCCTATCTCAATAGTCGTTATTCAGACAAATTACATTGATAACCACATAATTATCATACACTCACTCCTATCCTGAGTCATTATCTCATGCACGTACACCAATTAGGCTACTTTAGAAGCATCCGCACGAACGATCGCATTTTTGCAAAACTTGCATATCTCGTCATAATTTTTCACAATTACAACTTGTTTTTAACAAGGACACCTAAATTATTTTAAAACCTAATACAATAGATTTTCTTAATTATTTAGCCTTGGTGATTATTTTTCTTGACTTATAATTTTCATAAATATTTTACATCGTTTATACGCGTTTAATACTTAGTTTTAAGCTTTTATACAGATTATGTATGCTATATATACACATATATACATATACACATGTGTACTCACACATCAGCCCATTTTTCACACCTCAACGCCTACGTGGGTCGATCTCAGCCGTCCACGTGTACAATCCGACGACTGAGATCCAAGTTTCCATTTTTAATTACCAACGACCCCCCAAAACCCCAGTTCCCCTTTCATTTCTCTCCCTCAGCCGACCCCTCTTTTTCTCTCTCTCTCTCTCTCTCTCGTCTCAACTCAGCCTCGCTACTATCGTCGCCGGATTCCGGCCATTCCCACCGGCGAAATACAAAACAAATTACGTATTCGTAATCCTCGTCTCCTCCACTACAAAAACCATACCCATTTTACAATGTTCAAGCGAGGGCTATTTTCAACCCTCGTTGATGGGGCCCCGCTGTCGGAAAAGTCTCCGGCTTAGTTTGAAGACGTTCTAAAATGACATTATCGCCGGAAAATGGTGAAGAAACATTCATGTGAACTCGATTTGGGACGGGTCAATTCGACCCAACTCCGACAACGAAACGAGTAACCCTATTCCTTTTTGATTTTGTGAAAAACTATATGACACTATGCCTAAAGTTGCCTATGTCTCTCTGTGAATAAGCATGATTATCGTTTACTTGTTAATTAATTAATCCGCATGACTTATGACCCCTGTAAAATGTTGATTATTTGGACATTGCAATGAGCTTGTTTTACGCTTTGGTGTTGACCTGTTTAAGGCTAAATTCCATATCATCTCCCTTGAGTCCAAGCTTAAAATTACCATTGTACGCTTAAACTGGTTAAACCATCCTACTGTGCATTATCTTTGTGAGTTCATGACTTGTCTAATTCCAATTTGAACTAGTAGACTTATTTACACGATTCAAGGGATCCTGATTAGTTTTAATTTGAATTTGTGAGTAGTACTTGAATGGAAACTGGTTATTGGATTGATTCTGCATCAGTTAGAGCCTCTTTAGGATCTGATGAAATACTTTGATCCTAAAACTTGCTTGTGCACCATTTTCTTGAGGACTGATTGGTTTATATTTGGAAGAGACACTTAAAGGTGTCCCCTTTTATTCTAGAAAGCAATATTCCTTACCTTACCTGGTTTTCACCCGTTTGAACTAGTTTTACCACCTCTTGCCTATATAAACTAGTCCTTTTCTATGCCAGACATACACATCCAATGGGAAAAACAATTCAGCATACACAGGAAACATATACACAAGCACTAAGGTTCCTTCTCTGAAAAGGCATTAAAAGCATAGAAGAGTATGGATTGTTGGCTTAGTTTTATGGGCTCTTTCTGCATACTGAACATTGCTTCTAGGGGAACACTGCTTGCTTTCTTTACTGTCCTTGTTGGCTACTGTTTTGACAAAGTATAGGTCATGTCTCATCCTGTTATTTGCCTTCATGTTTGAACTGTTATGCATATGTTCCCTTTGACTGTTTCCTGCCTGTTTTGCCTCTACCTATGCTGCATGTTTGGGGCTCTGCTTGCCCTTTGCTAACCTTTTTATGCAGTTTGTGTAAGGATAGTCCTAAAGGCTATACCAGTATAGTATCTACAGGTTTTTCTAGTGTTACTAAAGGCCTGAGAAGAGGTTTCTCTTCCTTAATGAAAGCTGAGCCTAAGCAGGCTGTTCTCTAGTGCATACAGGGCACCCCTTGACCCCTGCTCTTCTCTTCTTTTTTCCCCCTTAGAAGCTGTCCCCGTCTTGTATATTTATTAAGAACCCTGCCTGTATCAATGCTTAAAACAGGGGGTATACAACCTTGAGGTTGTACACTTGGCTATTCAGGGGCCTTTCCTTAACCCTCTCGATTTTGTGTGTTTGCATCATTACCATGCTAAAGCATGAACTTGTATGAGGTCTGGTTGTTGATAATACTGCTTTGTTTAAATAACAACATAAAAATCAGTATGATCATAGTATGTGCAGGCTTTAAATCTCAGGTTACATTGTTTAAAGTGAGATATTCTGTGTGAAATCTGGAAACTTTTACAACAGGGGCTAAACGTGTAATGTTTGCATAAATTTGGACTGTTTTTGTAAAAGCTAAGACTGCCCCTCTTTGCATAAATGATCCAGGCGCAAAAATATTTTCAAATGTGGCCTTTATATGTGTTAAAACTATTTTATTACTTTAAAACTCCTATACACTAATTTAATAGTGTGTAGGGTGTATAAGTGATAGGGGTCGACTATACGAGTATATAAACATTTTCTAAAGTCTAATACTATAAATTACTCATGTATTTGCATGCCAATACTTATATCTATATGCGACAGCCCCTTTGTTTGCATCTCTGTTCTTCTGTGAAACCCGCTTGGAAAAATAGCCCCTTCGTCTAAATACTTTTCAAAACTAACCCCTAAACAAAAACAGCCATTAAGGTTAGGACTTGACAATTAATGATGAGTCACACCGACCCTAAATGGCTAACATTCTTTTTTAAAAACAGCACCCCTTTGGTTTTAACCAAAATCTGAAATGATTTATAAAAGTGTCTATTTTGCAAAACTGCCTATTTGTGCAAAATTAATTAAAGGCTGAAATTGCATAACTAAGCTGAATTGTTGTACCTCTTGCAGATTTAACCTTATTATGCGATTAGGCATTTGTATTAGAGGCCTTAAAATGCGATTAGGTGTAAATATAAGTCGTATGTGTAAAATTTGAAACTCATTCGTATATGTGTTGTTTAAACTTGCATAGATATATTTACTTTCATAAATTAGACACGAAATTAACCTTCCAAGTTAGTATTGCACAATAGTGTTCACAACTTTATCCCAAAATATAAACTCGGGCAGGAACCACTTTTCGTGGGACTTGGGGAAGTCCCTAACACCTTCTTCCCCGAGTCATTTGGACTTCTTACCCTTTGAATCTCTGAAACCAGACTAGTATGATAATTAAACTCGACCTTAGACGCTTAGGTGGCCTAATACACCTTAGAAAACTATAATAGGTGGCGACTCCAATTCTTGAACTCAAACGAGTTACCTAGTCAAATTCGAAACCCGACTCGCTCTGAGTTGAGTCTAAAATCGGATATGACAGAATAGCGACTCCGATGGGGATATTCAAAGTCCTAACCACAACGAGTCTTTAATTCTGGGATTTATTTGATTATTATCTTGCTATTCCTATTATTATGATTTTACTAACTTGGTTTCTTTTTTGTTTTTCTTTTTCCCTTTTATTTATTTACTTGTATGAATTTGAATTTGATGTAACTTGGCATATTTTACTCATACTTTACACACACACGGGCGATTACGTGGATCCCACGGTCGCTTCACCAAAAAAAAACCTTTTAGGAGGGACATTTTGAAATATAGTTGGTCCGTGGTATAACCAATAATTTCAAATGATCCTACCCATTGGCCATCCACCTTGGGGAACCGTGTCTAGAATTACACCAATTCTTTGAATGTAACGAGCATGCATCATACGTAGGAAGGGCTCCCCGTGAGCCGGCTAGTTTTCAACTTCTCCAAATTACTTGACGGGTTTTTGACCCCGAAGGTACGTTTGGACATGCTTATGTGCATTTGAGAGAAAATAAAAGAAAATAAAGGAGTGAAAAGAAAAGTAAGGCGAGAATAAAAACGCATTTCTGATTTGCCCAATTATTCTCAAAAAGGGAGGGGGTTTTAATCCTTTACTTTTTTCCTTTTTTTTAGATCACAATGAGTCCAAAGTTTCATCGTTTTGGAATGACTATGGGCGCACCTCCTTTGTTAACTAGTTGGTGGAATAATTTGTCATTGGGTGAGCAAACCGAAGTACGTCAACATTTGGGTCATTTGGTTTTTCTATTGGAAATGGAGCTATGTAGAGAGATGATTGAAGCGTTGGTGTCATATTGGGATGAAGAACTGAATGTGTTTAGATTTAGGGATGTTGAATTAACACCTTTGTTGGAAGAAATAGGAGGGTCTGTGTCATACTCGGGGTTAGAAAAACATCGTTGGCAAGGGGGTCGCATGCTAGCACCTAGTGTCGCCACAACTGAAGAGTTTCGTAAAAAGTTAGGGATGGTGGCAAGCGTGAATGTGGAATTTTTACAATAAAAGAAAATACCTTTTTTCTATTTTTATAACCGGTTTGGGTATTTGAGTGCATTCGATGACCGTAAGAAAGAGTTCAAATCCTACAATGATTGGAGGGGAGCTAGGCCACTTGCATTTGCTATTTGTTTCTTAGGAGTAATGGTATTCCCCGAAAGCTCGAGTCACGACATATGTTCAAGGATTGTCATGGTTGCCGATGCAGTATTTAATGGAATTGATTGTTATCGTTATACTATAGTTCCTATGATAGTGGCGGACATTTATCGGGATTTAGGTTGTTACAAGAGAGGAGAAAAATATTTTCAAGGGTGCAATCTTCTACTATAAGCATGGTTCAAAGAGCATTTGAGGAAAATGAGAGGTGCACAAGAATTATCTAAGCCAACTGGTTCCAACTACTTGGTTGGAGAACGATACGGGGTTCCAAAATTCGAGCAGCCCAGCAGCACAGAGAAATGGGTAAAGTTGTTTGAAAATATAACGGAGGACTCAATTCAATGGATGTTCACTTGGTTCCCTTCATCAGACTTCATCATTAGCTCTGAGAAGGCATCCTTCGTGATACTTATGGGATTGAGAGGTCTCCAACCCTACCAATCATTGAGGGTGATGAGGCAAGCAGGGAGGAAGCAAGTCATACCATTAATACCAGACACGAAGGACTATCAGTTTGATTGCACTGAAAATGTTGTTCCAAGAGTTAAGAGCATTAGAAAATCCTGGGTAGGAAGGCAAGTTATGGGAGAAGAATCACTAGCATCAGACAGATACAACGCTGGATGCGATCAAAACTACAAAAGCTGGTTACACTCTAGCATAAAAGGAAATGTGGTAGTGGGGCAGAGCCGAGGGAATGACATAAGAGATCGTGAGGCGGAAGCTCAAATTCGATACCGAGAATTCATGCTGAAAGCTGTTAAGATGGACAAAGTAAACAACGAAGAGATTGAAGTATGGAGAAAACGTACATTAGAACTAGAGGAAAAGATAGAGGCAATGGGGAAAAATTTGAACAGTGAAACTCGGAGTGTGCAGAGGTAGACATTTTACACTTAGTGGCGGCTAAGGGATACTTAACCAAAGCTATGGAAGAAGTCAAGGAGATTACACGAGAAGCAAAGAGAGCCAGGCTGGAGTAGGAGCGTGCTGCCTAGTCAAAGTATCATTTTTATTTTTCTTTTATATTTTTTATTTTCTGAAAAAGTCATCATATACTGAATTTTTAAAATGGATTTGGGGAATTTATGAGAATAATTGGCAACAAAATGCGTATTTATTTTCTTTGCATCATGACAAACTTAGGAAGGCTATGCGTCCTTGGCACGTTATAGTCCATTAGTAAGCCTACGTCCAAATGTCGAAAGGGTTCTTAACTCGAAAATGACAAAATTGCATCCCTGCACGGATTCGAAGAAATATTTGCACAAGATATTGATCATCTGCTTAAACATGATCCAAACTATAAGAATGTTTTGGTCTTTACCTTTTCTTGTTTTGTTTTCAGACTATGGCTGCGAGAGGTACACTTCAATTCGAGATTGTTTTCCGACCTCCTCACTTGATCAGACTCTGGTGGGAAGATTTGGCTGTTGTTAGCAAGGCTCACGTTCAAAAGGTGTTGGGAGAACTGGTGGCTCTCAAGGCCTACACTGCCCTGCCTGGTTTGGTTGAAGCTGCTACACATTTCTGGGACTACAAAAGGGTAGTTTTTCATTTCAATGGTTTCGAGTTGGCACCAATGTTAGAAGAATTTAGAGGGCTAGCAGGGTTAGAGCCTGGACCCGAGACTATGATTTATCCCCAAGACGTGGACCCTAAGAAGTTCATTGAACTGCTGGGAGCTCCTTATGATCCATATGTCGAGGGAGTGCATGATGGAAAAGTCACGTTGGAATATATGCATTCTAGATTTGGAGATTCAACTATTAGGCACGAATGGACTGGGGCATGGAAAATTCAAGATTGGGAGTGGACTGAATCAAATGCTTTCATCGTTGCTTTTCTGGGAAGCATGGTTTTCCCCGAGAAGGAAGAAAAGATCGACATAAGGTTAGGAAGAGTAGTAGAGGGGTTACGTAAGGGTGCTCACAAGCGTCAAGTAAGCTTGGTTCCAATGATTCTGGGGGAAGTTTATAGGGCTCTAACCAAATGTAGAAGAGGAGGAGACTTTTTCGAAGGGTGTAATCTTTTGCTGCAAATATGGTTGATAGAGCATTTGCACAGTGTCCCTATCAGCCCGGTAGCACCAAAACCATCATGGAAAGGAGGCATTCGTTCTCATAGCACCCGTATGGCTGGAACAGCAGTCTGGGAGGACCCGACAAACATGGAAGGATGGTACCTCAAACTTGAAGAGTTACAAAAAGTGCAATGGGTAATTGAGAACTGTGCTGGTTTCATTGTTTCTATACAAGGTCAAGACTTCTATTTCCTGACGTTGATTGGATTCCGAGGAACTCATCACTATATTCCTTTAAGGAAACTCCGACAAGTAGGGATGGCACAACAAACTCCGCAGTTGACTAAAGGGAGAAGCTTCAACGTTGACATAAAAGACATTGAGCATCCAATGGTGGGGACTATATTAACAATGTGGGAGAAGAGGCTTACCATGCAGTTTTGTCGTGGCCGAGACAGTAGGGTGAACCCCGCGGCTACTCTGGCTTATCCTCAATGGCTCAGCAAAGATAAGGAGAGGTTCTGATCAAAGACTACACTGAAAAGGAAAACCAAAGCTCCGAGTGTTACTGAAAAATACAAGAGGCTGCGGCACGAATTCCACAAAAGTAAGAAAGAATTAAGGGTAACACAAGAGAGGGAGATGAGAAGGCAATACAAGGACAAGATCAAAAGGGATGAACTCAAGTATTGGACAGGCAAGGTCATGGCTTCAAGGCAAGCTGCTGGAAATCTAAAAGATTTGCTCAAAGGATGGGGAGAGTATTTTAAGGCAGTACCACTGGAAGAGAAAGAAGCAATGGGGATAGAAATCTGTGAATTCTTCACAAAAGCTTTGGGAGACATGCCAGCTGGGAAGGATCTGATTGAGATGTTCGCCGCTCCTCCACCTATGAGCCTGGTTCACAAGCTTAAGGAAGAAGCCAAAGAGAAGAAGGAAAAAGAAGACGTTGGAACTGATGCTTGATCTGAAGCCTCTTTGCTTGGCACATAGTCTGGTCGTATTGAGTCGAGTCGTCTTGTCCTTTCTTATCGTTGTTTTTTGTTTTAATCGAGTCATTGTGTCAAATTGGTGGTTGTAATAAAGCCAAGCAAATCAAATAAATTTTCGTTATTTTTGGGTTTTACGCTTGTGTTGATTATATTTATGCAAATGAAATGATGTGTTTGGTGCGAACGTTGCTTCGAATCTTCGCTAGGCCTACCTCTGGCACAAAAGAGGTCCCTTGTATAATAGGACGCGATTTCCTTAAAACTAACGTATACTCACATTCTTTTCTTTGTTTTGATGTGTTAGAATCCCCAAAAGTTTGGTTTGTGCATTCTGACCGCGCCGCAATACCAGTTGAGATCCAGAGGATCAATCCCAACACCTCCCCCTTTACCTACAAAGACAAGGACGAGACGTAATATCATGGCTGAGTTTGACAAAGTTGGGAATGGAACTCCTGAAAAGCAAGGTGTGGTCGCCTATGAAGACCATGCTATGTTGGAACAGAGATTGTTCGAGTTGGAGAATAGGGTCCCACTTGCCCATGCTGATGAGATCATTGAACCAAACAAAACCACCGGCCCTCACGGCAAGGATCCACTATACCCTTAAAAAGACATTCCTTACCCTACCTATGCCGCACCACCAAAAGCACTACAAACAACTTACCCCCCTTCACTGTTGAAACATAAACCATTGCATCACCCACCAAAGATCATGACATGTATGCATTGACCAAGGAAGACTCAAACAACACCAAGGAGCAAGTCCAATGGTTGGTAGAGAAGTTCAATAATTCCAAGGCATCAAAGGAACCCGAGGGTTAGCTTATGAGGACCTCTGCATGTACCCTGACTTAAAGCTGCCTGAAGGCTATAAGACGCCCAAGTTCAATATGTTTGATGGCAATGGTGACCCGATGGCTCATTTGAGGTCTTATTGTGACAAGTTGGTTGGGGCTGGACATGATGAAAAGATCCGCATGCAACTGTTCAACTGCAGTCTGACCGGAGATGCACTGGTATGGTACTCAAAGCAACAAACAAAGAAGTGGACGAGTTGGGAAGCAATGGCTGGAGACTTCGTCGACAGTTTTGGGCACAACACCGATGCCATGCCCGATCGGTTCTATTTGGAAAAGTTGAAGAAGAAGCCCACCGAGACCTTCAGAGAATTCACAACTAGGTGGAGAGCTGAAGCTGCCAAGGTCCAACCTCCCATGGAAGACGCCGAGATAGTGGCGACCTTCATCCGCATACAAGAAGACGTCTACTTTGTTAAGATGTTGAATCTGCAAGACAAGAAGTTTGGTGACCTGATCAAGATAGGAGATATGGTTGAAGATGGACTGAAGACTGGTAGGATTGTTAGCTTGGCTGCACTGCAAGCCACTAACAAAGCCCTACAAGCTGGAAGCACTACTACATCGAGAAAGAAGAAAGATGATGTCTCCTTCATGGCTGCATCGCTAGATCACTCTTCCACCCATCCTCCTCCATCATACCCGTACATTCCACCCACATTCACCTACCCAGTCTACAATACTCAGCCCATGTTCCAAAACCCACCACCACAAAGACCACCATATCCACAAAGCCCTAACTACTGAAACACCAATGCATATTCACCAAGGCCTCACGCCAACAACAACCCAAGACCCAAAAGAAACTACACCCTATTGGCCGAATCCCACACTCAGTTGTTCGAGAGACTCAAAGCAGCCGGCCATATACAACCCGTACTATTAAAAATGCCTAATAGGATGACACCTTATTTTGACCAAACCAAAACGTGTTCCTATCACTCTGGAGGACATGGTCACGATACTGACAAGTGCTATGCCTTGAGGGACAAGATACAAGACTTGATCGATCAAAAGGTGATACACTTGAAAACTTCAAATGTGCACAACAATCCCCTGCCTAACCACGGAGACAATAGAGTGAATCTGATCGAGTTAGATGAAGAATGCAACTTGGAGGGAACCATTGTTAAAGCAAAGGGAGATGCACCAGCACTTGCCTCAGTTGCTCAAGCCGCTACAGCACCAGAGCCCATCGAGGTAGAAGTAGCTCCAAAGTTCTAAGTTGACGTAGTTCCCCCGTACAGTGATAGGGCGGTACCATGGGACTATGAAATGGAGAAGAAGAACAAATCAACAGTTGAAACTATTGCTGCACAAGGGATGACTAGGAGTGGGAGGATTTATACTCCCGAGCATCTCATTCAAGGTAGACGAGGCATCAACGAGGAGGAGTCCGAAGATATCTGGAAGAAAGTAAAAGTAAAGGAATACTCCGTGGTTGAACACTTGGGCAAGACTCCCGTGCAAATCACTGTTTAGCTTTACTCCTCAAGTTGGAGAGCCACCGGAATGCTTTGATGAAAGTGTTGGATGAAGCATATGTTCCGGTGGATACCTCATTTGAAAACCTGGCTAGCATGGTCGGACAAGTCATGGAGTCCAACCGAATCGCTTTTCACGAAGATGAGCTGCCACCTGAAGGGTTGAGCCACAACAAAACTTTGTACGTCACTATCAAATGCAAAGACTGGTTCGTAGGAAGAGTTTTGATCGACGTAGGCTCTGGTTTGAATATATGCCTATTCATTACTCTAGAAAGAATGGGAATTGATCAAATCAAGATAAGAGAGAGCGACATGAAGGTCAAATCATTTGATGGATTGCAAAAGGAGCACCATTGGGGAAATTGACCTAACTATTATGGTCGATCCCGTGGAGTTCACTTCTGAATTTCATGTCATGGACATCTCCGCTTCCTATAACCTGCTGCTGGGAAGACCTTGGATTCATATGGCTGGTGCGGTGCCTTCTACATTGCACCAAATAGTAAAGTTCGAGTGGGACCACAAAGAGGTGGTAGTGTTCGGTGAAGGGAACAACTCCATTTACAATGAACAAACCATACCAGCAATCGAAGGGAATGCTCCTGATGGGCAGACCTTCTATACGGTAGAGCTCGTGGGAGAAGTACAAGGTACTCGAGGAGGACGTCGCGAAAACTACAACCCGAATTGGAATTCCACAGACACAATCCAAGGAGGTTATACTGCACATTTCGCTCCCAAGTTGGTTAACCCACCGCCTGGGGTTGAAGAAAGGAAGAGAAACTTTTATAGCGCTTACTGGGATGGCCAAGGCAAAGGCTATGAGGGAAGGAACTTAGTCTGGGAGCCAGTCATTTCTGATTAGGGTGTGCCCTCACGTGAATTTCGTGAGACCTTACCGGCTAAGACAGAGAAGCGGCTGATGTACTCACCTGATGCTCGTCCCAATTGGAAGCGTATCTCTGAAGAAACAAAGGGAATGCAAGTGTGGATACCCAAGGCACCCGACCCTATGGAGGTAGTGATCGAAGAGCCATATGTACTCCCACAACCTGCAAAATGGCCTGGAGACTGGGTCGTAGGCATCATGATAAAGCAAGGCTATAAACCTGGCAAAGGTTTGGGAAAGAACCTGGATGGCATGGTTGAACCGATTAAAATTGTGATGAGGCCCAACAACGAGAAGGCTGGCGTAGGGTACATTGTGACCTACGAGAAGAGCATGGAAGAAACATCACTGGACTTCAAATTTTATAAGAAAAGCACCAAGACTCTCCTACATATTTTCATCTCGTCTGGATACTTGGATGGCCGAAAGGGGGAGGTATCCGTAGTGCAAGGAGTGGAGCCAAAGATAGCTGATGCTGAAGAGGACCAGCTAGCGGGAGTTCAAAATCTATTCATATCTGATGAAGACTGCTGTGTGATCCTGGAAGAACCTGTTGAACCTCTTGGACTAACAAAGGCTGGATCTGGAGCTGCATTACACAACTGGATCAGCAATCGGGCTCGAGCTTACTGTGGACCTTGGTAGAGGTGGGGGATAGGGCTTATTTCATATTTTCTAAAAATAAAACCCGACTTTGAGTTGTGGAATTTGCATTTCTTTTTCCGTTTCACATGTCTCCTTACAAACTTTGTTTTGCAAGGATTCATAAATAAAATATCGCACTATTTCCCATTTAACTTTTTGTTTTCATCTTTTAATTTTGCAATATTTTATTTTTCAACATTCAAACTAATAATCCCATTGAATCCACAATCACAACGTGTAACGAAACAATGGAGCTTAAGGAAACCGGAGTTGATTATGATGATTTTGATGAAACCACACAAGATGAAATTGAAAGATTTGAAAATAAGCCTAAGCCAAACCTAGAGGAAACTGAGGTGGTAAATGTAGGAGATGAAGAAACTGTAAAAGAGGCAAGGATTAGTGTGCATCTCACCGCCGAAGATAAAAAGCGATATACTGAGTTTCTTAAAGAATATGAGGACATATTTGCCTGGTCGTATGATGACATGACTGGCATAAGCACGAATGTGGTAGCTCACAAATTACCTATCAATCCGGGCTTTCCGCCGGTCAAACAAAAGGCCCAAACTTTCAAGTCGTCGGTCTTGTTGAAAATTGGGGAGGAGGTAACCAAGCAGCTCAATGCAGGAATCTTGAAAACAGTCAAATACCCAACTTGGTTAGCTAACATTGTCCTAGTGCCGAGGAAAGATGGGAAACTCTGAGTTTGTATGGACTACAGGGACCTGAATAGAGCAAGCCCGAAGGATGATTTTCCTTTGCCGAATATACACATCCTGATTGACAATTGCGCGAAACACGAACTATAGTCCTTCGTGGATTGTTTTGCCGGCTACCATCAAGTGCTCATGGATGAGGAGGATGCTGAAAAGACAACTTTCACTACCTCTTGGGGAACATATTGCTACAAGGTTATGCCGTTTGGGTTAAAGAATTCTGGGGTAACTTACATGAGGGCGATGATAACTATGTTTCATGACTTGATGCATAAAGAGATTGAAGTCTACGTAGATGATGTGATCATCAAATCAAAGAAGAGTTCAGAGCACCTTGAAAACTTGCGCAAGTTTTTCAATCGCTTGTGAAATTATAATTTGAAGCTAAATCTAGCAAAGTGTGCTTTTGGTGTTCCAGCAGGGAAGCTCCTGAGTTTCATCGTCAGTAGAAGAAGAATCGAGCTGGATCCCTCCAAGATCAAAGCCATCAAAGAATTGTCGCCGCCAAAAAGTAAGAAAGAGGTCATGAGCTTCCTGGGAAGGCTCAACTACATCAGCCGGTTCATAGTACAATCCACTATCATCTGTGAGCCAATCATTAAATTACTGAAGAAAGATGCAGCGATCGAGTGGACGGAGGATTTTCAAAAAGCATTCGATCGGATAAAGGAATGCTTGTCTTGCCCGCCTGTGCTGGTTCCACCCGAGCCAGGGCGACCTTTGATCTTGTACCTGTCTGTGGTAGATTCAGCATTTGGTTGTGTATTGGGGAAACATGATTCAACTGGAAGAACAGAGCAGGCAATATACTATCTAAGCAAGAAGTTCACTCCTTACGAGGCCAAGTACACATTGTTGGAACGCACGTGATGTGCACTGACTTGGACAACACAAAAGCTGAGGCACTATTTGACATCTTACTCAACATTGCTGATATCAAGGATGGACCCTCTCAAGTATATCTTCCAAAAACCAATTCCTACTAGAAAATTTGCTAAATGGAAAATGCTGCTCAGTGAATTCGACATCACTTTTGTCACTCAAAAGGCGGTAAAAGCTTAGGCCCTGGCTGATCATATGGCTGAGAACCCAGTAGTAGATGACTATGAACCATTGCACACCTACTTCCCCGACGAAGAAGTCATGTTTGTAGGAGAAGATATCATTGAAGAGTATGATGGTTGGAGGCTATTCTTCGATGGAGCAGTGAATTTCAAAGGAGTCGGCATCGGGGCAGTGTTAGTTTTAGAGACTGGAAAATATTATCCTGTCACAGTCAAACTGAGATTCCCTTGCACCAACAACATGGAGGAATATGAGGCTTGCATTTTGGGTCTTAGGATGGCGGTAGACATGAACATACAAGAGCTGCTAGCAATTGGAGATTCTGATTTGCCGATTCACCAAGTCCGAGGGGAATGGACGGCAATGAACTCAAAGATATCGCCGTACCTCGAGTGCATAAAAGAGCTGAAACAAAGGTTCACCAAGATAGAATTCCTGCATGTACCCAGGCTGCAAAATGAGTTCGCGGATGCTTTGGCTACAATATTTTCCATAATCAAACATCCCGACAAGAACTACATTGAATCAATACCCGTAGCAGTGAGGAAGCAGCCAGCCTATTGTTATCATGTAAAAGAAGAGTCAGACGGACAGCCTTGGTTCTATGACATCAAAGGGTTCCTCAAAGAAGGCATCTACCCAAAAGATGCAACAAGTCTCCAAAACAAGACGCTGAGAAGGTTAGCGAATGGTTTCTTTTTTAGCGGAAAAGTTTTGTACAAAAGGACACCTGATTTGGTATTGCTGAGATGTGTGGACGCCAAAGAAGCTACTAAGTTGTTAGAAGAAATACACTCTGGGACGTGCGGCCCACATATGAACGGTTTCGTGCTTGCAAAGAAGATTTTGAGGGCCGGCTATTTCTGGATGACAATGGAGCATGATTGCATAAGGCACGCAAAGAAATGTCACCAATGCCAAGTCCTCGAAGATATGATTCGAGTGCCTCCTAATAAATTAAATATCATGGGATCACCTTGGCCTTTTGCTGTTTGGGGAATGGACGTCATAGGATCCATCGAGCCAGCCGCCTCCAATGGGCATCGTTTCATATTGGTAGCCATTGATTATTTCACCAAATGGGTAGAAGCTGCATCTTACAAGTCAGTGACAAAGAAAGTGGTGTCAAACTTTGTCCGTGACAAAATGATATGTCGATATGAAATTCCTGAATCCATCATCACCGACAATAGATCGAATCTCAATATTAACCTAATGAAAGCAACCTGCGAGGTCTTCAAGATCAAGCACCATAATTCCACCACATATAGACCCCAAATGAATGGTGCGGTTGAGGCGGCCAATAAAAACATCAAGAGGATATTGTGCAAGATGACAGACAATTCAAAGTAATGGCACGAGAACCTATCCTATGCTCTGTTAGGGTACCGCACCACAATGAGGACATCAACGGGGGCTACTCCTTACTTGCTGATATTTATGGCACCGAGGCAGTGATACCAGCAGAAGTCGAGATACCATCTTTGAGAATCATCCAAGAGACACAGTTGAAAGACGCCGAATGGATCAAAGGAAGAATGGAGAAATTGGCCCTCATTGACGGCAAGAGACTAAATGCAGTGTGTCATGTGAAATTATATCAGAGGAGAATGGCTAAGGATTTTAACAAGAAAGTTCGAGAGAGATCCTTCGAACCTGGACAATTAGTACTAAAGAAGATATTTCCCAATCAAGAAGAGACAAAAGGCAAATTTGCACCAAATTGGCAAGGGTCGTACATGGTTCACTGAGTTTTAAATGGATGAACATTGATACTGGCAGAAAAGGACGGAGAAGTTTGGCCAAAACCAATCAACTCAGACGTTGTCAAAAGATACTATGTATAAGAGTTTGTACTAATTAGTGATTTCGTCATTCTGCAGCACATCATGTAATCTGAACTACATTACGATCTGATTCCACAAGTGGGATACGTAGGCAACCTACTCAAGGTTCGGTCGCATAAATACAAAAATTTCATTTTTCCATAAAGCAAACAATGGGGCAGAATTTTTGAGAAACTCTAAAAAATTCTTCAAGGAAAAACATAGTTGACACTGGGATAAAAATTTTTGAGACCCTCTCAAAAATTTCAAGTGCAAACTGGGGCAGAATTTTGAGGTCGTCCTCAAAATTCATTTGATGGAGTTTGGAACATCATGAAGAGCGACAATTATGGCTTTACACAACGCGACTTGTGACTAATTGGGATATAATATTTTACTTCATTTCTTTCTCATAAAAGTTTTTCAAAATATTTGAATTATTTACTACTTTATACATATCCCTATCAGCTCGGCCAAGGTCCCGACACTTATGGGCAGCGAGCGTGAAGCAAGCCAAGAATGCACAAACCAAATCACCCCGCACAACTCACCAATATTTCGTTGGATGCAGGCACAAAAGATACACAATTTGGCAACACATGACTGACATGTTTCGACAAAGGTTATCAAATTCCTCTTATGTCATTTAAATTTGCTGTGGGTACACAGCCCGAAGCGTCGATTGAGGGTACACAGCCCGATATCAATTTGTCATTTAAATTTATTGAGGATACACAACACGAAGCGTCGATTGAGGGTACACAGCCCGATATCGATTTGTCATTTAAATTTGCTGAGGGTACACAGCCCGAAGCATCGATTGAGGGTACACAGCCCGATATTGATTTGTCATTTAAATTTACTGAGGGTACACAGCCCGAAGCGTCGATTGAGGGTACACAGCCCGATATCGATTTGATCATTTAAATTTGTTGAGGGTACACAGCCCAAAGCGTCGACTGAGGGTACAAAGCCCGATGTCGATTTGTCATTTAAATTTGCTGAGGGTACATAGCCCGAAGCGTCGATTGAGGGTACACAACCTGATGTCGATTTGTCATTTAAATTTGCTGAGGGTACACAGCCCGAAGCGTCGACTGAGGGTACACAGCCCGATATCGATTTGTCATTTAAATTTGCTGAGGATATACAGCCCGAAGCGTCGATTGAGGGTACACAACCCGATATCGATTTGTCATTTAAATTTGCTGAGGGTACACAGCCTGAAACGTCGATTGAGGGTACACAGCCCGATATCGATTTGAATTTAAATTTGCTTAGGGTACACAGCCCGAAGCGTCGATTGAGGGTACACAGCCCGATATCGATTTGTCATTTTAATTCCTTGCGGAGGGTACACAGCCCAATGCATCGACTGAGGGTACACAACCCGACGTCGAATCTAACATTTGGCACAACAAAGGACACACAGTCAAGCATAGCAAATACACCTGCATACGACAAAGAATACTGGAAAGACAATCCAGCCCGATGGGGAGGTACGTTCTGCATTCGCTTATACATACATTATTTTGCAAACTCTTTTTTATTCCAGGATGTACGCTCTGACGGTGCGGACATTGTGACAACACCTCGTCGATTCCTGTAAGTCTTAGGCACTCCTCTAGAGTCGTGACAAAATTAGTCGTTCCGTCAACGTCTTTGCCCGAAGACTCTTTCATCATCCTGGGCAAAGAGGGACATCTGTTGACACCTAATTTTTTCCCTCCTGTCTCAATAGCCGTTATTCAGACAAATTACATTGATAACCACATAATTATCCTACACTCACTCCTATCTTGAGTCATTATCTCATGCACGTACACCAATTAGGCTACTTTAGAAGCATCCGCACGAACGATCGCAATTTTGCAAAACTTGCATATCTCGTCATATTTTTTCACAATTACTGTTGGTTTTTAACAAGGACACCTAAATTATTTTAAAACCTAATACAATAGATTTTCTTAATTATTTAGCCTTGGTGATTATTTTTCTTTATTTTATAATTTTCATAAACATTTTACACCGTTTATACGCGTTTAATACTTAGTTTATAAGCTTTTATACACATTATGTACGCTATATATACACATATATACATATACACATGTGTACTCATACATCAGCCCATTTTTCACACCTCAACGCCTGCGTGGGACGATCTCAACCGTCCACATGTACAATCCAACGGCTGAGATCCAAGTTTCCATTTTTAATTACAAACGACCCCCCAAAACCCCAGTTCCCCTTTCATTTCCCTCCCTCAGCCGACTCCCCTTTTTCTCTCTCTCTCTCTCTCTCGTCTCAACTCGGCCTCGCTACTATCGTCGCCGGATTCCGGCCATTCCCACCGGCGAAATACGAAATAAATTACGAATTCGTAATCCTCGTCTCCTCCACTAGAAAACCCATACCCATTTTACAATGTTCAAGCGAGGGCTATTTTCAACCTTCGTCGACGGGGCCCCGCTGTCGGAAAAGTCTCCGGCTTGGTTTGAAGACGTCCTAAAATGACATTATCGCCGGAAAATGGTGAAGAAACATTCATGTGAACTCGATTTGGGACGGGTCAATTCGACCCGACTCCGACAATGAAACGGGTAATCATATTCCCTTTTGATTTTGTGAAAAACTATATGACACTATGCCTAAAATTGCCTATGTCTCTCTGTGAATTAGCATGATTATCGTTTACTTGTGAATTAAGTAATCCGCATGACTTCTGACCCCTGTAAACTGTTGATTATTTGGACATTGCAATGAGCCTGTTTTACGCTTTGGTTTTGACATGTTTAAGGCTGAATTTCATATTATCTCCCTTGAGTCCAAGCTTAAAATTACCATTGTTCGCTTAAACTGGTTAAACCATCCTACTGTGCATTATCTTTGTGAGTCATGACTTGTCTAATTCCAATTTGAACTAGTAGACTGATTTACACGATTTAAGGGATCCTGATTAATTTTAATTTGAATTTGTGAGAGTACTTGGATGGAAACTGGTTATTGGATTGATTTTGTATCAATTAGAGCCTCTTTAGGATCTGATGAAATACTTTGAGCCTAAAACTTGCTTCTGCACCATTTTCTTGAACCTAGACACTGTTAAAGTTAAAAGAGGGGGGGGGGGGAGGGGGACCTCAATTGGTTAGGATTAAATTTACCTTAAATCTTGGGGACTGATTGGTTTATTTTTGGAAGAGACACTTAAAGGTGTCCCCTTTTATTCTGGGAAGCAATATTCCTTACCTTACCTGGTTTTCACCCGTTTGAACTAGTTTTACCACCTCTTGCCTATATAAACTAGTCCTTTTCTATACCAGACAGACACTTCCAACGGGAAAAACAATTCAGCACACACAGAAAACATATACACAGGCACTAAGGTTCCTTCTCTGAAAAGGCATTAAAAGCATAAAAGAGTAGGGATTGTTGGCTTAGTTTTCTGGGCTCTTTCTGCATACTGAACATTGGTTCTAGGGGAACACTGCTTGCTTTCTTTACTGTCCCTGTTGGCTACTGTTTTGACAAGGTATAAGTCATGTCTCATCCTGTTATTTGCCTTCATGTTTGAACTGTTATGCATATGTTCCCTTTGACTGTTTCCTGTCTGTTTTGCCTCTACCTATGCTGCATGTTTGGGGCTCTGCTTGCCCTTTGCTAACCTTTTTATGCAGTTTGTGTAAGGATAGTCCTAAAGGCTATACCAGTATAGTATCTACAGGTTTTTCTAGTGTTACTAAAGGCCTGAGAAGAGGTTTCTCTTCCTTAATGAAAGCTGAGCCTAAGCAGGCTGTTCTCTAGTGCATACAGGGCACCCCTTGACCCCTGCTCTTCTCTTCTCTTTTCCCCCTTAGAAACTGTCCTCCATCTTGTATATTTATTAAGAACCCTGCCTCTATCAATGCATAAAACAAGGGGTATACAACCTTGAGGTTGTACACTTAGCTATTCAGCGGCCTTTCCTTAACCCTCTCGATTCTGTGTGTTTGCATCATTACCATGCCAAAACATGAACTTGTATGAGGTCTGGTCGTTGTAATACTACTTCGTTTAAATAACAACATGAAAATCAATATGATCACAGTATGTGCAGGCTTTAAATCTCAGGCTACATTGTTTAAAGTGAGATATTCTGGGTGAAATCTGGAAAATTTTACAACAGGGGCTAAACGTGTAATGTTTGCATAAATCTGGACTGTTTCTGTAAAAGCTAAGACCGCCCCTCTTTGCATAAATGATCCAGGCCCAAAACTATTTTCAAATGTGGCCTTTATATGTGTTAAAACTATTTTATTACTTTAAAACTGCTATACACTAATTTAATAGTGTGTAGGGGTGTATAAGTGATAGGGGCCGACTATACGAGTATATAAACGTTTTCTAAAGTCTAATACTATTAAATGTATTTGCATGCCAATACTTATATCTATATGCGACAGCCCCTTTGTTTGCATCTCTGTGCTTCTGTGAAACCCGCTTTTGAAAAATAGCCCATTCGTCTAAATACTTTTCAAAACTGACCCCTAAACAAAAACAACCATTAAGGTTAGGGCTCGACAATTAATGATGAGTCACACCGACCCTAAATGGCTAACATTCCATTTTATAAACAACACCCCTTTGGTTTTAACCAAAATCAGAAATGATTTATAAAAGTGTCTATTTTGAAAAATTACCTATTTGTGCAAAATTAATTAAAGGCTGAAATTGAATAACTAAGCTGAATTGTTGCATTTCTTGCAGATTTAACCTTACTATGCGATTAGGCATTTGTATTAGAGGTATTGAAATGCGATTAGGCGTAAATATAAGTCGTATGTGTAAAATTTGAAACTCATTTGTATATGTGTTGTTTAAACTTACATAGATATATTTACTTTCATAAATTAGACACGAAATTAACCTTCCAAGTTAGTATTGCACAATAGTGTTCACAACTTTATCCCAAAATATAAACTCGGGCGGGAACCACTTTTCGTGGGACTTGGGGAAGTGCCTAACACCTTCTTCCCCGAGTCATTTGGACTTCTTACCCTTTGAATCTCTGAAACCAGACTAATATGATAATTAAACTCGACCTTAGACGCTTAGGTGGCCTAATACACCTTAAAAAACTATATTAGGTGGCGACTCCAATTCTTGAACTCAAACGAGTTACCCAGTCAAATTCGAAACCCGACTCGCTCTGAGTTGAGTCTAAAATCGGGTATGACAGGCGGTCGACGGCGGCCTGAGGTGGTCTCCGGTGGGCTTAAGAAAAAATGGCATAGTTTCCTTTGTTTCTAGACTTATATGTGGGAAATGGCCAAAAATAGAAAGAAAAAGATTATAAACCATGGGAAACGGGCCGGGTCATAGGATATTGTGGTTGGGTCTTCTTTTCATTTCCTTTTCTTGAACTTCTGATGGCCCAAATTACACTTTAAGTCCAAACGGTTCCCATTACAAACACATATACAACTATGCAAGCTAATTAATTAACCCATTAGTTAAGCCACAACTAAATCATCACTGAATCATAGTTTAAATAATTAATCACATTTCTACTTTATTATATTTTTTGGGGTAATATTTGGTATATTTTTGCTAATTAGTTCAACTAAGACGCTAACAAAGAATCAATAAATTTTTTAATTAAACTAAACAAAAATTAAGAATTTAGTGCCAAAATTAGGTGATTACAGGTGGTAGTGGCAAGGGAGGAAGGAGCAGGGGAAGGAGAAAAGAGAAATTAGTTGGGGACTAGATGATTTTTGTGGAGAGTAGGCTAAAGTTTTTTTGTGAAGTGGGTGTTATGAGTGTAATTATTGTTTCGAAGAAATGGCACACGTAGGCTACTCGGCCCATATTGGTAATTTTGTTGGGCTGAATGTCTCTTTATGTTAAAATCCAACCCATTTGCAGAAATAGGACACCATAAGCAAAGGTTTTCCTTTTTGCCCGCGCTAACAGTAATTTTACAAAAATGCCTTCGTTAAGTTTAATGAAAAAATTATGGACTGAAATACCCTGTCAAACTCTTTGCACGAGGCCTAGACTTGCCTTTGACCCCTCTCTATTTTCCAACACTTGCCGATTCAAGTATTGGCAAAAGGCAACACTAGCCAGCATTTGGTCGGAAGTGTTGGCAAAAGGCCAAGACTTTCCTTTGACCCCACTCTATTTGCAACCACTTTCCCATCAAGTGTTAGCAAAAGGCAAGCCGCACTTGGTCGTAAGTGTTGGCAAAAGGCCAAGGCTTGCCATTTCCAATCTCTTCATGCATTCTCGCCATATAACTTGAAGTATTTGCAAGACAACACTTGCCCTTGAAGTCTTGGCCCTGTGCCAATACTTACAAATTTTGCCTTAATGTCTTGGCTCCGTGCCAATATAAGGGTATTTTGCTAAAACATTGTTAAACGCAGGCAATCTTGCAAAACTACTCCTTATAGAGGTCACCCAGTGATTTCTTTTGTAAAAATCCCATCATTTTTTTTTGTGAATTGGGAACTTTTGGATATGGTCTTGGTTTGTTGAGGACTTTTTTTACGGTCTGGAAATTTTGAGCACTTTTAAAGATATTTATACTTCTACCACTTAAGAACTTTTCTACAATTACTCCTCCATCCCAATTTAAGTGTCTACCTTTTCTTTTTAGTCCGTCTAAAAAAGAGTGTCGCTTTCCATATTTGGTAACTCTTTAAATCCAAAACTTTTGGACCACAAGATTTAAAGGCACATGCCCACATTACACACAACTTTAATTTTAAACCACATGATTTACAAGTCCTCCTTATTTTCTTAAACTCTGTACCCCATCAAACCCAAACACTTAAAATGGGACGGAGGGAGTATTTGACAACTTCTTCTTTCATACTTTCTCTATCTAGAAACTCATTTCCCACTTCTCCTCTTCTCCTACATGGCTCCATCGACGCAACCGCCGTTGAACGTTGTAGGGCCACCGCCGAAAATTTGCAAAAATTATATCTTCAGCTTCGTCTTGGCCTCCTCTTTCCGTTTCTATATTGGTTTTACAATAATCATACTAATTTAGCATAGATATGATTTTGAAAATATGAGAAAACTTTTCTGGCAACTCTTTCGTGAAGATTTGATGAGTTCTTCAGATGTTGTACTTGGGTCTTACCAAGTGAACTCTAAAATAAAGAAGCCAATCCACATGGAGGTGATGCATGTAATGTCACGAAAGAGAGGCATAGTTTGTGAAAGTGTTTGTTCATAATTTTAGGTGGAGATCTGACTTTCTATTTCATTTGTTTTTATTTCTTATGTAGTTTTGATATAATTTTTTACTTTTTATTTTTTATAATAGGTTTTATATATATATATATATATATATATATATATATATATATATATATATATATATATATATATATATATATATATATATATATATTGAATAGTAATGTCAATTTAGAGTCATTTGCTTGCAAAGTGTACATAGAATTCGGCTCACACTATCCATAAATGATGCTGGATTACCTTTAGTTATGTTTTCCTTTGAGTTTTTTATATGAGCGAAGTGATGACGATTTGTTGTCATTTATTTGTAAAATAGATAGTTGATTTTTGCTTAGTTATGAATATATTCGGTCAGATTGTCTTTATTTTATATTTGCATATGTATTTTTATGGATGAATGAAGTGGAAACGATTTGGATTCATTTATTTTTAAAATGTACTTAATAGTTGGCTTACATTATGAATAAATGATAACGAATTGGTGTAGTTATGTTTTCATTTAAATTTTTTATATGCGTGCAGTGATGGCGATTTGGTGGTGTCATTTATTTGTAAAATAGACGGTTGATTTTTGCTTAGTTATGAATAAATGCGGCCGGATTATCCTTATTTTATATTTTCATATGTATTTTTATGGATGGATGAAGTGAAGACGATTTGAACTCATTTATTTTCAAATTTTACTTAATATTTGCCTCACGTTATGAATAAATGATGATGGATTGGTGTAGTTATATTTTTCTTTGAATTGTTATTGATTTTTTATTTTCAAATGTATTTTTATGGATGAATGAAATGAAGACGATTCAGACTCATTTATTTGCAAAACAGACGTAATTTTTGGTACATTATTTGCATAAACACCGATAGATTATCATTATTTCTAAATATACAAGCACTTAAAATTTTTTTGTGGATGTCCGAAGTGAAGACGATTTGGCCTCATTTCTTCACAACACAATTTTTGGTTCAATATATGAATTTAGCCTCATTTCTTCACAAAACGAACACAATTTTTGTTCAATATATACATAAACACAGACGGATTGACATTGTTTCTTTGTAGAAAGCAGTGGTATTTTTTATAATTTCTACTACATTAAGGTAATGTGGCATTTTTGTAATTACGACTTCACAAAAGTGCGGTGTCATTTTTGTAATTACAGAAATTACTCAATTAGTAAGGATATTTTTGTACTTTTGACTTCATTTAACATACAAGTGCTCAATTTTAAAGACCACCTTTAAAGTGCTCAACTTTTCAAGATCACCCTCTTTTTACCTATTTTTTAATTCTCCCATATGTAATTGCAAGGAATCTCCACCCATATTCTCAATCAACCATACCATAATTTAAACAAATATGTAAAAATGAGTCTGCCCTTGAAATTCAGCACTTTAAATACAGTATTTAAATATTGAGCATTTTAAAGGTGGTTTTTTAAAAATCGAGCACTTTTTCTAATTATAAAAATACCAATGCACCTTTTAAGTTTAATTAAGTTGTAATTACAAAAGTGTCACATCACCTATTACATTTAATGAAGAAGTAATTACGAAAATGCTATTACCTTTTATATTTAATGAAGCCGTAATTTAGAAAATGCCACTGCATTTTTTACATAGTGAAGTCGTGATTACAAAACTTTCACCATTCCCCTACAAAGGAGAAATTAAGTCCAATCTGTCCGTATTTATTCATGTGGTGAACCAAAATTTGTGCCAGTTTTATAAATAAATGAGGCCAAATCGACCTCACTTCGCACATCCGCAAAAACATAACTTCAAGGGCTAATGTGTAGAGATAACGATAATCCGATCGTACTTATTTATACCATGAGCAAAATATTATGTACCTTTTACAAATTTATGAAGCAAAATCGGTCTTCATTCATCCATAAAAGTACATTTGAAACTATAAAGTCAAGACAATCTGACCGCATTTATTCATAATTGTTCCAAAATACTCTATCTATTTTACAAATAAATGAGACCAAATTGTCATCACTTCACTCATATACAAAAATTAAAGAAAAACATAATGCAAGACCAATCCGATATCATTTTTCATAGTGTAAGTCAAATATTTTGAATATTTTACAAATAAATGAGTCTAAACTGTCATCACTTTTTACTAATCTATCTCTCAATTCCAAGTTATGGAATGACACACTACATAGCTCTTCTTATAGCAATGTCAATAAGAAGCAACTGAATTACAAAAACAAAACTAAGTGGATCTCAAACTATACATCATTTTCTAAGACTCATCCTAAAACCTCCAAATCACATCACTAACTACAACAATAAAATATATTGCAATACTCAGTCTTTCTCGCCTCAACAGCCGTTGGAACAACTAGTTCCATAGGAAATTGAAAAAAGTCAAATAAAATATCTACAAATATTTGAATGAAACTTGAAAAATTAATTTGTATATATACATGCGTAAGCACACACATGTATATATACAAGACATATGTATGTATGCATACACGTATCGTCGGCATCGATGGTGCCGTCAACTTTTTTCGGGTTCTTTGTGATAATTTTGTAACGAATCATCATCCTGTAACGACCCGCCCGGTCACTTTGGTAAACCGGTGCTCTGATAAGCGTGTCGATATTTTTTTAGTTCTAATATGTTTGATAATTTTGGACATGCAAAAAGTTTGGTTAAATTTCAATGAGTTTTGGATAAGTTTGGGTTGTATGGTAATTATTTTCGATTTCGACGTTGATTTGAGAATAAAGGTTACCATATTAAGCAAACGACCTTTGATTTGTGTTTCGACTAAACCATTATATCTGTATCATAATTTTAGAACCATAGAAACTGAAATCATCAAGTTTCGATATCATATGAGGGATTTATGGTCATTTTACTAAAAATTGGGTTGCCAAATTTATCAGATTAATTACGAAATTGCCACTGAATTCATATTAAAAAATTTGCACTATTTCAAATATTGAAACCAACATATCTCCTTCATTATAAGGTCAAATGGAGTGATTCAAAAGCCTAACTTAACTGAAATTTCACAAGGAATTCATTGGAGGCATCAAAAGTGAGTTTTGAGATTTTTTGGCACAAGAAACGAGGCAGAACAACTGGGTATTTTTTTACTATTAATGTTGTTGGAGTTTTTTTCATCTTGAAAGTTTGGGGTTGGAATAATTCTTCAAGTTTCTTCCATGGGGTAAGTTCTAAACCATAACCTAAGTATTTTCCTTTGATTCATGCCCTGGTTTAAGCTTTAATCCATGATTTCTAAAGTAGAAAATTGAGGTTTTTCATGAAGAAGATTTAATGGGTGTTTCTTGAGAAATCCATAAAGCTGATGAGACTTTCTAAGTTGCTTTAAATGATGAAGTTGATTGAGTTTATGCTAGATTATGATGTATCTAAGGTTGAATTTGATAATTCTAGTTTGGTCATAAATGGTGGTTGTGAGAAATTGGGGAAGTTGAGTAAATTCGTAAGTTTTAACTCAAAAGTGGAATAATATAGAGATTTGGGGATGTTAACGATATCGGATTGACTCGTTTTTCTTATGTATGAACTCATATTCGAATGGGTAATATGATTATAGAATTGAATTTGAAATCTGAGGTGTTGATAAATAGTTGACTTTCGACATAAACTCGAAACTTGATAAATTGGCTATTTGATGATGTAAATGAACTTTGATTGAGAATGTAATCGTACTTTTGGACTCGTGGACTAATAGTTAATCAAAAAATATATTTTGTTCTGGTAATCGGGTATGTGGGCCCAAGGTTGACTTTTGGGTTGACTTTTTGACATATTTGTTCTAAAGTTATGAAAATTAGCCGATTAGCTTGTATTGATTGTATTATATTTGTTTTGCATAAAGTGGACTCATTTGGAGGATTTGAGCATTGAAAAGGCAATCGCGGGCTAGTTAGCTATTGGCGGATCGAGATAGGTGGTTCTATCCCTATGCGAGATTTTGTGCATATGTTTCTTGTATGTGCACTGCCCTAGGTTTAATTGTTTACACCTTTTTCGTTGTGTTTAAGTTTATACTTGGAATATGTGTTGTTTTCCTGGATCGTGTCTACTTCTGGTTGTTGTTACCTTGTTGTTTGAAGTATTGTTAAGTTATATGCATGTTTGATGATGTGGTTGGAAGTGTGGACATACGTGCCGGGTTAGAGGTTTTAGGCAAGTTCTTTATGACTTAATTGTTTACTACGAGCATATGTTATTATGTCTCGGGTTTTTATATTGGCTTTCGGACATGTAGCTTGGAAATTTATCATTACTATCTATTTCGGAGTTGGTCCATTCGATAGTCTCGGAGTTGGTCCACTATAAAATTTTTTTGGAGTCGGTCCACTATTTATTTCGGAGTTAGTCCATATTTATAGTCTCGAAGTTGGTCCGCTACCAAAGCTTCTATTTATTTCGGAGTTGGTCCATATTGATAGTCTTGGAGTTGGTCCACTATCAAAGCTATTATTTTATTTTAGAATTGGTCCACTATTTATGTCGGAGTTGGTCCATAATTGATAGTCTTGGGGTTGGTCCACTATCAAATCTATTATCTATTTTGGAGTTGGCCCACACATTATGTTATGCTATGAGTTGAGGGTAATTGCTGGTTTCCTTGATTGAGATTAGTTGATATTTATTATGTGATTTGATGAATTGTTGGAATAATGAGTTATAATATGTTTCTTTTTTCCCTTCTCTATTCTATTAATTAATTGTTTAGAGTGGTTTACTTTCTTTTAGAGGAACTAGTCTACCCACCTACTAAGTCCTTTCGATTTATGTTGTTTTCTTATTATTTGTTCGGGCAGATACAATTCCAAGTACTAGTGAGCTCCGTGACTAGAGTTTAAAGATTTCCCTACATATCAGCGGTGAGCCAGCCATCATTGCTCCATGGTGACGCACTTTTCAATTATTTCATTCATGTCGTCACTTCTTTCGAATATTCGGGATATTTCATTCATAAATTTATCTTATAGATGTTCATGACTTATGGTAGATGACTAGACCTTCTTCTTATATTTAAAGATATTCCGCGCATTTTATTGTTAAAGCCACCTCATTGGAATTTATTATAGTTCTTTCAGCGGTAATATTAAGTTAGCGAGTGGGTTCGTCCGATGGGGTTAGTTCGGGTGCTGTTACGACTATCCAAAATTTTGGGTCGTGACGCATCCAGTGGCAGAGGAGAAGTTTCGTGCGGACACTTATGTGAAGGCATTGACTGTTCTAAGCTGCGACAGAGTTCCACGATAGCACCGCTATGATTTTCATTGGACGACCCACATTATGAAGTCGTGAAGAGGAAGACCGGTGCCGGTTGAGAGACTTCATTTTTTAATTTACTCAGGTATATAAAAAGACAAAAATTAATAGACGTGTTAAAAATTTCAATACCATGAAAAAAATGCTCAGAACTTCTAGACCTTATTCAGAAGTGTACAATTCACACAAAAAATCCCGTATACCGATCGATATACGCACCCGAAGCTCGTATCCATGTACCACCACTTTTCTTTTAGAATTTTATTTGGTTGGATATGATAATTCTCAATTTGGGTACAAGGAAGTGCAAGTTACTCTATTGGCTTAGTAATGAAAAATGAATGAGCGTGGGTGATAAAAAGGAAGAGGTATTACTGTCTTGTGTATTAAAGAAACACTAATTAGGAGGATTAGAGAAGAGGATGAGAAGAGAGGTAACTGTTTCCGAGAATCAATTCGGATTCATGGCTGGGAGATCGACTACGAAAGCTATTCATCTATTAAGGAGGCTGGTGGAGCAATATAGGAACAATAAGAGGGACTTACACATGGTGTTTATTGATTTAGAGAAAGCCTATGACAAAGGCCCAAGGGAGGTTCTGTGGAGATGCTTGGAGTCTAAAGGAGTACACGTTGCTTATATCAGGGTGATTAAGGACATCTACGATAGTTCCAAGACCCGATTGAGGATAGTTGGAGGAGACTCGAAATACTTTCGAGTTGAGATAGGGGTGCACCAGGGGTCTGCCATTAGCCCATTCTTATTTGCCCTAGTGATGGACGAATTGACTCGGAATATCCAAGGTGAAGTACCGTGGTGTATGTTATTTATGGATGACATAGTCTTGGCAGTGGAGTCAATGCGAAGCTGGAGGTTTTGATGTTTGGCAATATTTACCTATTTTACCTTAATATTTCCTCACATTTTGATACGTTATTTTTCCATTACATGGAATAATTGTGTTTCTTGCACTCACTTATCGTGTTGTGATTTTAGGGATGGTTTGGATGAATTCGAGGGAAGAACAATCAAATTGGAGAAAAATACGTTGAAAGGCAAGGCTTGGACCAAAAGGGATGATTCGGAAGCTTTTTTGAAGGCAAGGCTTCCAAGAAAGCCTTGGAATTTGGAAATTGTTTTGATAGCAAAACATCAGAGATAACTTTGAAGTTGGGAGCTATACTGGAAGCGAGGCTGCTGGCTGTTGTTTATGCTTTTGATAAGTTCAGATCTTACTTGGTTGGCACTCGGGTTATCATCTACACTGATCATGCCGCAATCCGGTATTTATTTGAGAAGAAAGATTCCAAGCCGCGACTGATTCGTTGGGTTTTTCTACTCCAAGAGTTTGATGCGGAGATTCGATATCGAAAAGGGACCGAGAATCAAGTGGACGTTCACTTGTCGAGGTTGGAAGATAGAAAATATGTAGATGAAGGGCCTGAGATAAATGAAGTTTTTCCCGACGAGCAACTTTTTTCTCTACAGGTAACCGAGGTGCCCTGGTATGCAGATATGGTGAATTTGATGGTGAGTAATGTTTATCCACCTAATGCTACAGCTGAGTAGAGAAGGAAACTCCTCCATGAGAGCAGATTTTATGTCTGGGATGAGCCGTACTTGTATAAAATTGGCCCGGACCAATTAGCGAGGAGATGTATTCCAAGTGAGGAAGTCGAGTCTGTGTTGCAAAGCTGTCATTTCTCACCCTATGGAGGTCATCATAGTGGTGATAGAACAGCTGCGAAAGTGCTTCAGTCGGGGTTCTTTTGGCCTACTCTATTCAAAGACGCTCATGATTTTGTCAGAGAGTGTGATCGTTGCCAAAGAACCGGTAATATCTCAAGGCGTCACGAGATGCCTTTAAGCAACATCCTTGAGATCGAGTTGTTTGATTGTTGGGGAATTGATTTTATAGGTCCGTTTCTACCTTCCAATGGCAACAAATATATTCTTGTAGCAGTCGACTATGTGTCGAAATGGGTGGAGGCTGTTGCACTTCCAACCAATGATGCGAGTGTGGTAGTCAAGTTCTTGAAGAAAAATATTTTTACTCGTTTTGGGACACCACGAGCTATCATCAGTGATGTAGGTACGTATTTTTGTAACCGCTTGTTCGATAAACTTTTGGCTAAGTATGGGGCCCGTCACAAGGTAGCTACTGCTTATCATCCCCAAACGAGTGGCCAAGTAGAGGTGTCGAATAGAGAGATAAAGCAGATTCTTGAAAAACTGTTAGCGCTTCGAGGAAGGATTGGTCTATAAAGCTTGACGACGCTCTTTGGGCCTATAGAACGGCATTTAAAATGCCTATTGGAACCTCTCCATATAGGTTGGTTTATGCTAAGTCATGTCACTTGCCTGTCGAGTTAGAACATAAGGCGTATTGGGCAATTAAAAAAGCTCAATTTGGATATGGACTTTGCAGGTGAAAAGAGAATGCTTCAGTTGTACGAATTAGATAAGTTCTGTTTCCACGCGTATAAGAATGCAAAATTGTATAAGGAACGGAACGAAAAGATGGCACGATAAACATATTGAGCATCGTCAATTTGAGCCGGGCCAACCGGTGTTATTGTTTAATTCTAGATTGAAGCTATTTCCTGGAAAGTTGAAGTCTAGATAGTCGGGTCCCTTTGTGGTAGTTCGTGTTACGGCACATGGAGCAGTTGAGTTAAGAGCCCCAGATTCCGAGAAAACATTCTTAGTAAAGGGGCAAAGAGTTAAGCGCTATTGGGGAGGTTTGGTGGATCGTCATACCTCTGTTACATTACGAGAGCCGTGAATTGTAATTGTCACGCTACGACGTTAACTAAGGCGCTTCTCGGGAGTCAACCCGAGCCTTGTATGTAAACGCAAACAGGAAGTTCTGGTTGGGAGGCAACCCAATTTTTATTATTTTAGTCATTTTCATATATTAATATTACGTAGTTTTTCTTGTCATTTTTGTAGGGCGCGGGATGTTCGGAATGACGAAATTCATACTGGAGGCATTGCTTTAAGGAACTTGTTAATATTGGAGGTTTAACAGGTTGTGTGCAGCTGTTTGAGGTGCTAAGCTAATACCATTGTGCAGAACTAATGCTTCTGAATTAATAGCTTCAAATATGTCGAATGCGTTTTTTAAAAGCATCGCATCCAGAACAGATTGACCAAAAATTCGCTACGGGCTTGATGAATGCGATCCAGGATGCGTCGCTCCAGTAATAGCTCTCAACTGCTGCGACACTTGGACAATTTTTTGAAGCCAAATCTGCGCAGAAACAGGCAAAGCGTCGCGCCCAGAAACGCTCCGTGTCAGGCAGTGAGCTCCAAAACTGCTCAAGCGATGTCAAGGCGTCGCGGGTGCATTGCTTCGAAGCAATTGAAGTCCCAGACATGGTTAACGCGATCTCCACAGCGTGGCTTTGGGAATAGCTTCGACATATCGCAACACTTAGAAATTTTTTTGGAAGAGAAGCTGGGCATAAACAGAGCTGAAGCATCACTTCCAGCTTCGCTTTGAGTTAGGAAGTAGGTCCCAGAACTACTAAATCGATCACCAGGCATCGCTTCTGAATTTTGGAAGTTGTACATTAAGCGTCGCTGCAGTAATAGCTCTCACCCTCGCGACGCTTAGAAAATTTTTACTGAGAAGCTGAGTAAAACCAGTGCAAAGCGTCGCTAGCTGAACCGCGCCTAGGCAACTAGAATGTCCCAAATCTTGTGAAGCGATAACCAAGCGTCGCTCTTGTGATCACTGCTAGGTAAGTGCAAAATTTTTACGGGTCGACCCGGTTTCGACCCGTTGACCCGCGAAATTAAAACATAAAAATAGGTTTCCTTTTCCTTCTTCCCTTTGGTTTCAAAACGACACTAAACAGAGCAGAATAACTAAGACCTTACACATCTTTTTCTGAAATCAACTCAACAATCCAACTCTTCCATTGAATCATAACTGATCAGGTATGCTTCTCGTTCCCTTGTTCTCTCACCCCAGTCTCTGTGTGTGTGCTGAATCATAACTAAACACTACATGTGTATATGCTGAATTTTTTTTCAAGAGAACCCTTGTCGGGTTAGATATAAACATAGAATCTTGTCGGTTTACACTGGGTGCTGTAAGCGATCTCCCTTAAAAATTTGGGACGGTTCTTCCTATTTAAATACTTGTGAAACCAAACCTTGAAAGCGATGCACACAAAGTGTTCGACATAATACCGCAGTGAAGAAAAGCTTAAACACTTTGTGAATTCTTGAGTAGCATAGTTACATAACGGCATGAGTTGAATAAATTGATGTTCGAATGATTGAATTGATTACTTGTGATGCTAAATTTGACTTGATTATGAGTTAAATATGCCATAGGGCAATGTTGTGCGACATACACGCCGAGGTGTCACTGTACACTTTCTCGCAGCCCCAACTGCTTTCCTTTGATTCGTTCATGTTAGTTAATTGTTTTCATGTAGTTTTATTCGTCGTAGTATGGTTAGAAGCAAGTGTGGGGTTATTCCTTTTCCCCAGAAGTTATCGCTTGTTTAATTGGGATTCTAAAATTGGACTTTATGGTGCAGGTAATATGGTGAAAACTACCCAGAAAGCCTCATCTTCGTCCATTGTACTTGCTGCCAAACGACCAAAGGTAGGTACCGCCTCGACTAGTAAAGCGCCAAAGGGCAAGGCTAAGGCCAGAGCAAAGAGCACAGCAAAACCAAAAATGTCAAAGGGCGCAGTCTCTATTCCACGGCCCGGGGGAAATACCAAATATGGATTACCATTTGTGAAGAAAGGGGAGAGCCAAACTTGGTACAAGAACTTCAAATTAGCCGGCTACATCCCCGAACTTGCCATAGATGAAAGTAAATTGATGAGGCAGTTCCGAAATATAAGGGATGTTATTCACACAATAAAGTGGGTATTAGTCTTTAAATGCCCGGGGGATGCCAACCTTGATCTTGTGATGGAGTTATATGCTAATTGGGACTTAGAGCAACCGGATGACTTGGTGAAGGTTCGCGGGCAGTCCGTAAGATTAGATGTTTCAGCTCTTTGCACTTTTTAAGGCGTGGAGGATCATGATCTTGGTGAATTAAAAGATTTTATTCGCAAGCCGGATCACAAGGCATTGAGGCAGACTTTGTGTGGTAATGATGTGAGTCACAGGTGGGGCAGAAAGAAGAGAATGGCACAAGTCTATGCAGTTCTGCAAGTTTCAAAAGGAAGCCCGAATTTGGCTTTGGTTAATCAATGCAAAATTGTTTACATCTGACCACTTTACTGATGTGACTAAGATAGAGGCGTGCATAGTGTACTTCTTCATAACGGGGAAACCTGTCAACCTTGGGTATATACTATATGCTCAAAGCAATGAAGGAAACGCGCACCAACAAATCGAAGAGGCTATCCTTTGGCAGTGTTCTCACTCAGGTGCTAGTGAAAGAGGGTGTACCAGTTGATACCATTGGTGATCGCATTATGCCATCCATGGAGAGGAAATTTGATATCTCGAAGGTGCTAGGTCCAAGTGCAAATGCTTATAAACTATCCAATGATGAGCGGCGTGATATGCAAGACAATTTAGGAGGCCGTAAATACTTGATGATAGAATTTTTGGCAAGGCAAGCAGGGATGGATATGGCAGCACTTGATCAGCAACTTCCATTGTTGGATTCATCTAAACGGCTATTGGGAATGATTCAGACAGTAGAGGTGCCTCCTGAAGAGGACGAAAATACTGATTCTGACGTGATTGTTTCGGGGAGCAGTAGCGACGAGGATGAAAATGAGGACGAGGAAGAAGATGAAGAAGAGGAAGAGGAGGAGGAGACACGCACTCCACCGCACCGTCCTGGGGGGTCCGTGAGAAGCAAGGCTGTTGTGCCTATTGTTGGTGAGCGAGATGACGACACTCCCGCGCATGCAAAGGGGGAGGATTCTGATGATGATGCTGATGATGAGACCTAGGCCTTCAGGGAAGTTCCTTTAACTCTTGCACTTTATTTTATTGCATTGAGGACATTGCTCTGTTTAAGTGTGGGGTGGGGGAATTCCCAAAATTTTTGAGGTTGTGGATGACTGTAATTTTAGGAATTTTTTTTAGCAATTTTTACTTTTGTCACTTGACTTTATTTTTATTTATTTCTTGCTTTAATATATAAAAATAAAAAAAAATCAGAAAATTAATGAAAAATCCCAAAAAGATTTTCTTTTTAGTTTAGTTAGTGGTGCATGTCATCCGCCCCGTAGTTTTTCTTATGGACTCGGTTCTTTTTCATGGGTAGACCTTTGAACCAGGTAATTTTATTTTTAGGAGTAGTGTAGTATTAGTAGTAGAATATTTTAGGAAAAAATAATAGTATGCTAGGTGCCTTTGATTTGCTTGATACCGGTGGATTTAGACTTGAGCATTTACTATTTGTGAATCCCTTTAGGTTTTAAAATTTTGATGCATGCCTAAAAAAATTTGGAATGATCTTCTTGAGACGCTTAAGTTCGGCTACTTGACTCTTTTGTGAACCATTGTGCTTTATTGCTTAAATTTCAAAAGTTGCACCTTATTTGCTTAAACTGAGAGTTGGAATGAAACCATCTTGAGTGAACTATGTGTCATGTGTGATGTGAGGTATCCTTTCTTATGTACCGTGCTTGCATATTGATGTCTAGAACTTTGCCCCATGTGTGTTCAAAGCGAAATCCTAGGTTTGCTCTAGTCGTGAGATGATACAGGCGTTTCTTTGACAAGCCATTTTAGCCTTGATTAGCCTATCCTTTAATATTATCCTTATTAAGCCCTTTGAGCTTATTGACCTTTTTATTGGCATCCACATTTCAAGCCTTATCCCTTTTGTTCTTAATTATCTTCTTTTTGAACCCGTACTCCTTTGAGCACTTTAATTAAAATATTTGATATTTATGGAGTTGTGGTTGGAGAAACTGGATAGCTTTTGAGTGGAACCAATGAAAGAAAAAAATATGGTACATTTTGGAAAAAAAAAAGAATAAAAAAGTACATTGGCAAGGTTGAGAAAAATATTGAAAAAAAAAATGAAATAGAGAAAAATAGAGAAAATAAAAGAAAAAAATCACAATCCTTGCTAGTGTTGTGCAAAAAGTGAAATTGCAAATTGCTTAAAGTTGAAAGGGAGTTCTTGAGTGTATGTTTGGGCGGTTGCTTGGTTGGTTTTGAGAAGAGTTGAGCTAAAAATTGAGAGTGATGTATTAAAGTGCTTAGGGAGATAGTCACTATTTTATCCATATTTATCCTACCCGTCCTTTAGCCTACATTACAACCCTTATAGTCCTAGTTAATTCCAATTGGAGTGAGCCTTCATTAGTGGAGTCCTACACTACGGACAAGCCTATGGTACGTCGTATGTGGCACGTGAACTTCTTTGTGAGAGCGAGTGAATTATTCCTATGTTATGTTCCTAATCTATTCTTGAAATATATTCTATGTGTGATTTTTGGGACGCTCTCTTGGATTCATTGTTTTTGGTGAGGGCACATAGTTTGCGCACGATATGTGAAGTTATTGACTTCTTGGTTGAGTGAGTGGGTGTGATTTTGCGAAAGCTTGGTTTCATTGAGTCGGTTTTTATAATTGAGATGTCTTGAATTGGTTGTTCTAGTGTTTTAAAATTTGATGAATTTTTGGCATGTTGTGGGTCACATGGTATGTATTTATGCTCTTGTTTAATGGCCGGTATCAACCATAATCATAGGTAGACCTGTTCTATCAAGTGTTGGGATTTAGTTGGGAAATTAGTTTTGGTAATTGCTCGAGGGCGAGCAAAGGTCTAAGTGCAGGGTGGTGATGTTTGGCAATATTTTCCTATTTTACCTTAATATTTCCTCGCATTTTGATACGTTATTCTCCCATTACATGAAATAATTGTGTTTCTTACGCTCACTTATTGTGTTTTTGATTTTAGGGATGGTTTGGATGAATTCGAGGTAAGAACAATCAAATTGGAGAAAAATATGTTGAAAGGCAAGGCTTGGACCAAAGGGATGGTTCGGAAGCTATTTTGAAAGCAAGGCTTCCAAGAAAGCCTTGGAATTCGGAAGCTGTTTTGAGAGCAAAGCTTCAGAGATAGCTTTGAAGTTGGGAGCTATATTGGAAGCGGGGGGCAAGAAAGCTTTGAAGCTGGCAAGATTTAAGTTTTTCCAACTAGTTTAGCCTTTGGTTTAACTTATCCTAGCACTTTGTAAACACTATAAAAAGCTTATTACTTTGTTAATTTAAGGGGGAGGTCAGATTTTGGAGCAATTATTGAGTTCCTAACATATTGAACCAAGGGTTTAATTCTTTTACATCATCTATTACAATATTCAATCTTTATTCCATGAATTATTGTGTTGTTATTATGGATATGCGTAGGTAAACATACCGTTCTAGGGTTAGAGCAAATACATGAAGGTTGATGTTTGAAAATTGATTTCTACCTATTAATTTATCATTACAAATTGTTTATTCTTTCTTGAGCCTAATTATTTGGTTATTGAGGCCTGATAATTGAACACTATCTACGATTTACAAGTTGAATTCGACATAGGGAACTTGTGAATGCACATAAGAAAGAATAGGGCTTGATTGTAAACCTTAGCATCAGGAAATCGATTTGCGGGTAGGATAGACATATGCCTATTCGCCTTGCTTAGCTAAATACAGAGTTCTTTAATGCATGCATGTGATTTAATTCCATAGACATATAGGCGTTAAAGTAGCTTGCATAGAGTCGTGAAGAATCGACAGGTTTTCACGAATATAATTAACCTGTTAGTTAGCAATCTAGGAAATCGAGAAGTAGAATCAACTGGAAAGCTCAACTGGATTGTTTGTCGCGTTGACTCTGGACCATTTCTCTCTTACTGATAACAACTCATGAATTGCTCTAGAATACTTGATCTCAGTTGTTTGCTTTTAATTATTGTTTTCTTAGTTAGTAAAAATTACAACCAATATTGAAAAAGATCCCTGAATAGTTTTTAGGAAATTGTTTGCTAGGATTCAGTTGTAACAATAGTCCTCATGGGAACGATACTCCACTTATTAATTTATTACTTGTCGACCATGTATACTTGCGTGTGCGTTTGGGAGCAACAAGTTTGGAGTCAGACTCTAGAATCTAAAGGTTTCAAGTTGAGCAGGACGAAGACAAAGTATATAGAGTGCAGGTTTAGTGAAGCGCCTCACGAGTCGGATGTGGAAGTGATGCTGGATATATAAGTCATCCCTAAGAAAGGAAGCTTCAAGTATCTTGGGTCAATTCTCTAAGAGAATGGGGAGATTGACGAGGACGTCACACATCGTATAGGACCGGGATGGTTGAAGTGGAGGCTAGCTTCCGGAGTTCTATGCGATAAGAAAGTGCCTCCTAAACTTAAAGGCAAGTTTTATAAAGTGGTCGTTAGACCAGCTATGTTATATGGAGCGGAGTGTTGACCAGTCAAGAGTACGCACACTCAGAATGTAAGCATAGCGGAGATGAGAATGCTTAGATGGATGTGTGGGTATACTAGGATGGATAGGGTTAGGAATGAGGTCATTCGTGACAAAGTGAGTGTGGCCCCAGTGCCAGACAAGATGCGAGGAGCGAGGTTGAGATGATTCAGGCATGTGAAAAGGAGGAGCATAGATGCTCCGGTGAGGAGGTGCAAGAGGTTGTTAGTGCTGGGTCTATGGAGAGGCAGAGGTAGACCCAAAAAAAATTGGGCTGAGGTGATTAGACAGGACATGACCCTTCTCCAGATCACTGAGGACATGACTCTAGATAGGAAGTTGTGGAGGTCGAAGATCGGTATTGAAGGTTAGGTATTTGTAGAGCGGTTTTCGCCGTATAAATAATAGTATTATTCCCATCAATTTGATTTCTATGTTATTTATGTCTTTTTGCTATTTGTATTTTTTGTTTTCATTTGGTTTATTTTGGTTTTATTCTTATCCCTACTTTGCTTTAGTGTTGTTTTCGGCCGAGGGTCTATTAGAAACAACCTCCATCTTGGTGGAGGTAAGGTACGCGTACATCTCACCCTCTCCAGATCCCACTTGTGGAAAATACTGGGTATATTGTTGTTGGTGTTGTTGTTGTTGTAGTAGTAGTCGTCGTCGTCTTTGGTAAGGATGGTAACCTTTGTTTGGTAAGTTGGACAAACGTGTATTTAAGGAAAAAGACTTTGATTCAGATGAGATGGATAGTTGTGGTGTCTCAAAATCGTCCCTCAAGATCTTGTTGGCATTTTCCTATTTTCAATGAACTTATGTATAAATTGAGAGATGCAAATTGTGTAAAGAAAAGACTTTTCACTTGTTTTATTCCTATCTAGTCTAGCAACTAAAGAATCACAAATCTTTCTTATTTAAGCAAGTCAACCGTGTCAAGGAGAACGAAAAACTCTGGTAGTAAAATTGTATTTGTTGTTTCAAGTGTTTGTACATTTGACTGTTCGTACGAGATTGTACGTTTCTTCATTCTTATGTCTCTTTATTTATTTACGTCTTGCCTTTTTTTATTCTTTTTTTTACGTTTGAGTATCATGTTTAATCTTCTTGCTGTCATAACCCTTAAGCCGGAGAAATCTTACCCACACCGAATGTATACACATAACCATATTAATTAATCATTGTAAAGTAATTTAATGAAAGGAGAATGTATATTGATTAACCATGGTTGAGTGATAATAGTGTATCTGTAAACAAATGACGTGCATTGATTGATTGGGTGTATACAGCCGGTGTGAGTAAGTATTTTTCTTCCTAAGCTACTCCCTCTGTTTTATTTTATGTAATTTTTTTCACACGTGGCATACCTGCTAAGTTCCTAAACGTTATTCATGGGTTATTGGATCGAGTTGAGCAATTTAGATAGTCGAGCAATTTAGATAGTCAAAATTTTGAAATCTCAACATGGATTGAAATCTCGACGAGTGAAAGAATCTAAAAGAGAAGAGAGGTTAGGAAAATAACACTCTCAAGTACTAATAAATACTGTAATATAACAACCAATAAAACCTGCATACATCAAAGAGGAACTCTTGACAACACTACATATTACGCACACCACGAGCTAGCTAGCATTCGGAAATGCAGCTAGGCTTTAAATTTATTCTACAAGTAAAGAACTTAAAACACGCTTCAGCCACTTTCACAATATATAGTGATGAAGTGGAGCTTTAATTTTATCATATTATATAGGAATTTAGGTGCTTAACAGTTCATATATATTCCTCCAAAGTTTATTAGAACTGGCATTTGTAAACGGTTGGGAATTTGAAATTGTTCATACACTTTGAACAGACCCAAGCATCATCGCAATCGTTATCAGAAGTGCAGTCTCTACCACAGGTAACTCCATCATATAAAGATGCTATTAGTCTTCCTTGAAGTGCTATTACTTCTTCAGCAGGTATCTCTCTCATTGCCATTATTTGCCATCCAGTCAATAAAACTAACACATGCAACAATCAAAATGAAGTTCAAAGTTAATTTTCACATGTTGTACCCAATATAAATACACGCCAACTTGCGGTAATTGGTGCAATTTAACTAGTTATATCATGTTATTATTCTAATTTTCCGGGTTATCTTATAAAACTTGTTATTGAAAACTATATGTTGTGATGAGCTCAATTTGACATGACGATGTAAAAAAAATCTACACATCTAGATTTTAAGTACTCTAAGGAGCGCAACTAGGAGAAAGGGAATTCAATTAAATCCCTTGCTGAAATTTTATACTGTGCAGATTAAAACTATAATTATTTGGTTAATTATATTCGGCTCTCAAATCTACTTTACATGGGATTACTTCTAGAACCGTGATAAAGTGGATTAAAACATGCTTTAGGTTAGGCCGTGGGTTTGAATCTCATGGGCGACATTTTTGTGAATTATTTCTTTAAAGTTCTGGCTCCCCCAGTGTGTACTAATATCAAATTCATATATGTACTGCATGCAAGCGATGCTAAATTGGTACGCAAGGCAATACTATGGAGAGAAAGAGAGGCACTAACCTGTTACCAGGAGAATTTTGAAAACCAAATTCAAGTTAATTGACGAAGATGCACTAGCCATGCCAACACTTTGGAAAAGGAAAGAATGCTGTCTTGGTGTTTGCCAAACTTCTTGATGCAGCCCGAACACGTGCTGATCAAGTGTTCGATCCATCGAGGCTAATGACACGAAGCCAAGCCAAACTTCTCCACGATGTTCACATTCATTTGGCTTGGTCGAAGGAAAGCAACTACTCCGAAGCTGAGTATCCGATCTCAAGAACCGAAGGCTTCATCTACAAGCTTGAGGTCGAAGAAGGGAGAGACCGAACCTCAACCGAGCACTCAACATCGGCGCCGAAGTAAAGGCAAGTAACCGAAGAAAGAGCGACCGATGTCAAGAATGAGCAGAACGACCAAGTGCCGAAGTAAAGAAGCTCGAGCTCAAGTGTTCGAAGTCACGTGTTCGGATAAAAGGAGTAACCGAATACTCATTTTGGCAGCCCTGCGTGGCTTACTCCTATTGGTCACCTGTGACCATTTACTGTTTTGTCCTTAGCCTAGTCTATAAATACTCCTTTACAATTCATTGTAATAGTTAGTTGTTATTGAATGATCAAACATAGCAAGTGCTATTGAGTCTCCGATGGAGCCGAACCCCGACGTGGGATTTTAAAGAACTTGTGTCAATCGGTGTGAGTCGTTTGAACATTTTCTTCTTGGACATTCAATTTGCAAGAAGCGTTGTCTTCTTAAGGATTGTTGCTTAGTATAGATGATTCTTGACCTTCATTCGATCGAGCTTTGAGACGGGTTCCTCACTGTTCTTTCAAATCGAAGCAAGTCTTGTCTTGCTTCTATCTTTTATTCTTGTTTTCTTCCGCGTCTTCTTCGTGTTTAGCTTTCCCTCGGGTTTGCTTGCACCCTCTTGGTATCAGAGCAAGGTTTGAGTTTGTTCTTACAACCTCAAATCCTATTCGAATTATTCGTGCTTTGTGTCTCCAGTTTCAGCTTTCTTCCTTGTTGTTGATTGTTGTTGCTGTGGTGTTTTTTTTACCAAAAAAAAAAAGTAGAAAAGAAAAAAAAATTCAAAAAAATTTGGGCTGATTGTTGGTTGTTTGAATCAAACAACCATTGATTCTTGTTCACCATTGTTTCCTGATTCCAAGAGCACCTGTCGTACACGATTGTCGACTAGGGTTTCGTGGTGAATTTTGGACTGTTTTGATCATTGTTGGTGACTGTTTTCGAACCCCAGCGTGTATTGGTTGTTACCGATGAAGACTGGTGGTTCTTGATTGATTTGGGTGTGTTTTGTACTTAAAATTCGAAGTTCTATGATTTGAACCGTCGTCCGTACACCGAAAAATTGTTACGTTTGTAACAGTGTACGAACACGAAGAGCTGAGTCTTAGCTCAAGGAACTTTGAACTGAAATTCCTCCGTTGTTATTGTAACCGGAGTTGAAAGAAGCAACCCAAATTCTGTTAGCAATTGTGGTTAGTGAACGAGATTAAGTTGTCCGTACGCCGGAGCCAAAACTTCACTGTTCCATTGAAGAAGAAAGGGGTAAAGTGTAAAGATCAAAACCCCAGGTGAAAAAGTTGTCGGCTAAAACAGGGAAATTGGATAAGGTAAAACCCTATCCGTACCAAGGAGGGACCACTCTTATACGGACAAGAGTTGGCGTGTTCGAAGAAGATTCTGAAGAGGAATCGAAGGGTAGATTCTCCTAGGTTCTCACTTTTCTTGTGCTCGATAAATCTAGTTAGTGGATCTTTTGAGTAATTCTTCCTACTCGAGGTCGTACTAACTCATTTGAGCTTATAGGAACGCGTGGGGTGACCGAAGTCCGACTTCGTAGAAATTCTTTTGACTTCCCGAAGCTCAAGAGTAAATAGAATCCATTCCATCGAGTCATATCAATTCACTCATCCCGAAGGAGACATTGTAACTTGTCAAATTCGAAGGAACTGAGAGAAGTTGATCAACCGAGGAAGCCATTGGCTACAAGTTCTTGAGTGACCAAAACCGAACCCATAAACTGAGTGGACCCGAGCGCCACCCATCAAAGGTGAGGGAGTGTGTGAGGTGATTTCTAACCTTTAACATTTTATTTGGTCTTTGATTTGTACAGGTACCATGGCTGGGAATGGAGGCGATGGCAAAGGCATTGAAAGGCCCGAAGTGTCGTTAGCCGATATCATGGATGCGATACAAGGCATCAGTGCCGAAGTAAGAGGAGTGACTGCTCGAGTAGCTCAACTTGAGCAAGGAAGTGTGTCCGTAGCCTTGAATGGGTCCGGCGCTGGAACTAGCGACTCCACTCCGATTAAACATGAGCTGTATGCTGAGCTTGTTCGACAACATCAGTTGACGAGTGAGGCAATTCGAAGAGAACTTTTGGGCAATCCCCAAGTACCACAACAGAACTTGGGCAATCTCCGAGCACAACGAAACTTGGGCAATCCCCAAGCTGACTATCAAAACTTGGGCATTCCGCAAGGTGAAAGAGTACTGCTTCCAATGGCCCGAAGACAAAATGAGAACGTTGATGAAGGGGTCGATGAAGGAGGTCGTGGAAATTTCCGAGGTCGAGGCCGAGGCACAAATGTTGATCGAAATATTGAGCGTAAGGCTGATGATGAGTATCCCAAACATGTTCGTGGTGCTCGAGATTCAAACTTGAACAGTGTCAAGATCACTATTCCACTCTTCAGAGGAACTAGTGATCCAGATGAATATCTTGAATGGAAGCTTAAAATGGAGCGCATCTTCGAAACCAATGAGATGACCGAAGAAAGAAAAGCTGCCCATGCCATTGCTTCGTTCAAAGCATATGCATCTACGTGGTGGGAAGCTGGCAAGAGGCATAGACGAAGGAATGCTTATCCCGAAGTCACTGCTTGGACACAGTTGATAAGAGCAATGAATGCCAAGTACTTGAGTGCAAAGTATAGGCAAACTCAATTTCAAAAGCTCTATGAGTTAAAGCAGGGGTCCAAGTCAGTTCAAGAGTATCATGATGAATTCTTGAGGATTCGATTGAATCTTGATCTGGACAAAGATGAAGAGCAAGCCACTATTCGGTTAAAAAATGGCTTGGCTCGAGAGGTGTCATCTCAATTGAGGCTACACGTGTATCACACGGTGGAAGATATGTTCGAAGCTGCTACCGAAGCTGAAATATTCATTAAGGACGATAAAGCAAACCGGTATCGAGGAGTCACTACTTCTACTCCCTTTAACCGAGGTAAAGAATGGAAGAGTCCAAGTCCAACAAGTTCAAACACTGTTCGAGATTCGAAGAAACCCTTCGAGAGGGGTGTGACCGTTAACCAATCAAGAGAAGTGGGAAGTAAAGTTCAACTTAATTCTCCTAGTGCTTCAAATATACAGTGTCATAAATGCAAAGGTTATGGTCACATGGCAAAAGAGTGTCCAACTCGCAAAGTTATGTTTTTGCTCGAAGATGGAACCGTCCATGAGCAAGCGAGTGACATCGAAGAGGAATTTATCGAGGAGATTGACCGAGCTGAAGATGATGATGGTCCTGAAGCTGCCGAAGCTGATCATCCGGAAATGTTTCTTGTGGTTCGAAGGAATTTGAGCTGCATGACTCTCGAAGAGGAGGACAACCAAAGAGAGAATCTTTTCCATGCCCGATGTCGAGTGAGGGGGAAGGTGTATTTGATGATCATTGACTCATATAGTTGTGCGAATGTGGTGAGCCAAACCTTGGTTTCACAAATGGGGCTACCTACCTTGAAGCATCCCCATCCTTACAAGTTACAATGGCTGAATGAGTGTGGAGAATTGAGGGTTGTCAAACAAGTGTGGATCAAGTTTAGAGTTGAAGAATATCAAGATGAGATGATGTTCGATGTGGTGCCGATGCAAGCTTGTCATATGCTATTGGGTCGACCATGGCAGTATGATCGGTCGGTTGTGCACAATGGAAGATCCAACACTTACACTGCTAAGCTCGAAGGGAAGAGTTTCATACTCAAACCCTTGTCTCCAAAACAAGTCACCGAGGACTATAAAAGAATGAAAGAATTGAAAGAAGCGGCCAAAGCAAAGCTTCCGATGGGAACAAAAATTGTGGCCGAAGACACACACTCACCGCCCGAAGTAAGAAATATCTGTGCAGTCATGCAACCGGGTGAGTATCTACGAGGCAACGACAACGATCAGATGAGGATTTGCTTCATGCACAAGGGTATCTTTCTAAACTCTAATGATGAATTTTCTAACGATAACCCTATGCCTAGTGCTGTACAAAGTATTTTGCAGGACTTCAGAGACATGTTTCCCAAAGAAATGCTAGGTGGATTGCCTCTGTTGAGAGGAATCAAGCACCAAATTGACTTCGTACCGGGGTCACAAATCCCCAACAAACCTGCATACCGGTGTAATCCCGAAGACACCAAAGAGCTCCAACGGCAGGTTGATGAGTTGCTGAACAAGGGCCTAGTTCGAGAGAGCTTGAGTCCTTGCGCCGTTCCCGTTATCCTTGTCCCGAAGAAAGATGGAACTTGGCGAATGTGCGTTGATTGCCGAGCAGTCAACAAAATAACGGTAAAGTATCGTCATCCTATCTCTCGATTAGATGACATGCTAGATGAGTTAAGTAATTCTTCATGCTTTACGAAGATAGACCTCAGGTCCGGTTACCATCAAATCCGAATGAAACCCGGAGACGAGTGGAAAACCGCATTCAAGACCAAGTTCGGTCTCTATGAATGGTTGGTGATGCCTTTTGGCTTATCCAATGCACCGAGCACATTCATGCGACTGATGAACCATGTGCTCAAACCGTTCATAAATAAGTTTGTTATCGTTTACTTCGATGGCATACTTGTTTATAGCAAAACTATGGATGAATATGTTGAACACCTAAGGCTAGTGCTTGATAAGCTTAGAGAAGAGAAGTTATATGCTAACTTCAAGAAATGTGCCTTTTGTGTCGAACGTGTAGTCTTTCTAGGATTCGTTGTCAGTGCTAATGGTGTTGAGGTCGACGAGTCAAAAATCGAAGCCATCAAAGATTGGCCAACTCCAACCTCGGTATCACAAGTTCGTAGCTTCCATGGCTTAGCTAGCTTTTACCGAAGGTTTGTTCGTGACTTTAGCACCGTGGCAGCTCCTTTGACTGAGCTGGTAAAGAAAGACCATCCATTTATGTGGGGAGAGTCCCAAGAAAGGGCTTTCCAAGAGTTGAAACGGAGGCTATGCTCTGCCTCGTTGTTGCAACTCCCTGACTTCGGCAAAGCATTCGAAGTCGAGTGTGATGCGTCCGGAGTTGGGATCGGAGGAGTGCTTATGCAAGAATCGAAGCCGATCGCTTACTTTAGCGAAAAGCTTAAGGGTGAAATCTTGAATTACTCCACGTATGACAAGGAGTTGTATGCCCTCGTTCGAGCACTCGCCCATTGGCAGCATTATTTGTGGCCTCGAGAGTTTGTGATTAAAAGTGATCATGAATCTTTGAAACATCTCCGAGGTCAGGAGAAATTGAACCGAAGGCATGCCAAGTGGGTTGAATTCATTGAAAGTTTTCCCTATGTAATTCATTACAAAAAGGGAAAAGACAATGTCGTGGCCGATACGCTATCAAGGAAATTTTCCTTAGTGACCACTCTTGCCTCTAGGCTCATAAGATTCGAAAGCATCAAGCTGATGTACGAAGACGATCCCAAGTTAAAATGCATTCGAGACGCAATCTTGAGTGGCCGGAGAGTTGAGAAATATCAGTGGCACGATGGCTACCTCTTCAAGAATGGGAGGGTTTGTGTGCCAGTGTCATCGTGGAGAAAGCTCTTAGTTCGAGAAGCTCACTCCGGAGGCCTGATGGGACACTTCGGTGTCAACAAAACTCTTGGTATCTTAACCGAGCAGTTCCATTGGCCAAAAATACGACGAGATGTGGAAAAACTTTGCAACGCTTGTCTCATTTGCAAGAAAGCTAAATCGAAGTCCAACCCTCATGGTTTGTATACCCCGTTACCTGTGCCTGATCGACCTTGGGTTGATATATCCATGGACTTTGTGTTGGGATTACCGAGGTCGGGGGGTGGACATGATAGAATTTTCGTCGTAGTCGACCGTTTTTCCAAAACGGCTCACTTTATTCCTTGCAAAAAGTGTGATGATGCACAACATGTAGCTACATTATTTATGTCTCATGTGTTAAAATTACATGGTGTGCCTCATACTATTGTGAGTGATCGAGACTCGAAGTTCTTGAGTCATTTTTGGAAATGTTTGTGGGGTGCCCTCGGCACCAAATTACTATTCTCGACGTCTCACCATCCTCAGACTGATGGACAGACCGAGGTAGTTAACCGAACCTTGGGATCTTTGCTTCGAGCAATGACCAAAGGCAAGGTCGGAAACTGGGAAGATCGTTTGCCCATGATGGAGTTTTCATACAATCGAACGGTGCATCGAATGATCAATATGACCCCGTTCGAATGTGAGTATGGTTTTAACCCTTTTATTCCACTTGATTTAACCCCATTGCCTCGAGATTCTGTTATTGATTTTGAAGGTACTCATCGAGCCACTGCCTTAATCGAGTTGCATGCAAAAGTGAAGAAGAACCTCGAGGAAGCTTATGCAAAAGTTGCATCGAAGAAAAACAAGGGGCGTAAAAAGCTGGAATTAAAGAAGGGAGATTGGGTTTGGGTTCACTTCCGAAAGGAACGCTTCCCGAACCAAAGAAAAGGAAAGTTGGCTCCTCGAGGGGATGGTCCATTCCAAGTGTTGACCAAGATCAACAATAATGCTTACGTGATCGACCTCCCTGGTGAGTATAACGTGTCCAACACCTTTAATGTTGCTGACTTAGTTCCTTGTGTTGTAGGTCAAACTTCGGAGGATGAAGAGGGCTCGATTTCGAGGACGAAATCTTCTCAAGAAGGGGAGGATGATGCAGCCCGAACACGTGCTGATCAAGTGTTCGATCCACCGAGGCCAATGATACGAAGCCAAGCCAAACTTCTCCACGATGTTCACATTCACTTGGCTTGGTCGAAGGAAAGCAACTACTCCGAAGCTGAGTATCCGAGCTCAAAAACCGAAGGCTTCATCTACAACTTTGAGCTCGAAGAAGGGAGTGACCGAACCTCAACCGAGCACTCAACATCGGCGCCGCAGTAAAGGAAAGTAACCGAAGAAAGAGCGACCGATGTCAAGAATGAGCAGAACGACCAAGTGCCGAAGTAAAGAAGCTCGAGCTCAAGTGTTCGAAGTCACGTGTTCGGATAAAAGGAGTAACCGAACACTCATTTAGGCAGCCCTGCGTGGCTTACTCCTACTGGTCACAGGTGACCATTTACTGTTTTGTCCTTAGCCTAGTCTATAAATACTCCTTTACAATTCATTGTAATAGTTAGTTAGTTGTTGTTGAATGATCAAACATAGCAAGTGCTATTGAGTCTCCGATAGAGCCGAACCCCGACGTGGGATTTTAAAGAACTTGTGTCAATCGGTGTGAGTCGTTTGAATATTTTCTTCTTGGTCATTCAATTTGCAAGAAGCGTTGTCTTCTTAAGGATTGTTGCTTAGTATAGGTGATTCTTGACTTTCATTCGATCGAGCTTTGAGACGGGTTCCTCACTGTTCTTTCGAATCGAAGCAAGTCTTGTCTTACTTCTATCTTTTATTCTTGTTTTCTTCCACGTCTTCTTCGTGTTTAGCTTTCCTTCGGGTTTGCTTGCACCACTTCTCCTTCAGAAGACCTGTATTTATAGGGCTCTAGCGATTGAATCTGTTCTTGGCCTTCACTTTCTCATTTCAAACCCAGTACTATTTTGGATGAGGCCCTAATCATTTAAGCATAGGTGTCCTACCAAATAATGCTACAAAAATGATTTATTGCACGAAATCTCGTTAATCCAAATATGCTAATTTATATGATTTTGTTTGAGTCAGCCCAAATACTAGGAAAAAGTGAAGAATTTTAAAATTTGTAGAAATAAACATGTCAAAAATATTCGTGTAGCTATATTACTAGCTAAACTTATGATTTACATATAATAGTACTAACATTTTTTGTAACTATAAAAGTATGTTATAACAATTAAAGGAGAAGTTTAAAGTATAAATTTTATTTTTTACGTAAAAAAAATATATAGTTTTTAAATAAATTAAAAACGAAATAATATCACATAAATTTGGTGAATACTTCAATTGTTATTAACTCTTTTATTACTCCGTAGTTAACTCTCAAGTATAAATTACAATGCATTCTCCATGCTTTTTCTTTTTCAAGTATTCGTTTTCTCGTCCAACGTTAAAACATGTAAAAGGCTATATACCATCTCCCATAATAGATTGAAGGTTTTTTTCTTTCAATAATACAAATTGAGAGTTAAATCTAACTTCTCTTCTAAATCATTTTGAATGAAAAAATTGGTAGTCAGGTGTTTGGCCATAGATATAAAGAAAAAAAATTGTTGCAAAAAGTTGAGTTAAAAAATTATACTTGAAAGTTAAAGTTGTGTTTGGACATGCATATGTATTTGTGTTCTGCTACTTAGATAATTAGACCTCTGACCAATGACTACAGAGATGTTACAGCCATCATGTTGGTTATATCTAACACCAACTAGTTACGGAAGCTTGTGCAAACATATGTGATGTTGGGCATATATCTTATGTCTCGGCGTCGATTCTTTATAGCTTTTGAGTTATTTTCAGTGTATTTTGTGTCCAACAATGATCAAATTGAGATACATTGCTAACTTGAGATGTTTGAATGTTATAGGAATGAAATGAGAGAAACTAGAGCTTAATTGGGACAAAAACAAGGAAGGGGCAGCGCATACAGCCATCCATGGTTCGCATGGATCAGTGTTTCGCCTGTGAAGAGCAAGAATTGAAGAAAGCAGAGGTGCAGCAGTGCAAACAGCGGGTGGCGCGAGGCATGAGCCAGTGTTTGCACTGGAAATTTGTCCTAGACGACTTGGGAGAGGCCAAAAACGTTTTCCACTTATTGTATTCCAAAAATAAAACCCTTAGGACGTTTTTCAATATATTTTTACGTACTTTTGGAGGCAAGAACGATAGTAGAGGCTAGAGAACCAAGATTCATCAATTGAGTTGTAATTCTTCTTCCCTCTTTATTGCTTCATGAATTCTAGATTATTTTGTGAGGAAGCTAACTTGTCTATGAGTAGCTAAACTCTATTATTCTAGGGTTATGGGTTAACCATGAAAGTTGTACTCTGAAGTTGGTTGAATTATATTAAATTTATCAGATTGAGTTGTTTATTTAATTCTGCTCTGAATTACTTAATTTCCTGGCCAGTTGTTAAGTATTATCCATGAACCTAAGGTTGAACTCGAAAGTGGGAACCGTAGGTTGCAATAGAATTAAATAAAGCGTGTTCTTGAACCCGGGCATCGGGGAATGGTTTCGCGGGTAGGATAGAAATATACCTAACAGTCATGCTTAATCTGTTTACAGGAGGAGCATATGCATTCTTGTTAATTCTAATTCCATAGACATATAAGCGTTAGGTTGGCTTGAATAGGCGAGCAGGGTATCGAAAGAGCTCTGTGAGTGTAATTAATCCTGTGATTAGCAACTCAGATAAGTAAAATTAATTCAATTAGCGGATGAGTGCAACTGGATTGGTGATCGTCCCATAATCCTGGAATATTTCCTCTCACTGATATCTAGAACTCTTGAATTGTCTTGCATTCCATTTACTTCAATTACTTTTAGTTAATTAGTTAATTAAACACAACTTGAAATCTGGTTAAACTCTCTTGAACAATACTTGAATTGAAGTTTGTCTAGTTAATAGTTAATCAATAGTCCTGGTGGGAACGATTCTTTCTTATCACTTTATTACTTGATCGACCGTGTATACTTGCGTGTGCGTTTGGAGCGACAACATGCTCAAGTCCAACATAGAGTTTCATCCTTATCTATTTTAAATGTGATTTGTTTTAATTATTTACCGGTTAAATTTTGTTTAAAGGATTGCTTGAGGTACTATTTAGATTAATTTCTTTACTTTTTTACCAACCCCATGACATTACTCATAAATAATATAGAGTAAGATAATTCAAATTTTTGATGATATTGTTCAAGTAATAGCGGTAAAAGCAGTTCTTTTGTTGGCAAGCTATGCAAAATCTATTTCAAAGTTTCACTTACAACAATGTAAACTGTAGAAACCTTTTATGAAGTATAACAACTACTTAAATATTCATGAATTTTAATTAGTAAAATAATTAGTTATATTTTAATCTAATAACCTTAAAAGTGGGTATTTAGTTGGTACGCTATACAAAAATAGCTTTATATTCAAAGCGACCCTAAAGTGGCTACTTGTTTTTGCATATTTAATTAATAGCTCTAAAAGTGGCTGTTTAGTTTGCGGACAGGGCAAAGAATAGCTATATTTTCATTAGTGATCGTAAAAGTAACTAAATAGCGAACTGTAGGCTTTGCAAAAATCTGGCTACCACTTCAACTGCAACCCAATAAGTTGCTATTTAGCTCAATCGGTGGCGCTACCCAATAGGCAGCACGACCCCAGGCAGATCCTCTTGGCCTTTCTGTAATAGTAGTAGTAGTAAAATAGTAATTGACACATTTGAATCAACAGTTCATATACGTAATCAATAAATTCAAGAGCACATTTTACGAAATTAACGTAGTATTCGGATCTAAAGGTTAAGGTCATTTGGACAGTGAGAATTGACATTTTAGATGTTAGAAAACAAAACTCTAATCCTACACATATTAGAGTTCTTAATCCGTATCAACCACATAGTAGATTAGATAAACCAGTAACTAGATTCTTTATTTGAATTATTCAACTTTTAAATGCCAATGTTGTTTTTCTTCCAAATTCTTCTATCATGCAATGATGCAAGCAAAGATACTTGCAATATTATTGGTAGAGGTGTCAATGGTTCACGATTAATCCGATTATGAGTTTTTTAATAAAATCATAATGTTTCGATTTAAAATATGACCGTACCAAGCAAGTAGGTTAGGTTTTATTATTTAATAAAATTAATCGAAAAATACTGAACTGAGCCAAATACAATATATTCATAAACATGTTTAATATATTAGACATATACTTATTAATAAATATATATATATATATATATATATATATATATATATATATATATATATATATAAAATATCATATATGTTTTTATATTATAAGTTTCGAAATAATTAAGTGTAAAATATTTCTACATTTCGGCTTGAGCCTTGGAGTGGAACTGATAATGCTCAAAGTATCAACCTACCGTACTACTACAAAGCTGAACTTTTCGTGCTTCAATAATAAAGTGGGCTTTCGACTATTTTTCCATTCCAATCTCATTAAAATGTATTTCTCATAGAAGTGACGGTGACTTTCTTTCAAGAGTTTTACCGTTATTTGCATTGATCTTATAAATTTTGTTCACTTTTGGATAAAAGTTTAATTTTCTTTTAAATTTATGCCGGCTTATTTCAAATTGAAATTTCATTAGTGTAGAACAATAGACAATAGTCAAATATCTGTTTGAGGAAAAAAAAAATGAACATGAGTTTGATAGTCGAAACAATCTAAATATTTGTAATTCTTTTCGGACTTTTTATTTATGCATTCTTAAAAGTATACATTTTAAAATATTTTATGTCCCTCATACTGGTCGTGAGTCCCAGTTGGGGACCTCTCGTCAAATATTCCACTTGAATATAATATTATTATTGGTATGTCATATCATTCACTTAATCAAAATGGAATCAATATCTTGATCCGGTCACCAATTCATATAAGTTTTGTAATGAAATTGATACATTTTCAATATATATATATATATATATATATATATATATAGGGGTTGTTTTAATAACGTTTAAAAAATCGAAAATTAACCGAAACGTACTAATACCATAAAGAAATAGAGATGATTGGGACGGTTCGAAAATATAAATTATGGTTACATATTTTAGAATAATCAAAAAAATATTATGATATAAAATTTTTAAAATAACAGACCGATCCAATTAACACCCCTGATTATTGGCTAAATTTAGAGTTGATGAACAAATCATATTGAAATCCAATGAATTGTTCTGGATTTTGCTCACAGTTTATTATGATTCAATGAAGGACTATGAAATCTATGAAAGCCCCATATTTTTTATTCACATTGGGTACATTATTAAGGTTATAGTTACATTTGTTAATTTTTTGCTGTATGAGACTAAAGAAAAAAAAAAAAAAAAGAAATTGATGAAAAAGCCAGATCTTCTAGTGATTTTTAGGTCCTTCTAGCAAGCAATCATGCCTAGGGTAGTTGGCAAATGGGACAAATCCCAACTTTCACGTGATCCGCGTGGACATCAATTTTTAACTTTTTTTTGTAACCTTAGTTATAATAGTAGTATTTGTTTAAGGGTGATGCTATTCGGCAACACCAATCATGGCCACACCATGGCCACACTTGTATAATTACTATGGTGCCCTTAATGGGTGTTTGGCCACTTAAACTATTTTTCCCTCCAAACGACTATTAAATGTTGCATCTTCCCAATATCTTGATCCATACAAAACAATGCATGTGTGGGAGATGAAAGGGTGCTCTACTAATTAAACATAGTGATATGTATAAGTATACATTGTAAATACGCTGCATTTATACGCTTTTTATTTTTCAAAATACGCTCTATTAATTAGAATATATTTCATGTATACGGACTGTATTTTAGTTTTCCAAAATACTCTTTACCATACACAGTTTTACTACCACCAAATATACCATTCTATTAGAATTCCATTCTTATTCCTTTACCGTTTTTATCAACACCATTTGGCAAACACTAAACACAAAATTCTTAACCATTTTTAAATATGGACATCAATCCATCAAGTCCTAATACAGATCTAGTAAGAAATGAATTACATAGAGCTCTAGGGCTGATATCAGACGATAGTTTGATGGATGATGAAAACCATTTGGAGGACATTGATTCTGACGGGGCCCACAACGATGGAGAAAATGGTGAAGATGATGATGATGATGATGATGATGATGATATTGACGTTGAAGTTGAAGAAGTGTTAGAAAATGGAGAGGACAGGGAAATGGGTGATGAGATATCTGAAGATGATCTAGCAATAGGGCCACTTCCTAGAATGAGGTTTAAAGGTACTGAATATATGTTTGAATTTTACAAAGCGCATGCATGATTATTTGGGTTTTGTATTGTCAAAAGAACGTGCAACAAAAAAGGGGGTGATAGGGTAAGGTATGTGCAATTTGGTTGTGATAGGTCTAGGAAACCAAAACATAAGAAATCTGGCAAAAGAATAAATTGTATGGCTAGAATCAATAGAATTTTTGAAAAACATGGATCATGCCGTGTTTCTAAAGTTATTAGAACTCATAATCATAAATTGGAACCATCACCATCACGGCTTATGGCCGGTCAAGAGATGGTTTAAAGCCAATGATCTAGCTGGCATAAGACCATCCAAGAACATAAGAGTAGCTGAAGTGCTTGCTGGTGGGCCGGAGAATTTGGGTTGCACACCTAAGGACTGTAGAAATTATATTATGAATAGTAGGAAGTTTGAATTGCAAGAAGGGGATGCACAAGCATTACTAAGGTTCTTTACTGATATGCAACAAAAAGATAGGGAGTTTTTCTACTCAATTGATGTTGATAATATAGGTAGGATTCGTAACGTCGTATGGGGGCATTCTCACTCAGAGGTGGCATATGATATGTTCCATGACGTTATATGCTTAGATACAACATACCTAGTGAATCGGTATAATATGCCATTCGCTTCGTTTGTTGGTGTCAATCAGCATAGAAAATCCATACTTTTAGGTTGTGCTCTCATGTCTAATGAGGATTTTGGAAGTTACTTGTTGGTGATCTCTACATGGCTTAGGGCCATGGGTGATGTTTGTCCAAATGCTATCTTGACTGACCAGTGTGAAAGCATTAAGGCAGCTTTACATGAATTGATGCCTAGTACGGTACAAAGATATTGTGTATGGCATATATTCTCTAAGTTGCCTGTGAGGTTAAGCGGGGTTAGTGATTCAAAAAGAGCAAAGTCAGAATTTAAGGCCATAGTGCTTGAAAGCATTACTACAGTTGAGTTTGAGAATAGATGGGATGAATACATTGCAAAATACAACTTGAATGGAAGAGAGTGGTTTCTTAAGCTTTATTTAGAAAGGGAAAAATGGGTTCCTGCATACCTAGATGATCATTTTTGGGCAGGGATGTTGTCTACTCAAAGAAGTGAAGGAATGCATGCTTTCTTTGATGGATTTATCACCCGTCAAAGCACTCTTAAGCAATTTGTTCATCAATATGAGTTAGCCATAAGAGATAAGTATGAGAAAAAAGATGGAAGCAAAATATAGGTCAAATTGTTTTGAATTGAAATGTTTGCCTGAGTTCCCGTGGGAGGCACAACTTCAAGCTTGCTATACTCGTGAAATATTTGAATTGTTCCAAAAGCAAATTCAGAAGCACATACATTGTGAAATCAGCCCCCTTGAGGATGATGAAGCAGAACCTGGCGTGGAGAAATACAGTATAACTGATTATTCAAAGAGAAGTTTTACCCATAGAGATCCATTTTTCTTCACTGTTAGGTATACGGCTGTTGGTGAATATCTTAGTTGCTCCTGCAAATGGTTTGAAAGTAGAGGATATCTATACTGCCATATACTCAAGGTTTTGTCTCACAAAAGAATTGAAACTATTGACCAAAGGTATATTTTGGATAGGTGGAGAAAAGATGTTATTCGTCCACACTTGAAGCGATTCTTTTTAGGAGGTTATCCCAATATGACTTCCGAGTACATGATGTACAAGGATCTGCTAAAGCATTTTGAGCGGAATTATGATATGGCATTGGATAGTGAGGTGAAGAAGAAATATATCAAATATATGATGATCAAAATTGAGCATGATCTTTCAAATTGGAATGATGAAATTATCGAGCAATTGGTCCCATTGGAAGAGTTCAATGAGGTTGATGTTTACGTTAACCCTGTAAGTGTGGGTGAGGGTGATGCAACTATTTTACGTAACCCTCGATACACTCGTTCACGAGGACGTCCACGGTTGAGCCGGTATAGAGGACGACTTGAAACATATTTTAGAAGTTCACAAAGTGGTGGTAGAGGAGGTGGGAGTAGCAGAGGTGGTGGTAGGGGTAGTAGAATTGGTGGTAGAGGTAGTAGAGGTGGGGGTAGAGGTGGTGGTAGGGCTGGTGGTAGGGCAGGTGGTAGAGACAGTCAAGGCAGTCAAGGCATTAACGTGCAAGATGAAGGAAATGAGGTAAGATTTACTTGCATATTCACTATAGTTCATTGAATATCTGTTTTAACTATGGCATATTTTACACTAATTAAATTTTTTTTTCATGTTGCAGCAAGGTGGTGCTCCAACATCACCACTTGGTAGCTTGCCCGATCTAAACGATGACATTGAAGACTTGACGGTTAATTAGATATGATATAAGTTTGAGCCTTTTTTTAGTTGGTTTTGACATAGAATCATTTTTCATTTATTTACATTCTTTTTGTAATGAAACTTAATGAAAATCGACTTATGTAAGTTTCATTCATAGAAAATAAATTTCTTCATGATAATGATATTTTTTCAACTATTGTTACCAGTGATTTTATGTGCAACTTCAATAGTATGAATTGATGTATCCAATGTTAGGGTTACTTAACTTAAATCCTACTTCAAAGCTTGTATGCAAAAAGAAATGTTAGGGTTACTTAAAGACTACTTCTTCAATGCTTGTATGCGAAAAAATAGACCTAAATTGTGCCTAACTAGACTCGAACCCTATACCCCAACCTCCAAATTTGTGACTTATGACTATTTTGTTGGATGCTATTCCACACACTTTATTATATTTTATAACAAACTATACAACTAACCAGTGCTTGTATGCAAAAAAATAGACCTAAATTGTGCCTAACTAGACTCGAACCCTATACCCCAACCTCCAAATTTGTGACTTATGACCATTTTGCTGGAATAGCATCATCTGCTATTCCACACACTTTATTATATTTTATAACAAACTATATAACTAACCGAAACCTTAATCATCACCTCCTTCACCTTTCCTTATTTAAAGAGACACAAAGGTTCTAATTCCTTTGTAAGAAAACTGAAAACTTTCATACTAACTTTTAACCCACAAAAAATGGAGACTGATGCAACCAATCTTAAGTACTTTGGACCCGAAATCTTTATAAATACTGTTGGAATAAAGACCTTTCTTGCGAACTTAACCAAATCATATGTAACTACGGATGATTTCGTAAGTATTTTTGCTTATCTTTTTTAATTTTTTTAAAATATCCATAGCTTCTAATATTTTATTTTTTGATTTTTTCATGTTAATAGATTTTTCCAAAACATGTACTCCCTTTTTTTCCTAATGAATCAGTTCCTGCTCGTGTGCTATGTGGTAATGATGAACATGATATGCGCTTCGTTATAAATAAAGGGAAGAAAAGGTTAGGGAATGGTTGGTCAAAATTCATAGAGGCCAACAAGTTGAGGGTTGGTAAGGCAATTCATTTTAGTATTGTGGGTGGTTTAGATGATGGTAAATTTGTTTGTCGAGTTCACATTATGGGACAGCCTTGTGATCCTGGTGATGATTTTGACAATGAATTATCAAGTTCATTAAGTTCTAGTGATGGTACTGATTTTAGGATGATGTTGGACTATGATGGTGAAGGAACAAGTGCAGATCCTCTTCAAATTGATTGAAAGTTAAATGTTAGGGTTACTTGGTCTATGGTTTTTGGTGACATATATTATCAAGACTTTTGTTGTTGTTTATGTTAAGTTCTTATCTTGACAATGGTCAATTTGTGTATTTTTGCCTAGGGTTTGTTTTGTTGAACTGTTGCTAAGATGTGTAAGCTATGTTTCTTCTTTGTTTTATCAAGTTTTTGTTATGTTAAGACTCTATGTTATATCCAGATTTGTAGTTGTTAAATTATTACTAATTTTTGGTCTATATTTTTTGTCACATTTGAAAGACGAATAAAATGTCAATTGGTATCAATTGGGATTAAATAACTTATCAAATAAATTGTAATAAGTCATAAAAGATCACACATAGATAAATATTTTCCATAGCATTTGATTTTGATTTATCAAGAAACTAGCCTTCATACATTATCTTGCTTACATAGCACCCACTGAACCAAAAAAAACTTCCCTACACCACTTGAGCTTAGGGCTTCAATAACAAGTTTGGTAGATTGACACTTGCTCTCAATCCTACTTGCAACAGCTTCCATACGTGCCATCATCTTGTCCTGGCTACGTTTAACTTGATCCACAAGGCGATTAAGATTGGAAATTTCACCACGCAGTTCTTGCACCTGAAAATTAACATTGTTCATTGTCCAGTTTACAGGAAAAATTTGTTGATCTACACGGCGACTGAGATTCGCAATTTCAGAACGATGTTCTAGCATATGAATGGTAACATTGTTCAATGCCCAGTTGATATTCATAATATGTTGTGAAGTAACTGTATGGGCCTAAATCGGTTTTAGGATCACAAATCGAATTTGGGTTAGAATATAAGCAAATCTTCGTATCAAAGCCAATAAAATGTAAGAAGTAAGCGTAAATGCGTAAAAATAACTGGATTTCAATATATGATGATGCGTACACAATTTGGCAGAGTTTCTGTATATATTTCTGAATGAGTACAATACAAAATGAAGTACTATTTATAGGCCTAGGAGCCTTGCCCACGTTCTCCACTATCAATCATGCTGAGGCCCACGTTCTGGACATTAATGGAAGGAGTTAGTGGGTTGAAGTAGTGGGCTGCAAAGCCGTTTGAACCGAGGCGTTTTACCGAGGTTCAGACATATGACCTCGGTGATGGGACCTTGTTATTCGACCGGAGCGAAATGTCGCCGAAACTCAGCTTACGGCTCGCCTTCGGTGGCGACATTGATGCTTGACTTCGGTGATTTAGTTGTTAGATTCGACTTACATCCTTCGGGACATCAGTTCGATTTCTCTTCGGTTTGTCATGCCGAGGTGCTAACCGAGCACGTCAATTTTTGCTCAATACAGATAGTCCCCCACTCCTCGGATGAAAACCGAGGTCATCGAGGAGTGGAATGAATTCAGGCGGGAAGTCGACGCGGCTCAACCCTATCCAGGGATTTCAAAAAGTTGCACGCCTTTCGGATTTCTACTCCACATTACGTGGCGATCGTTGGTTGGTCACCGAACGGTCGCGCCGACTTTTCGCTTTCCCCAACGTTACAGTCATCATTGCTTTCTCAACTTGTATGTGTACACACCCTATAAATACTTCACTTGACAGTCTTCTTCTTCACCTGAAAATATCTGTGAGACAGCGAAATTTCGAGTAGAACTTCCGTTTCTCAACCAGTTTCTTTGATCTCAATCTTCTTCTCTGTCTAGCATCTATGTCAATGGCGACATCTGAGCAAGGATCTAGTGACTTCGGCGAGAGGGCCGACCGTTTTTCCCTTGCAGTGATGAGTGGAGATGTCTTCCCCACCGTGACTCCGCTGCAAATAATTGAGGCGGGAGGCAGTGGAGAGATCGCGTCGAGGGCTGCTACTCCTAGGCGGCGTAAAGAGAGAGCTGGCCGTGACAAGGCGGAGGTTAACTATGACATTGATGTTGAAGTTGGCGGTGACGACCGCGGCGATGATGGGGGTGACGTTGGCGGGGATGACGTCACCAGTGCCAAAGAGGTAAGCGGCCCAATAGGCGGAACCGAGGTGAGTAGAGAGGCCAGTGGCCAAAGGGGTGAGGTCGAAGCGAGCAAGGGGGGAACTCAAACCGAAGCTGGCCCATCAAAGAAATCGAAGAGGAAGATTCCTCTCGAAGTGGAAATTGACCCTTAGTTGGTTATTCCTTCGAGCTTCAACAACGAGAAGGACTTGAAGGTCCACGTTCAATCCGATGCTCAGAAAGGGAAGAAAAGGAATATACCGGTTTATGTTACCCCGAGCATCATAACCGAAGACATGCTTGAAATGGTTCGGGCTGACTGCCGTTGGGGGCCGAGGTGGAGATTAGGGTCCCGGCTCCAGAGACAGCTGTCTCTACTCACGTCGAAGGGTACTCTTCGGTTTTCACATGCCCATTCACTATAGGATTCAACCTGCCGGTCCACCCCATTATTGACACATTTTGTAGATCTTACAACTTGTGTTTGGCTCAATTGGGGCCCGGGGTTTGGAGAGTTGTTCAAGCCCTCGAGTATTTGAGCGACATAGCTGGACTGCCCTTTACTTTCCAACATTTGATATTCCCTTTACTACCCCTATTTTCATAAAGCCGGGGTAGTTTCCCTCCTACCTCGTGGGTCTTACGCCATCTTGAGCAAAAGCACAGACCATGGGGACCGAGGCTGGAACGACCGGTATGTGCTCATCCCTACAGGGCTGCTGCCAACCGAACCCGGCTTCCTCGAAGTGTGGAATGCTCAACGTAAGTGTCTACTTCTGTTCCTCCTTCGGCTTTCAACTATTGTAGCTGACACTTGCTTTTCTACCTATGACTCATAGCTGAAAAGGTTCCAGTTAACCCACCAAAGAATCCTCTTGAGTGGGTTACCGAGGTCATGCAGTCGGAGACACGCCCACGCCGGCAATGGATGATTTTAGCCGGCTTGGAGGGGAATCGATGGGTATGTAAGAGGCATGGTAAGTCGTGTATCTACGTTTGCGATTCCTTAAGTTCGCTTCGAACTGCTATGCCTTGATATTTTCCCCTTTCATGCAGGTTTCCCCAACAGGGTTGCTAAGGATGCCGAGGAGGAGGAGGAGACCGAGGCAAAAGGAGATGGGGAAGGAGAAGAGAGAGAGAGCAAGAAAGAGAAGAAAAAGAGAGAGAAAATAGTGCTTGACATCACTGAGGGTGTCACTAAGATGGCGAGTCTGGCGAGGCGGATCGTCGAAGAGAAGAAAGCCAAAAGCTCACCGGGCCAAGGGGCATCACAAGGTGATGAAATTTTCCTAGGTCGATTTTCGTGCGTCTCCACTCTTACCTTATCCCCTGCTAATCAAATTGCTCCTCTTCCTTCCTCAGGCCCCAAAAGAAAAAGAGCCGAGTCAAAGAGAGCGGCGAAGGCGAAAGGACCTCGGGTCGAAGAAGCTGCTGCTTCTGCTGCCGAGGCGACGATCGTAAATCGCCAAGGCCTCATTGACGAGCCTAGTGACGAGGAGATTCCTCCCATGGTTCCCGAGGTGGCACCAGAGCCGGCATCTGAGACGATTCCAGAGCCGAGGGTCGAGGTCGCTAGGGCGACCGAGGTAATAACTGTGGAGGAGTCTGATCAGGAGGCTGCGAAGCGAAAGGGCAAGGCCAGAGTGGGCGAGGGTTTGCTTAAGAGCACAGTTAAAGCCTCTCGAGCCTTGCCGAAGTCCTCTAGCACCTTACCTCGGTCATTTGAAATATTTCCTGACGCCAACTTGCTAGATCCTACCAAAGAGGATGTTGCCGCCCTTGTTGGCATGCTTGGCCCGACCGAGGCTCACGCCCTTCGGAATCTTAGCCCTATGAGTTTGATGGGTGTCTCTGCTGCTTCTGCCCTTCGTGTAAGTCTTAATGCGCTTCATTCGCATAACTCGTCCCGTCTCTCTTCCGACATTAATGCTTTGTTTTAATACAGAGTTTGGTTCTTGCGCTGCAAGCTGTTCACCTCGAGCGCGAGCGGGCCGAATAGATCCAAGCAGCGGCCGCCGCTTGGGATGAACAGAAGAGAGGGATTAGAGGAAAAGTCACCGAGCTGGAGGAAAAGTTCGCCATCTTGAATGAGGAGCTGGAGCGTGCTAATGAAGCTTCGGCTAAGGCTGAAACTGATCTCCGTGGGGTCGTGGAGTCCGCTGAGGCCAGGGTTCAAGCTGCGACGAATGAGTTTACCGCTGAGCGTTCGAGGTTGAGCCTTGAAAATGCTCGCCTTGAGGCTGAGCTCTTCAAGGCCAAGACCGTAGTGCTTGAGGCTGGCAAAAAGTATCGCGGTAAACTTGGTGAATACAATGCCAAGCTCATTGGGCTGCAAAGCCAAGTAGACCGGGTGCCATCCCTTAGGGGCCAGATCTCCGCGCTCGAAGGCAGAGTTGCTTACCTCAACGAGCGGGCCGAAGTCAAGGCTACGAGGGCGAAGTTTGAAGAAGCATGGGTCGTCGTCAAGACTAGGCTTAGCATGCTTGAGCATGTCCAAGCTGGGCAAATCGTACTCGAAGAGGAAATTGCCAAAGCGAGGGAGGTTGCTGCTGAGGCTCAGAAGATCGTGGATGAGCTTCCTTCGAGTGAAGGCTCGGACGATGGCGGACCCGAAGGTGATGAAGAGGGCGAAAGTGCCGAAGAGGGCAGCGAAGATGCCGATGGGGAGAACCCTTAGTAGCAGGAAAAAATAAGCTTTTAATGTATTGTTTTTGTTTGGGCCTCAATGCCTTTTTTATATGAGCCTTCGGGCTTTTGGATGTACATATGACTTTGACCTCCGGGTCATTCAGTTCAATGAATGTAATTAGCCTTCGGGCCTTTTGATGATATGATTTTGCATCTTTTAAGTGTTGGTTTTCGCATGTACCGAACACTTTAGAATAAATAGCTCGCTTGCAAGACTTAATTGAATTAAACCGATGCAAACTTAGAACGACGCCTCGTCCTCGAGTCGATGCATTTATAGTGCAACTTCGGAGTGCAAATTTATAGAAACATAAAGTTATGGAGTGAAGTTTATTTCATTGATAACAATAACAGGCCGAAATTGGCCTTTACATGGAACCAAGTCGAAACGGACCTTGGGTAAAAAAATAAATTAATAATGTGCCACCACCGGGCGGAATTACAATGTACTAAATCTATTGCTCGGGTGTCAGTCCCCGGTTTTCGAATAGATGGTCTTCGGCTGGGAGGCGCATTTTCGACCTCGGTTGCAACTCGCTCCTTACTCCCCCCCCCCCCCCAGTGTTCGGGTGCGAATCTTGATGAAAACCCAGGCACTGGGAGTCGTTTAATCTGCTTTCTGAAAAGGTCAAGCAAAATGAAACGAGGAGCAAGTTAGTATATTTCGACTGAAGCTCTTGGAGCGTTGTTCGGCTCGAGGCTGTGGGTAAAAATCTTAAAATGAGCAAGGAATATTTACCTCGATTAGAAGTAGTACCGCTTTAAATTGGAGATGTTCCAATTTAAGGGTTCGGGCACACCTTGTATATCTTTAATTTGATAAGATCCTTTACCGACAATCGCTTTGACTCTGTAAGGTCCCTCCCAATTCGCAACAAGCTTTCCCCCATTTTCTTCCTTCGTTGACTGGTTTGTAGCCTTTAGCACATAATCGCCAACTTTAAGATCTCTGAGTTTGGCTTTCCTGTTGATGTATACTTCGATCTGCCTTTTTTGGACGACTAACCGAACCAAAGCCAGCTCTCTTTTCTCCTCGAGCAGATCCAATTCTATACGCATAGCCTGTTGATTTGCATCTTCGGTGGTGTGGGCGTACCGAAGACTTGGTTCGCCAACTTCCACGGGGATGAGGGAGTCCATACCATAAGCAAGTGAAAAAGGAGTCTCACAAGTGCTGTTCTTCTCCGTTGTTCGCATGGCCCACAGCACACCTGGCAACTCCTCGGGCCAGGGACCTTTTTTTCTCATCGAGCCTTTTCTTGAGATTTTTTATTATAATTCTATTTGAAGATTCAGCTTGACCGTTGGCACTTGGATGATAGGGGGTCGAAGCGATTCTTTTGATTCCCCGCTGTTTGAAGAAATCAGTGATGGCTGCTCCCATGAACTGTTTACCATTGTCGCAGGCGATTTCCCTTGGAACACCGAACCTGTAGATGATGTTTTTCTTGATGAAATCGATTACCTGCTTTTATTTGACTTTAGTAAGAGCCCCTGCTTCCACCCATTTAGTAAAGTAGTCAGTTAACACGAGGATGAGGCGAACACCACCCTTTCCTTCGGTAAAGGTCCAACGACATCCATCCCCCACTTCATGAAAGGCCATGGTGATACCACCGAGTGCAGAGGCTCGGCCTGTTTGTGGATCATCCGTGCGTGGCGTTGGCACTTATCACATTTCTGCACGAAGGCCTTTGCATCTGCACTGATGGTGGGCCAATAATACCCAGCTCTCAGTAATTTGCGCACCAAGGATTTTCCCTCCGAGTGGTTGCCACACTCGCCTTCGTGCACCTCGGCCATCACATATCTAGCCTCATCGGGACCCAAACATTTGGCCATCGGGCCGCAATATAACCTCTTGTACAGATTACCTTCAATCAAGTGATATGAAGCCGCTTGGGTCCCTAACATCTTGGCTTCTTTTTTGTCTTGGGGAACAGTCCCCGAGTTGAAGTAAGAGATGAACTTACTTCGCCAATCCCATCTGTTGTCCACCGAGTTGACCTACAATTTCACCTCTCTCATTTGCGCAGACAACAACCGAACCACTGAGTCAGTCCCCGAGTGAGCTTCATCGACTGTCGAACCCAAATTGCCAAGGGCATCAGCTTCGGTATTCTCCTCCTGAGGCACTTGCTTGATTTGCCACGAAATCGGCCAAAACTTGGGATTTGATGGCTGTTCGGGGCTGATAGGTGATGTCATATTCGCTTAACTCTACCGCCCATTTTGATAACCTCTCCAATAACTCAGGTTTATGCAATATAGTTCGCAAGGGGAAAGTTGAAACTACAGCTATTGGGTGGCATTGGAAATAGGGTCGTAGTTTTCGGGCAGTAACAATTAAAGCGAGCGCTAGTTTTTCCAAGTGTGGATACCTGGTTTCAGCATCGAGGAGTGTCTTGCTCACATAATAGATAGGTTGTTGCTTGCCATCTTCCTCCCGAACCAGGACCGTGCTGACTGACACCTCGGACGCAGCCAAATAAACCAGCAATGTTTCACCATCTTTAGGCTTGGCGAGCAACCGCGCGTTAGACCAAATAGCGTTTCAAGTCTTTCAGCGCCTCTTTACACTCCGGCGTCCATTCGAAGTGGTTATTCTTCCTCAAAACGGAGAAAAATTTGTGGCATCGCTCCGAGAATCTTGAGATGAAACGACTCAAGGCAGCGATTCGGTCAGTCAAGCGTTGAACTTCTTTCACCCCGGTCAGCTCTTCGGGGATTTCTTCGATCGCTCTAATCTTGTCGGGGTTTGCTTCGATGCCTCGTTCAGAGACAATGAATCTCAAGAATTTGCCTGACCCCACTGAAGGCACACTTCTTAGGGTTCAACTTCATGCCATATTGCCTCAAAACAGCGAAAGCTTCCCTTAGATGATTCAAATGATCCTCCATTCGAACTGATTTGATGAGCATATCATCTATGTAGACCTCCATAGACTTTCCAATATATTCTTTGAACATGCGACGTACCAACCTTTGATACGTCGCCCCGGCGTTTTTCAGACCGAAGGGCATCACTTTATAGCAGAAGGTGCCTCGGTCAGTGATGAACGAGGTCTTCTCTTCGTCCTTCGGGTCCATGAGGATCTGGTTGTAGCCCGAATAGGCATCCAAGAAGGTTAATAGTTTATGTCCAGCCGTGGAGTCTATTAACCTGTCTATTTGTGACAATGGGTAGGAGTCTTTGGGGCAAGCCTTGTTCAAGTCGGTGTAATCTACACACATCCTTCACTTGCCATTTTTCTTCGGTACAACGACCACATTAGCCAGCCATTCGGGGTATTTTACCTCCCTTATGAAACCATTTTCTTACAATTTCGTGGTTTCATCTCCGATTGCCCGGCGTGAGGTCTCTTCTTTTGCTTCACCGGGGTGAACTTTGGGTCCACATTCAGCTTGTGGGTCATGATCTCCAATCGATTCCAATCATGTCTGAATGAGACCAAGTGAAGCAATCGTTGTTGGACTTCAAAAATTCAATGATTGCTTTTTTTGACTTCGGGTCCAACTCCGAGCCGACAAATACCTTTCTTTCGGGAAAATCTTTCAATAATGTGAAAGACTCCAATTCCTCAATAGTGGAGTCCTCGGCTTTTTTTTTCTGAGGCTCTTGAATGCAAATCGGGATCTTTTCAACTTCATCTCGGTAGTTCTCCTCGCTTGACCCCAGTTGCATTAGCTGCTATTGTTTTGGCCCGGTCGGGGCGAATCCACTTTTTAACGCAACCGAGTAGCACTCCCTCGCTACTCGTTGCTCTCCTTTGATTGATCGAACCCCCCAAGGCATAGGGAATTTGATTACCTGATGCAGTGTGGAGGGAACAGCCTTCATAGAGTGGATCCATGGCCTGCCGAGGATCACACTGTATGCCATGTCCTCGGGCAACACTTGGAACAGTGTTTCTTTGCTTACTCCTTCAGCAAATGTTTTGAGCGTAATCTCACCCAAAGTATTTTCTGTGGAGTTGTTCAAGCCAGTCAACACTGTCGCTTTGGGGACAACTTCCCCTTTGAGCCACATCTTCTTAACGGCCCCGTAGCTGATTATATTGACTGAGCTACCGGGGTCGATTAAGACTCGCTTGATGTCGGAGTCGTTGATTCTCAGCATGATGACCAAGGCATCGTGATGGGGGAACATCATCCCATCACAATCATCATCATCAAATACAATCTCTTTACCCGAGCCACCAACTCGGGTTCTCTTTTCCATGGTGATCGATAACTTGGCGAATTTCTTTGCAGCTGCGAAATTCACCCTGTTCACCTCTGATCCCCCAGTGATGACATTCACAAATCTCTCTGAGGGTGGAGCCCGAGGTGATTGCCCATCACCTCAGTTCTTGGAGTAGTCCTTTCCCTTGTCGGTAAGGAACTCGGCCAACACTCATTTCTTCAACAAATGGGCCACCTCGAGGCGCAATGCTTTGCAATCGTCGGTTCTGTGGCCATAATCCGCGTGGAACTCACAGTGCAAGTTATGGTCTCTCTTATCCGCTGGAGTTCTCATGTCTTTGGGCACTCTCACCCCGGCAGTCCCCTTGACTACGTTGACCAGCTCTGTGGTCGATATGTTGAAATTGTAGTCAGGGATCCGAGGTAATTCCTTCTTCGAGGCCGAAGCTGGGCTTGAGGAATTTCTTGGGTTCGTGTCGGAGTGAACTTTTCCTCCGAGCCGTTGGCTTATGTGTGGGCTGGCGAATGAGTTTTCGAAGGAGTTTCCCAGCCTTTGGCTGACAGGCTGTCTTGTACAGGTGTATGGTTCGTACCTCCCCCTTCGGATTTCCTCGCGACGTCTCGGCACAGTGGGAGGATTCGCCTCGGTTCTTATAGTTGTAACCTCGGCTTTTAAACTCGGCTTCCTCCAATCTGATCTTGGAGTAAGCCCGCTTGTGTAGATCTTCCCATGTCAACACTTGGTATTGTTAGAGCTCCTTTCGCAATTCTGCAGCGGCTTCAGAGATGCGAACGTTGATACCCTTTTCAAATGCTATGATGGCTATAGTATCATCCATCCGAGGTAGCTCCATGCGCTCAGCATGAAAACGCTCGAGGAATTCCTTGAGCGGCTCACCGAGCTTCTGCTTGACCTCGCATATATCCTCCTTCCTCTGGAGGATTTTTTGGACCCCGGTGTGTGCCTTAATGAAGGCGTTGGTCGACCCTGCTGGTAGACACATGTACCAGCGTAGCGCTCCTTTCTCCAAGGACTCGCCAAACATTTTTAAGAACATTGACTCGAGCTCTATCGCCGTTAAGTCATTGCTCTTTACTATTGCCATGTATTTCCTTACATGCTCTTTGGGATCAGTGGTCCCATCATACTTCTTCAAGAATATGAGCTTGAAATTCTTGGGAGTTGGGGCTGGAGCCGCTTCGGGATTGAAGGGCAACTCCCTATACTGATCTATGTCAAGCTCGTCTTTGGCCTTTGTTATCCCCAGTACGCTTTCGAGGCGCTTTTCTATGCGTGCCTCGACGCATGCTTCAACGCGTGCCTCGATTTTCCTGGTCAACCTCTCAACGTCGACCAAGGATGTAGTCTCCGCCACGGTGGGGATCGTCCCGAAGTGTAGCGTCGCGCCTGGTATGTTTCCCGAACCCCCAGATGTTGCCCCGTTGGGAGGTCCCCCTATTATCGCACCCGTAGGAACGAAAGTCGTGATGCCTCCATCAGGAGCCGAAGGCTGGGTGCCATTTGGTGCTGAACTGTTCCTCGCCTCCAACGAGGCACGGGACTCGGCGTTGATGTGCGCATGCTCTTCTTGCTGTTCTTGAAGGGCTCTTAGCGAATTAATAACGAAAGTCTGAAAAGCTTCAGTCGTCATTGGGGATTGAGACTGTTGGTTCGACGGAACGTTAGTCTGTCCATCAAGATTTCCACTACGGTCGGCCATGTCGTCACCGAGTCGCTGAACTGTAGGCTTAAACGAAAAAGGACTTTGAACTTTGGAACAAAGCGATTCTGCTTATATCCCCACATACGGCGCCAATTTGTATGGGCCTAAATCGGTTTTAGGATCACAAATCGAATTTGGGTTAGAATATAAGCAAATCTTCGTATCAAAGCCAATAAAATGTAAGAAGTAAGCGTAAATGCGTAAAAATAACTGGATTTCAATATATGATGATGAGTACACAATTTGGCAGAGTTTCTGTATATATTTCTGAATGAGTACAATACAAAATAAAGTACTATTTATAGGCCTAGGAGCGTTGCCCACGTTCTCCACTATCAATCATGCTGAAGCCCACATTCTGGACATTAATGGAAGGAGTTAGTGGATTGAAGTAGTGGGCTGTAAAGCCGCTTGAACCGAGGCGTTTTACCGAGGTTCAGACACATGACCTCGGTGATGGGGCCTTGTTATTCGACCAGAGCGAAATGTCGCCGAACCTCAGCTTACGGCTCGCCTTCGGTGGCGACATCGATGCTTGACTTTGGTGATTTAGTTGCTAGATTCGACTTACATCCTTCGGGACATCAGTTCGATTTCTCTTCGGTTTGTCATGCCGAGGTGCTAACCGAGCACGTCAATTTTTGCCCAATACAGTAACAACAGGAAAAGGATAATTGATGTTCATCCTGCAAAAAAAAGTAACACTGGGGTTGTAAATAAGGGAATAATAAGAATTATTGCAAAGTTGAAATTGTGATCTTTTAACTGACAATGGATGGAGCATATATTCTCCCCCATGTGAGATTACTTACCCGTTCAGTCTTGTAGAGTTGGTATAGATATGATTATACATTGACAGAAAAAAGTGATCTTCAAAGATATGATATGGTGTGATAATGATTACACTTTGATATGTGTTAGGGTTTAAATAGGAAGAGTATTGGGTAATAGAAAGGCAACAAACCAAGTGATGCATGCATTGCAAGAACCCATGCATGCCAAACCAATTGAATCGGTGGCTTGTATTGGGATTGTAATTGTTGTGTGTCTTTTGATATGTCCAATGTACACATATTCACATAACAATAAATACACACATTCACTTAACAATCAATGCACAGAAATGTTCTAATCCTAATCGATTAGTGTTCTAAGTGATCAGTCCAAATCTCTTTCAAATTGCATCATCTTGGATGTATCTTAGTGAAATCAATATATAGTTATAATAGGACGGTGCTATTACTTGCTTGCATTAAATAACAACTATGATTTATGAGGTAATTAATTCACGTAATCCTACTTACACCTTATTGCATCAAATTGGAGACGTTTAAATAAGATTTTTCATACAAATAATTAGTATAATTTAAAATTTGAGAAATTATCATATTTTATGTATAAAATATGCATTTGTAATCTGCCTTTATGTACATTATGAAATTTCCATAAAATGAGGTCTCTTAATCTTAGAATAATTTTTTTCGAAATTTAGTGGTTCAATCTGCCTTTAATTTTCTCCTTCATACATTTTTTTAAGAAAATATGTTTTTTGAATGTCAATGGTGGTAAACAACAACAACAGAAATTAATAACAAACATTCTTAGAACGTAATAATCCATCCATATATTAATTCACTGTCAAAACCCGTCTAACATAAACAACCATCCAAAATATAATAAAGCATAATAAAAATTCCTCAAAAACAACAATCCCCTACGAATACATAACCCATACTTCGCAAACAAGAACGTAACATGAGTTATAGGGGATTGATGAATTAAAACATACAACTAAACTAGAAACTGTGTGACGTTGGAGCAGAAACATAATCATAGGGATGAAGGCCGTGACCACTAACAGCGGCCTCTGATAACTTCTCAATCCTGTCAAGCATTTTCATAATTTTGGCCTGGTTACTCTCAAGAACCTTCACAAGGTCTTCAATGTCCTCAAGTTTGCACTGCATATCGATAATATGCTCACAAACACACTTATCCATACAGAATATATTGTCATACTTGGTTGGTTTCAACTCGTTGCTTTTTTCATTCCACCCGTTGCTTTTTTCACCTTCCATGACTGCAAAAGAAAAATCAGAGTTAATTTACACTAACATCATCCAAAAATTAAAAGAAAAGCACTCATAAAATCTAAGAAATTTAAAAAGAAATGTATCAAACCGTACTTCTCTTGGCAAATAGATTTCTCCTTAAGAAATGAAGGGACGCTTTAGAGATGGTATTTAGTTGTAATGCGTTTGAGAAGCATTGATTAGCTTCTTAAATAGAGGTTGTCACACCCGTTCAAGAGGGTGTTTGTTTAAAGGGTCAATAGGTGCATTGTTTAATTTTTTCACACTTAATGACGTAAAATTGTAAACATAAATATTAATAAAACTGTTTGTTTAAATAATGACCCCTAATTGCATAGTTTGGATTGACATTTCAGTGTAATATGACACCTACTCCACTTAATTAATAAAATATTTAAAATATTTTATGACATTACTAATTGGACATGAACAATGTTATTAGCTATGATTACTCACTTTAATTGTCACAATATTACAAATTTATGTGATCGCATTTATACAATAGCATGATGAACACTACGACATGTTACAGGTGACCTTAAATCACCACAAGGACCAATGTGGGAGGTGTAAAGGGTGTCATTAGCTATGATCAATCACTAAATTGCATCATGAAGTCACAAGGATGGAAATTATGTGTTCGCTTGTATACAATAATATGATTAACACTACGACATTATGCCGGTGACCTTAACTCACCACAAAGACTAATATTGGAAGTGTAAGGGTGTCAATAACTATGATCAATCACTACAATTGCCTCATGAAGGGACAAGGATGGAAATTATAAGTGATCACTTGTACATAAAAGCATCACGCACAATACGACATATTACCGGTGATTGCTAATGCATTGACCAATGATTGATCACTAGCATCAATTGTCATATGTAGGAACAAGAAATGTGTTATAATTGATACATTGTATTACTAATATAAGTATGAATATTACGAAATTACATTAATAAATCTTAGAGTGTAAGGTTTACGGTTTAGGGTTTAGGGTTTGGGTCTAGGGTTAGGGTTAGGGTTTCTATAAGCAGATTTTTTTAAAAAAAAATATTAAAATTACTTCAGCCTATCCAAACTCGAACCCTAAACCACTACATCAGGTAAGTACAGTAAACACCACTAACCTGGATTAGCATGTTCTGCCATACAACTAAATTTAATTGCTTTCTTTAATTAATGATGTGGTTGGTCTCAATAGGTGTGCAATTAAATTAAGGCGCACTAAACGACATGAAATTACAACCATAGACGTTAATGAAACTTCTTCTTTGAATAATGACCCTAATTGCATATTTTGGACTGAAATTATTGTGTCATTTAATTAATGAATCTATAGAAATTACATTTAATAAAATAATTCGAATATTTTAATTTAATATTAAGTAATCATGGAAAATTATTATATGTGGGACATATAATGGTGTCATTAGCTATGATCACTCACTTCAATTGCATCATGAAGGCACAAGAACACAATTACAACTGATGACATGTATACAATAGCATCATAGACACTACGACATGTTCCCGGTGTCGTTAACTCACCTCAAGGACCAATGTGGGAGATGTAAGAGTGTCATAACATATGATCACTCACTTCAATTGCATCATGAAGGCACGAGAACACAATTACAATTGATGACATGTATACAATAGCATCATAAACACTACGACATGTTCCCGGTGTCGTTAACTCACCTCAAGGACCAATGTGGGAGGTGTAAGAGTGTCATAGCATATGATCGCTCACTTTAATTGCATCATGAAGGAACAAGAACACAATTACAATTGATGACATGTATACAATAGCATCATAAACACTACGACATGCTCCCGGTGTCGTTAACTCACCTCAAGGACCAATATGGGAGGTGTAAAAGTGTCATAACATATGATCACTCACTTCAATTGCATCATGAAGGCACAAGAACACAATTACAATTGATGACATGTAGACAATAGCATCATAAACCCTACGACATGTTCCCGGTGACCTTAACTCACCTCAAGGACCAATGTGGGAGATGTAATAGTGTCATAACATATGTTCACTCACTTCAATTGCATCATGAAGGCACAAGAACATAATTACAATTGATGACATGTATACAATAGCATCATAAACCCTACGACATGTTACCGGTGACCTTAAATCACCACATGGACCAATGTAGGACATCTAAGGGTGTCATCACCTATGATCACTCACTACAATTGCATCATGTAGGAAAAATAACACATTTACATGTGATTATTTGTAGAGATTTATACCGGTAACCTTAAGGAGTCATTTGGTTGGTGGGACTACATATCAAGAAAATTCTCATAAATAACCCCACCATCTCCTTGGTATAAGTTATAACAATATTTTAACAATAAAATCTATAGTAAAATTAATTAATATTACTAAACAAACGTGGGATAACAATTCTCCTTATCAAACCAACCAAACGACCCCTAAAGGGTTTAGGGTTAGGGTCTAGGGTTTAGGGTTTAGGGTTTAAAAAAGGACACAAAATAAAAATGGAGCCTAACCAAACTCGAACACTAGACCCCCACCTCATTCAATACGCTCACAACCACTTTAGTGGCATATAATCATCTGCCATACGATAACTTTTTATTTATTAATTATATTGCTGTAGCTTTTATTTTGGGAAAATTCATGGAGGGAAAAATGTAGGCACGGATTTTCAAAACTAAAATGTTGAATTAAATTCGTGGAGGGAAAATCAAATAAGAGGAGGAAATTATTGAAAGTTTTGTGATATTTGGACTCTTTAAATACTTGCACCATGCATTGTCACAAGCACAATTAAATAGTTAACACAAATCTAAACTAAATAGAATGCGGATGGATTGAAGAGGATTTCATAACATGGTTCGAGATGGAGATGCCCTATTCATACATTACTCGTGACGTATTGGTACCTTTTTTTTTAGCCTTACACTTTTTTAATTTTAATATAGGAATTTAACTACGACAATAATATTACTCGTTCTTATGTTTGCGCAGTGCCTTCCAAAGAAAATCTATCACTATCTTCCTCCTACTATGGTTGAAATAACTATCCAATGTAAGGGGAAGAAATGGACTGCAACACTGTGCAGTGGTGTTCGGCGAAGACTCGTGAAGGGATGGAAAAAATTCGTCAAGGACAATTTTATTAAAAAAGGACATGTTCTTATCTTTGAACTTGCTCAAGCTACACCAACGATTGTTATATTCAATGTTGAAGTGAGAGTTTGAGAAATTCTTCAATGTTGAACTTGTATTGTTCAGTTTCAATTTTATCAATGGAACTAGTCATTATGTTTTGATTTTTAATATGTGACTATTTAATTTCATTGACATCTTATAGTATATGTTGCTACACATAACAAATGTTATTTGCAAACTCAATCAATCATAGGTTACTACACTTAACGATTCTTTTGAACATGATAGACAAGTGCAACCTCAAGCGATTTTCTAAGTCAATTTATTGTAGCTAGGCGTGTCCTACAGGGAAGTGTAATAGTTGCACAGAAGAGTGGAAAGGCTGCATAGAGAAGTGAAATAACTACATAGAAAGCTTAAACAATTATGAGACCACATAGGGATTAATATACTATTTAATACGGCTAAATAAAATAAACCCCTATAAATAGTTTCCAAACTCAAATTACGAATCCACTTCTAATCCTAATCAACTACCTTTTATAAGCATTACAATGGATAGGACTCTAAAGAAGAACGTTGTTGCAGAACCACTGCAAGGATCACCAGTTAGCCATAACATTTTATATCAGGAGCTTAAGAAGACAAATAGGAAGCTGGAGAGTGAGGTTAATGAATTGCTAGGGAGGTTGGTTAAGGAGAGTCACATTGTTTACATAAAAAATCTTTTATTGGAAGGCCCGGTCCCCTTAGCCACTCTTTACACCATGCTTGATGACCTACCCATCCGAAGCACCGAAAGTGAGCCCAAGGAGAATTCTGTTATTGTTATCTCTAGCGATACTGAATCTGTTAACAAGTCTTCTAAGTCTGTGCTTGATACCCAAAAAATTGAGTAGTCCGTTATGAACTTGTCTATTGTGCATTCCATGCATATAGCATGGTATGATAGTGTAGGTTCTTTTGGTGCTTTTGCTTATGGTATTCTGGTTATGTTCTTCTATTGAAATAGTCGTGGTCTTTTGCAATTATGTAATGGAATATCATTCCATGAACTATCTATTAATGAATCTATTATTTTGATAAAATTATTCTCCAATTCTTCTTTGCTTTTTACACGATTGATTACTAATGACTCCGTTCTTATAAATGTGAATAAGCATTTCACTTTTAATTATTGATTCAAAACAGATTTTATGTGAAAACAAATTCCAAACTAGCACCATATTGGACAATGTCTTAGATCATGGGTTAGATGATTAAAATGGGGGTGTGGTCACTCATTACTATTATAAGCTTTACTTGCATTATCACGTTTCTTTTCTCTAAGTGTATTGTATAATCCAACTTCAAAACTGAATCTAATTTACAAACAACTTGAATATAATTTCATCTAACTAAATGAATCTAAAAACGAATTTTAATGTATGACACATTAGGCAACTGTAAGCTGATGGAAACAACTTTATAATTACTGCTTGACAATACTTCACAAGTAAAATGACATGCCTAATTGATCTAGAATTGAACTTTTCATTAGCGACTAAGATTAACATCGAAGCTTTCATTTCATAATTCGAAAAATATTTTACAATCAACTTGATATCTTCATCCCTACAAACATTCCAGCTAAAAAAGCTGAAGAAATAGCACTAGATTGATTATCAACCTCAAACCCTTCTATACTTTCATCTACAAACGAGCTTGAACAATGATCTGTATGGCCAGTATTATCCTTTTGATACTCATATAAAGCTTTATTGATTTCATCATAAGTGTTATAAGCTTGGAAGATGCTACCCTTGAAACCTACTACCATTGGAGCACACTCAAGCCAAGAGTTGTACAATCCGGGTCTCTTACCACGAAATACCACATCCACCTTGGATTTGGACTTATTCTTAGATTGATCATTCTTTTGGAAGTCGTTGAAAGCTAAAATGTCATTATTATAACACTTGAAAGATTTGAAGATGCTACCCTTGACTCCAATAACAATAGGGGCACAATCACACCAAGAGTTATGTAACCCCGGCCTCTTACCACGAAATATCACATAGATTTTTGATGATTTATTCACATTCACATTGACCATGGTTCAATTTATCTCCTTACTCTATTGTAGTGAAGATAGGAAGAAAGTAGATATGAAATAAGTTTAGGCGAGGCAGTGGACCCTTAAAAGTGTATATATATTGCCCAAAGTGTAGTAGGGTTAGAAAAGGACCAATAAAAAAAAAGAGTTGGGTATATACATGATAATTATTGTACACAATTTAGTAGTAAATACACGAAAAATACACGAAAAATGGCGTATATATACTAGTATTATGTATTCGTATGTATTGAGTATGTATTATTATGGTATACCTAACTTCATTAACTACATTATGGGAAATACACAAATGCATGTGTAGATATGAAATTGCTTTGAGAATTGTAATGGAGTTAATATTATGAGAGAGAATTAAACAAAATAATCAAAATTAACCTAAAATCTGATGAGGGGTAGAAATGGAACAAGTTTTACGCATTTATTAAAAATAGGTGTGAAATTACTAAAATACCCCGATTTGGGACGTTGGGCCACAAATGGTGTTGCAAATAATATTTATCGTTTGTTTAAAGGATGAAGGGCTAAAATTGCTATTAAACTATATAAAAATGTTTAAAAAGGCCACGTATTAAAAATATAGTATTAAAATGCTACTACCGTTTACTTTGAATTCAAAAAAGCCATTACTTATAAATATAAGCTCATAAATGCCATTATGTAAGACAGAACCATTTTTTCTATTTTTTATTTTTTGAAAATCTCTACAAAATTTTAAAACATGACACATGGCAATTAAACTCCCCCACCCTAACCTTAATTATAGGCTCCCCACCCACAACCCAATTATTTACTTTACCATTGTATTTTAACCTATTTCTCTTCTCTTCTAAACACCAATCCCTAAAATTAAAAATCTCCCAAAATTCTTGTATGCTAGGGTTTATATTTGGAGCACTATAGTAATAATAGTTTCAGGTCAATATAAAAGATTCGACAAATATCAACCATATGATTATTTCTCCCGCATTATTTCGACATGTATTTATCACAAAATCATAAAAAAAAAACTATAAGAGGGAATGTGAGTTTGATGAATCATGAAATACTAAGTATGTGTGTTTCTCTTTAAATAAACAATAACAATTGAAAAGTGGAGTCGGAAAATTAAAAAAATTCGTTGATAAACCCACTAATAGTATAATTAAAATGCGTGTTTCACTCCCACGAGTAATTAGTTAAAATATAATGGGTAAAATTAATTAATAGGGTTGGTGGTGGGGTCTGTAATTTTGGTTAGGGGATTTAATTAACACGTGTCATTTTTTGAAACATTGTAGAGGTTTAGAAATAAAAAAAAACTAGGTAACTTGCCCGCGCATCGCGCGGTCTTTAAAATCCTCTCGTTGATCTTATAAAATGACTGTTTCTTAATTTTAAATATTAAAAATAACAAAGCAAATTCATTATTCGTATAAAGACTAATTTTCAAGTATTCGAATACTAAGGAGAAGAAAGTACTTTTATATAAACACCAATAATATTGAGAATACTCCAGCTTAAAGATTTGAGCAATATTGTCTTCTTTATGTTCTATAACACTTTTGTTCCTACATGTAATTTGATTTCATACTGTTAATTGATCTTTTAAAATAATCAAGCGTATCTTTATTTTTTGGTCATTAAGTTTCAAACTTTCAACTTCCATTCTAATAAACCTTATTAATGTAAAGGTTTCCTAAAGTGATAAGTCTTCTTTAACATGCATTTGAGGCACATGATAATGAAAATTACTGCTTCTGTCTCGCCTTATAGAACCCTGGACTATCGCCATCAAAGGATTTGATTTAAGAATTTAGCAAAATTTCCCATACCTAGGAAAAAGAATAATTCAAATAAGCTCTAATTTTCATAATATTTGAAGCTAAGCAAAGCCTGTCTAAGTTTCATGTACTAATAAAAGTACATAAAGAACTGAAGACGTTAATTTCTTTTGTTGATCTAAAATTGAGTAACACTATCCAAGTAATGTCAGGTGAATTCTCACATTACTAATGTAAGGTGATGTTCTATTACTTTGATACTTCCTTATGTTATTGGAGCTTTTGATATATTAACAATCTTTATGCGTACAAAATAATTATAGAGCACGTTAACTCATATTGGGTTTTGGCATTTTATAACTGGATCGCCGGTAATAGTTTATTACCATCTGCATACTAAGGTAAATGGAGAAAGTGAGATGAAATTGTTAGATCAACCAAAGTTAATAAGTTCTAAAAGAATTTTAAATGGCTGGATGAAAAAATTGCAACCTTAAAATTTAAAAAATAATGGTATTATTGTGGTTCTTTAAATTGTAAACAAAGAAACTAAAGATGGCTTTAGACACCAATAACCAAAAAGAATCAACTTGATTGGACATTGCTCGAGACACTAAATATCTATACCAAATCATGTTATAATTTTTTATGAATAAGTAAATTAAAATGCAAGAATATATGTCAATTAACTACAATTATGAGAGAAATATGTGTGCGTGAATATATATTATATATATATATATACACATATGTATGTATGTGTATGATTACCTGTGTAATTCTAATTCATTTTTTTGTTATTAATAGAGGCATTAAAAAATAAGTAGCTTACACTATTACATTGTCAACAAAACATATACTCCGGCTGAATAGATCAATTTATCCCCGTTAAGCTTATGTTGGTGCATTTAGCTAATTTAAAGAATATACAGTAAACTAATCGAGTAATCTGTTAATAACTACAAAATTGTATATCACATTAATTAATATTTTATTCACTTTAAAACTACCCTCTTCTTGTTTATAAAATATCTATTATTATGATAACATACTACACCAGTTTAACTTAATCACTCTACGTCTCCCTTACTATTTCCTCACGATCTTCTTTACGGTCAACTAGAAATTCAAATTATTATTTTTTATCCATTTCCTTGTTTATCTTCTATCAAAATCTACGATCTATACCCCTAAAATTAGCACTGCAAAATCACGAAATCACAGTTATATTTTGCTATATGAAAATGTGTGTGATGGTGTTCAAATTTATAATTGACTCATTATTGCCTTATTGGCTCTTCTTATGGTGAACTTAAATTGTACTACTCGATAAATCAAGTGTTAAACGAAGCTAGAGAGAAAAAAAATGTGGTTAAGAAGAACTAAAACTATGTACATAATGAGTTCTGTGCTAGAATTGCAATCCTTTAAACTAAGTGTTTTGCATGATTCTCTGCTAATATTTGAAGTTGCATTTTGGTGCTTGCATCCTACACCATCTAGATTGACCTGTGAAAGAAAATGTATTTATTGACAATTCTTATATATCAAAAGAGTCTTCATAGTTCAGGAATTCATTACCAAGACAGAAAATATGCAATGTTTGAATCTTCACCATAATAGAATTAAAAAACTAAGTGAATGGAACAATCTGTAGATGAAGATGAAAACAATATAAATGACATCAAAAGATATAAGTTAATGTATCTTATTCGCAAGTGAATTCTAAGAATTATGCTATTAATATATTAAACTTAACCATAAAATTAAGAGAAGTAACAGATGAGATACTTACCCCGAAGTAAGCTTGTGAAAACCAATTTGGAGATGCTGATGAAATGTGGCCACAAAAGTTTCATTAAATAATAAATTTGGAGATGCTCATGTAGGTTGGTTTGGTAACGGCATAATAATGAATTAGTAATAAATAATAATCAAATAAAGAAGAGAAATAAAACGTCTATTATAATGCTTGTTCTCCTCCATAATAACTTACTTAATGGACATAAATGAGACAGAAACTGAAAATCAGTGGTGGGATTAAGTGTACAAAGGCAGGATAAAGGCCAAAACTATAGAAGGGAAGAAATGGTGGAAAATGGCCAAAATAGAGTGATTCTTGGCTTTAGAACTATGCCACATCACTCTTCTATATTTCTCAATTAGAAGATACTAGTGAATGGGACCGCGCTTGCGCGGTCATTAAAAAACTTTTAAAATATATATAGCTTAATAATCATTGATGTAACTTCTATAATAACATAATGAATGTTTACTGTTGGATTAATTTATCTTCTATATACACTACAATCCTAACACTATCAAATTTGACAAATGATATTTGTGGAACTTTTGTTGAGATATAAGAGATAAAAGTTTTCATATACGTCAATATTAAAGCTGTAATTACTAATTTAATCAACTGTGTTATTGAGCATGATCTAAAGAAAAGATATTTTCTTACATAAAATCTTTGAAACCCTCAAATTCTATGGATAGAATTGTAAAGTATATCTTAGAAATACATATTCTCTTGTAAAAAGCATAAATAATCAAAAGCAGAAATATATAAATAATTTCAACACGTTATAATTATATATAAGGGTAAAAGAAAACTACATACCTCACTATATTGACAATCAAATCAATGAGAACTTAACATGTAAAATATAAGTTCCTTATGCATCGGCATTTAGTAAATCGCTTTGGCATACCATTTGAGCTCACTGCAAATTTGCAATGGTCACCATTTCGTTTTACTATCCATGATTGCAAACTAAACTTTGCGATCTTCCCATGTTGTTAATTTCATTAAGTAAGATTATCAAAATACGAGAACCTATCATTTATGTGGATTATCATTGGAAATTAGTCTGAATCGTCGTTATTTTTACATTGCCATGTCCGAAGTTTGAACAATATCCTCAAAAACTCCTATGCTTCAAATTATGACGGCCACTGTAACCTCGACAACCACCGCAATCACTGACAACTTAGTTTCCTTTTTTTAAGGGAACAATCTGCATAAGCAAATAAACAAAAATATTCAACCGGTAAAACATTCACTTTGAAAACCAAATAATATTGCTCCAAGAATATGTATGTTAACATGTTAAAAAACAAAGGGAGTACATTAGCATTATTTTTGGCTGACAGTGGAAAACATCATCAGCTTCTGTTATTGACAGCTAGCGGAGTCTTTGCCACAACTACACGGCCTCTCATTTCTGGTATTCACCACCAATAGCATTTAACTTGTATCCTCCTCAATCGTATCAGTCAATAAAACCAAGTTGACTCATCAACAGCAAAGCTCTTTTTCTCCATCATCATCTTTCCAACATGAGCTTTTCTTAAAAAAACGTACGTTTAATTGGCGAACGATTACGTCTCTCGTCACGATCAAAGTACTTAATATCGAAAACGATTTCAACATTCGATGTGGGAACGATTGCTGTAGCTTGAGCAGTTGCAGGACAGAAGATTCTGTAGTCTGTTGCTTTTAGTAAAGGGGAAGATGTGGACTTGTTTGTGGACCTGTGAATTCCCTGTACTGGTGGTGATTTCTTATAAGTCTAGCTCAAAGGTTCCTCTTTAGTGCATCAATTAATAGGGAGTAGGAATAGTTGGAATATTATTACACTAAAATGTAACTGATCAAACCACCATTGACCATTATTATAGTGTTAATAAGATCATAGTAACGGTGAAGAGGAAGAGAAATTACTAATTGACATATTATAATTTATGAGATGTAGTTAATAGGATAGAAACGGGTGATGATATTTCCTACTATCTAACGTATAGCATGTATTAACAATTATGTGCATTAATTTGAAAATAAATAGAAGAACGATGAGAAAAAATGAGAGACTATATGCCGCCTAACCCAAATTAGAGTGAAATGAGAAAAGTGAGGAAAATAGGCCAAAATGGAGAATCCTTGGCCATAGAGGCATGCCACATCACCTTCCTATAGTTCTCAATTAGTATATATATAGATATAGATATAGATATAGATAAGCTCCGACAAATATAATGACATTTGTGAGCCTATATTTATAAGTAATGACATTTTTAAACTCAAAGTATGGCGACAGTGATATTTTAATACTATATTTTTAACGCGTGACATTTTTTGACCTTTTTATATAGTTCAATTGCAATTTTGACCCTTCATTCTTGTTTAAATTATCCTCTATCTCTGTAATCACACTGACCATTCCGTTTAATCAACACTCCAATATTTAGTAGTAACAGTGTAATATATATATTTTTTTTAAAAAGAAGTAATAAATACTCCTAACTCATCCTTATTCTGAAACATCAAATTTTGAAACAAATCATGTTTGCCAAAACGATTAACATTTGAAATTGGAGGGAGTATTTCATATCAATGTGATATGATTTGACAAGGGTCTCATTTTCAAGCAGAAGTGCTGCTCTTCCCTCTCTCATGTAAACCAAAATTATAATATTGTAGCATATCAATATGATTAGGGTGGTTGGCAAAATGGGACAAAGTCATTTTAACTTATGTTCATTAAGTATTTTGACTTTATTAATACCTGCATAATCTATAATAGGAAACTTCGAATCTAGAAATAAAATGAAACAATTATTTGATGGATGACAGTTCTTCTACTAAATGATAGTAGTTAGATCCATCATATAAAGGATAACGAAATTTAAACAGTACTTCCTCTTTCTCTCAGGTCCGAATTTACTCCATTAAAATTTATTTTATTAAATGTCAATATGTCTGGATTTTGCCATGTGGATTGTTGTACTTGAAAGGATGAGATTGGTTAAAATTCTATTAATAGTAAGCCAGTAATATTTTCATAATAAAATAGGTGGGATTATTTTAAATAAAGAAAAATGGGGAGGAAGATGAATCCCCTCTTTTAAAAAATGTAATGTTAACATATTCCCATTAATAGAATTTTAACTAAAAAAAGAGAATGTAATCTTAACCCTTCAAGTACAAAAAATTCACATGACAAAGATCTAAGCTTATATTGATATTTAATGGAGTAAATATCAATGAAGCGAATTCGGATCTCTCATTTCCCATTTGATTGTCATGTTATGCTTTTTAGATGAGAGTGCTTAGATAGATGTGTGGGCATACTAAGATAGATAAGATTAGCAATAAGGTCATTGGCAACAAGGTGGGAATGTCTTCAGTGGTGGACAAGATGCGAGAAGTGCGGGATGGTTCGGACATGTGAAAAGGAGCTAGGAGCACAGATACATCAGTAAGAAGGTGCGAGGGGTTGACAGTGTTCAGTCTACGAAGAGGCAGAGGTTGACCGAAGAAGAATTGGAGCGAGGTGATCAGGCATGATGTGGCCGACCTCCAAATTATCGAGGATGTAACCCAAGATAGGAAAGCACAGAGGCCGAGGATTAGGGTAGAATGTTAGATGTAGTCGAGCGATTTCTACCGTATTAGCAGTAGTATTACATTGGATATTTTTTAGTGTTTATGCTAGTATTTTTCATACCGTAGTATTTACATCTTAATTTTTCAAAAATATTTTCTTTAGCCGGTGGTCTATCGAAAATAGCTTCTCCACTTTGGTTAAGCACCCTCCCAATCAGACCCTACTTATGAAATATTACTGTATATGTTGTTGTTGTTGTTGTTGAAGAGTACTAATTTGACTAATCAGCCCCTATTGATTTTTTAATCTTTGACCATATTAATCTATTTTAAACATGAACTCTCTAAGTTTAGTTTATGATTCTAGTGGAAAAAACACAATTTATGCTAGAAATGTGCTATATCAAGAAATTATTCGTAATTTAGTTTGAGACGTGATCAAATCTGTAGTTTTCAAATATTCATTAGGAGTATGTATTATTATTTGTCTTGAATCATATTATCAAATTGTTTGTGTCACATACTATAGAGTTACGATATTTTGTATTACTAAAAAATTATTTGTTGATCACATGATTCTCTTCTTCAATTGCATAAATTTTTAATTTATCCTTGTGTAGAAAATACAATGACAGTTGAAACTGACTCAATTGAAGCTCAAATGAATGCAAATAATCCTACCTTAACAAACATAACCAACGATTGCAAGTTAATGTTGCAGCAATGGAATGTCGAGAAGAAAGACAATCACATACTGGATCAACAGAGCAAATTGGAAGGCACATTAATGAGGACTATTCCACAAACTAGTTGCTAATGTAAATTTTTAACATAAAAAAATAGTACTCTATTCGTTTCACACTATATATCATAATATTAATAGGTCAGAATTTAAGAAAGAAATACAGATTTGTGGTCTAAAATAAGCCATAGATATTCGTGTATCTGTAAATAATTTCATTAATGACAAAGTAGTAATTTTGAAGTTAAATTATTTCTAAATTTAGAAAGTTTTCATTCTTTTCTAAACAAACTAATAATGAAATGCTGCTATATAAATTAAAACAGAGGGAATGCTCATTATTGATTTTTTTTTAAATTTCATTGCTAGCTCTTTTACTCTAAGAAAAATAAATGATACAATTTCTTCTTTGATAAATATATAAGTTCAAACTTAAAATTTATCCGGCCATTCTCTCAAATATATTCTACTTAGTTATTCTGAATTTTTTTGGGCATAGTGGAATACTATGTATTTTAAAATGAATAATAGCAATTTTAATATAGTTCTTATACATATTTCATGTATATTATATGAATAATAAGTGTATATTCTATATATATATATATATATATATATTGACTATAATAACTATTTCTTTTAAAGTTTCTATTCTTTTCGCAGAAATGATACCATTTAACCACTCTAATGGCTTCATTTTATATTTTAGTCATTGTGTCATGAAATTCGATCTTTATGCTAAAAATTTCAGGACATTATTTTATAAAGTTAAGCTTTTAGTTCAAAATGTAGAATAAATAATCATTTGTTGAAGTCTAAATACGCACACTAAAGGAGTAGCTAATCATGAACTTCACCATTTTTTATGTATTTGATTGTCTAGTTTGCTAATCAGAATCTTCATAGCTTTTTGTGTACTTGATTGTCTGGTTCACGTGAAAAACTAATTTTTTAAAATTTATTCAATTTTAATCCGTTGGATCTTTTTTGTTTTTTGGTCAAAGTCAAACAAAAACTATATCTTTTCCTTGCAACTCAACAACTACTACCGGCTACTTTTAAAAAAAATTTGCAATTCAACGTGGGTATACTAAAAAATATAGCAAACATAGGCCATTCTCAAATATATTGCAAACATAGGCTATTCTCAAATATGTTGCAAATATAGGCTATTCTCAAATATGTCGCAAATATAGACTATCCATTAAATAGCGATTTAAAATGTGGCTATAGGTCATATATGCACAGGCTAAACATTAATTAGTATTCAATAACGTGGCTACGGGTCAAATTTCAACCGGGTTTTGTCACCGGAGGCAGCTCTCGTACGACGCTTATATATAAGTACTAATCCCTCCGTTCCACTTTAGATGAACCCATTTGACTTTGTACGGAGTTTAATAAAGAGAGAAAACTTTTAAAACTTGTGGTCTAAAATAAGTTATAGATATTTGTGTGGCTATAAACCATCTAGGGATGAGTAAAAGTGAATATCTCTTTCCAAATTTAGAAAGAGGTCATTCTTTTTGAAACAGACTAAAAAGAAAATAGGTTCATCCTTTTTTAAACGGAGGAAGTAATAGTTACCATTAGCATACTAATGCTCTGGATGTCAATGCCAAATATCCAAAAAAATAATAAATAAATAAACTTTAAAGGTAACAATGCTCACTCCAAGCAAGTTTACATTCCTAGAAATGTAGAAAGTATTGTTTCCGTTGCCGAGGATCTATTAAAAAAGTCTACTTCCCTAAACTTGTTAAATGAAATGCTGAAGAATTATACATACAAAATCTATACTAAATAGATTAATCAAAATATACTCCGAGAATTTACTTGTTCTCCTTGCTAGCGGAAGCGAAAGTAATGGATCTTGAACTATGGCTGGAAACACTGGTCGTCGGTGGTTGTCACAGTAACAGAGTAACTTCTTTATCCACAGTCTAAACACTAAATATTTTGATAGAGAGAATGTGTAAAATACTTAAATTTCTTTGGGTGTTTCACTGTATATATAATAGTGTACACAGTAGTTGTCCTCTTATAGAACTCTGCTAGGCAACTTATTTTTTAGATGGATAGACTTTAAGAACACCCCTTTATGGGTGAACTCTTAAACCAAACAAATGCTATGACTAATTCCGATTAGGGGCGGATCTGCATTGGACCGACGGGGTACCATAATACCCGCTAACATTGATCGAGACTGTGCATAGTTATGTGTACATACAGACAAAATAATACAAAAAGGGGAACTGGCACCCGTTGTAACAAAAAGCTTTATGGTGCCGCTGGCTGAAGGCTAAAATTTCTTCCCAAATGACCAAGGTTCGACTCTAGCTTGCTACATGATTTTTTAATTTTTTTTATTTGATAATCAAAGATGGAACAATTAAGCACAGGTCGCCAATCTTCCATTCAGAAGTATCTTTATTTTGTTTTCTCCCACGTTTTAGGCTTATTTCAACATTACACTAATTTTCTTGCATCCTCTGTTAGTAATGTTTATCAAAAGATAACATTAAATTTTTATTTTTTCGAGAGAAGAACTCAAGCTTATCTATTTACAAAACCTGAAAATCTATGCGAAATACATGATCTGATCTAGTGAAATACTTAATTTTTCTCATGTACACGTACATTCATCTATTCATAATAATTCTTTTGAATAGAGATGAGTGTATCTCAAGAAGAAGAAAATGAAATATGAAAGGAATAGTTATTAATATTTAAATGATTATTTACTTTGTTGTGTATAGGAGAAAATATTTGCAAATGCTTATTGATTTTCTTTTGTTTTGCTCTAAGTTGTCATCGACTCATAGTTATAATTTTTTTTGTTTGGTCAATTTATCTACATATATCGAAAAACGAATAGCTTGAACCAAAACTCAAATATAATTAAATTTATACCCTATCTGAACTGTGTTAATTGCCAAAATCTCTACGTTTAAATCTACGTGGCACCCGCTACCTCTAAGTTCTGCATCCACCCCTGATTCCGATGTCCAAATGGGTAATGGTGGAGAAATGTAGAATTTTGTTGCTAATAGAGAGAATGAACTAGTTGGAGGGATTAGAGTTGAAACCTGTATTGGGTAAAAATCGGCTCGCGACGAGTCGCCCCGGCCATGCAATTTGACAGCAACCGAGCACTTAACGACAAGACAAAGACCGAAGCAAAAAAGGGGATCGCCGAAGTTACACATCGAAGTCATCATCGAAGGCGAGCCGTAAGCTGAGCTTCGGTGACGTTTACCTCGATCGAACATCAAGGCCTCACCACCGAGGTCACACATACGCACCTCGGTGAATCGCCTCGGTTCCAGCGGCTTTGCAGCCCACTACTTCAGCCCACTAACCCCTTCCATTAATGCCAAGAACGTGGGTCAAAGCACAACGGATAATGGAGAACGTGGGCGAGGCTCCTAGGCCTATAAATAGTACTTCATTTTGTATTGTAGGCATCCAGAAACATATACTGAAACTCTGCCCAAATTTATACTCACTATCATATATTGAAATCAAGTTATTCTCTTGCAATTACGCTTATTTCTTGCATTCCACTAGCTTTGATACGAAGTTTTGCTTATATTCTAACCCAAATTCGATTTGTGATCCTAAAACCGATTTAGGCTCATACAAATTGGCGCCGTCTGTGGGGATATAAGCAGAATCGCTTTGTTCCAAAGTTCAAACGTCCTTTTTTCGTTTAAGCCTACATTTCAACGACGAAATAGCCGACAGTAGTGGAAACAATAATGGACAGACTGACGTTCCGTCAAACCAACAGTCTCAATCTCAAATGATGACTGAAGCTTTTCACACTTCCGTTATTAATTCGCTAAAAGCCCTTCAAGAACGGCAAGATGAGCATATGCACATCAACGCCGAATTCCGCGCCTCGTTGGAGGCGAGGAACAGTTCAGCACCGAACGGCACCCAGCCTTCGGCTCCTACTGGAGGCATCCCGAATTTCGCTCCTACGGGCGTGATAATAGGGGGACCTCCCAACGGGGCCACATCTGGGGGTTCGGGAAACGCGACGAATGCAATGCCACACTTCGGGACGATTCCCACCGTGGCCGAAACTACATCCTCGGTCGATTTCGAAAGGTTGACTAGAGAAATCGAGGCACGCGTCGAGGCTCGCGTTGAGGCTCGCGTCGAGGCACGCATAGAAAAGCGCCTCAAAAGCGTGCCGGGGATAACGAAGACCGAAGAAGAACTCGACATAGATCAATACAGGGAGTTGCCATTCAAGCCTGAAGCGGCTCCAGTCCCGACTTCTAAGAACTTCAAGCTTATGTTCTTAAAAAAGTATGATGGGACCACCGATCCCAAGAGTATGTAAGGGAATACATGGCAATGGTGAAGAGTAATGACTTGACGGCGATTAAACTCGAGTCAATGTTCTTGAAAAAGTTTGGCGAGTCCTTGAAGAAGGGAGCGCTGTGTTGGTACATGTGTTTACCGGCAGGGTCGATCTCCACCTTCAAGGAAATGACCGACGCCTTCGTAAAGGCCCACACCGGAGCTCAGAAAATCCTCCAAAGGAAAGAGGATATCTGCGAGGTCAAGCAGAAGCTCGGTGAGCCACTTAAGGAGTTCCTTGAGCGCTTTCATGCCGAGCACATGGAACTGCCTCGGATGGATGATACTATGGCCATCATGGCATTTGAAAAGGGTATCAACGTGCGCAACTCTGATGCCGCTGCCGAGTTGCGAAAAGAGCTTCAGCAATACCAAGTGCTGACATGGGAGGACTTGCACAAGCGAGCCTACTCCAAGATAAGATTGGAGGATGCTGAATTTAAAAGCCGAGGTTACAACTACAAAAACCGAGGCGAATCCTCGCACCGCCCCGAAGCGTCGCGAGGAAATTCGAAGGGGAGGTACGAGCCATACACCTCCACGAGGCAGCCTATTAGCCAAAGGTTGGGAAATTCCTTTGGAAGTTCGTTTACGAGCCCGCATATAAGCCAACGGCTCGGGGGAAAGGTTCACTCCAACTCGAACCAGAAAAATTCTTCGGGCCCGGCTTCAGCTTCGAAGAAAGATTTGCCCCGGATCCCTGACTATAATTTTAAAATATCGACCTCGGAGTTGGTCCACGTAGTCAAGGGAACTGCTGGGGTGAGAGTGCCCAAAGACATGAGGACTCCAGCGGACAAGAGAGACCAAAACTTGCACTGTGAGTTCCATGCTGATTAGGGTCACCTAACCGAGGATTGCAAAGCATTGCGCCTCGAGGTGGCTCATTTGTGGAAGAAAGGAGTGTTGGCCGAATTCCTTACTGACAAGGGGAATGACAACTACTCCAAGAACTGAGGTGATGGGCAGCCACCTCGGGCGCCACCCCCAGAGAGAGTTGTGAATGTTATCACTGGGGGATCAGAGGTGAACGGGGTGAATTTCGCGACTGCAAAGAAGTTCGCCAAATTATCGATTACGATGGAGAAGAGAACCCGAGTAGGAGGCTCGGGTAAAGAGATCATGTTTGATGACGATGACTGTGATGGGATGATGTTCCCTCATCACGATGCATTGGTCATCATGTACAGAATCAACGACTCTGACATCAAGCGAGTCTTGATTGACCCCGGTAGCTCAGTCAATATAATCAGCTACGGGGCCATTAAGAGGATGTGGCTCAATGGGGAAGTTGTCCCCAAAGCAACAGTGTTGACTGGCTTCAACAACTCCACAGAAAAAACTTTGGGTGAAATTATGCTCAAAACATTCGCTGAAGGGGTTAACAAAGAAACGCTGTTCCAAGTGTTGCCCGAGGACATTGCATACAATGTGATCCTCGGCAGGCCATGGATCCTTTCCATGGAAGCTGTTCCTTCCACGCTGCATCAAGTAATCAAATTCCCTACGCCTTGGGGGGGTTCGATCGATAAAAGGAGAGCAACGAGTAGCGAGGGAATGCTACTTGGTTGCGTTGAAAAGTGGAGTCGCCCCGACCGGGCCAAAGCAATAGCAACTAACGCAACCGGGGTCGAGCGAGGCGGACCTCCGAGGAGAAATTGAGAAGATCCCGGTATGCGTTCAAGAGCCTCGGAAGCAAAGAGCCGAGGACTCCACTATTGAGGAGCTGGAGTCTTTCACCTTATTGAAAGATTTTCCAGAAAGAAACGTATTTGTCGGCTCGGAGTTGGACCCGGAGTCGAAAAGAGCAATCATTGAAGTTTTAAAGTCCAACAACGATTGCTTCGCTTGGTCTCATTCAGACATGATTGGTACCGATCTGGAGATCATGACCCACAAGCTGAATGTGGATCCAAAGTTTACCCCGGTGAAGCAAAAGAAGAGACCTCAAGCCGGGGTTAAAAAGAAGGCAATCGAAGATGAAACCACAAAGTTGCAAGAAAATGGTTTCATAAGAAAGGTCAAGTACCCCGAATGGCTGGACAATGTGGTTGCCGTACCGAAGAAAAATGGCAAGTGGAGAATGTGTGTAGATTACACCGATTTGAACAAGACTTGCCCCAAAGACTCCTACCCATTGCCACAAATAGACAGGTTAATAGACTCCACGGCTGGACACAAACTGTTAAGTTTCTTGGACGCGTATTCGGGCTACAATCAGATCCTCATGGACCCGAAGGATGAAGAGAAAACCTTGTTCATCACATACCGAGGTACTTTCTGCTATAAGGTGATGCCCTTCGGTCTGAAAAACGCCGGGGCGACTTACCAAATGTTGGTATGTCGCATGTTCAAGGAGTATATTGGAAAATCTATGGAGGTCTACATAGATGATATGCTCATCAAATCGATCCGAATGGAGGATCATTTGAATCATCTGAGGGAAGCTTTTGCTGTTCTGAGGCAATATGGCATGAAATTGAACCCTGAGAAGTGTGCCTTCGGTGTTGGATCAGGAAAATTCTTAGGATTCATTGACTCTGAACGAGGGATCGAAGCTAACCCAGACAAAATCAAAGCGATCGAGGAGCTCCCCGAGGAGCTGACCGGGGTAAAAGAAGTTCAGCACTTAATTGGCCGAGTCGCTGCCTTGAGTCGATTCATCTCATGGTCCTCGGAGTGATTCCACAAATTCTTCTCTGTTTTGAGGAAAAACAATCACTTCGAGTGGATATCGGAGTATAGAGAAGCGTTGAAAGATTTGAAACGATATTTTGCTAACGCGCCATTGCTCGCCAAGGCAAAAGAGGGTGAAACATTGCTAGTTTACCTGGCTGTGTCCGAGGTGTCAGTCAGCGCGATACTGGTTCAGGAGGAAGATGGCAAGCAACAGCCCATCTACTATGTGAGCAAGACACTCCTCGACGCCGAAACCAGGTACCCACACTTGGAAAAACTAGCACTTGCTTTACTTGTCACTGCTCGGAAACTACGACCCTATTTCCAATGTCACCCAATAGCGGTAGTTTCAACCTTCCCTTTAAGGAGTATATTGCATAAACCTGAGTTATTGGGGAGGTTATCAAAATGGGCGGTAGAATTGAGCGAGTACGACATCACCTATTAATCCCGAAGAGCCATCAAATCCCAAGTCTTGGCTGACTTCGTAGCTGATTTTAGCGTTGGGATTCTGCCCGAAGCGGAAAAGGAAAACTCAATGTCGAAGGGAACAGCATCGGGACTATGGGTACTTCAAGGAAATGACCAACGCCTTCGTAAAGGCCCACACCGGAGCTCAGAAAATCCTCCAAAGGAAGTAGGTTATATGCGAGGTCAAGCAGAACCTCGGTGAGCCACTTAAGGAGTTCCTTGAGCGCTTTCATGCCGAGCGCATGGAGCTGCCTTGGATGGATGATACTCTGGCTATCATGGCATTTGAAAAGGGTATCAACGTGCGCAACTCTGATGCCGCTGCCGAGTTGCGAAAAGAGCTTCAGCAATACCAAATGCTGACATGGGAGGACTTGCACAAGCGAGCCTACTCCAAGATAAGATTGGAGGAGGTTGAATTTAAAAGCCGAGGTTACAACTATAAAAACCGAGGCGAATCCTCGCACCGCGCCGAAGCGTCGGGAGGAAATTTGAAGGGGAGGTACGAGCCATACACCTCCACGAGGCAGCCTATTAGCCAAAGGTTGGAAAATTCCTTTGGAAGTTCGTTTACAAGCCCGCATATAAGCCGTGGCTCGGGGGAAAGGTTCACTCCAACTCGAACCAGAAAAATTTTTCGGGCTCGGCTTCAGCTCCAAAGAAAGATTTGCCCCGGATCCCTGACTATAATTTTAAAATATCGACCTCGGAGTTGGTCCACGTAGTCAAGGGAACTGCTGGGGTGAGAGTGCCCAAAGACAGGAGGACTCCAGCGGACAAGAGAGGCCAAAAGTTGCACTGTGAATTCCATGCTGATTATGGTCACCAAACCGAGGATTGTAAAGCATTGCGCCTCGAGGTGGCTCATTTGTGGAAGAAAGGAGTGTTGGCCGAATTCCTTACTGACAAGGGGAAGGACAACTACTCCAAGAACCGAGGTGATGGGCAGCCACCTCGGGCGCCACCCCCAGAGAGAGTTGTGAATGTCATCACTGGGGGATCAGAGGTGAACGGGGTGAATTTCGCGGCTGCAAAGAAGTTCGCCAAATTATCGATTACGATGGAGAAGAGAACCCGAGTAGGAGGCTCGGGTAAAGAGATCGTGTTTGATGACGATGACTGTGATGGGATGATGTTCCCTCATCACGATGCATTGGTCATCATGTTAAGAATCAATGACTCCAACATCAAGCGAGTCTTGATTGACCCCGGTAGCTCAGTCAATATAATCAGCTACGGGGCCATTAAGAGGATGTGGCTCAAAAGGGAAGTTGTCCCCAAAGCAACAGTGTTGACTGGCTTCAACAACTCCACAGAAAAAACTTTGGGTGAAATTACGCTCAAAACATTCGCTGAAGGGGTTAGCAAAGAAACGCTGTTCCAAGTGTTGCCCGAGGACATTGCATACAATGTGATCCTCGGCAGGCCATGGATCCTTTCCATGGAAGCTGTTCCTTCCACGCTACATCAAGTGATCAAATTCCCTACGCCTTGGGGGGTTCGATCGATAAAAGGAGAGCAACGAGTAGCGAGGGAATGCTACTCAGTTGCGTTGAAAAGTGGAGTCGCCCCGACCGGGCCAAAGCAATAGCAACTAACGCAACCGGGGTCGAGCTAGGCGGACCTCCGGGGAGAAATTGAGAAGATCCCGGTATGCGTTCAAGAGCCTCGGAAGCAAAGAGCCGAGGACTCCACTATTGAGGAGCTAGAGTCTTTCACCTTATTGAAAGATTTTCTAGAAAGAAAGGTATTTGTCGGCTCGGAGTTGGACCCGGAATCGAAAAGAGCAATCATTGAAGTTTTAAAGTCCAACAACGATTGCTTCGCTTGGTCTCATTCAGACATGATCGGTATTGATCCGGAGATCATGACCCACAAGCTGAATGTGGATCCAAAGTTTACCCCGGTGAAGCAAAAGAAGAGACCTCACGCCGGGGTTAAAAAGAAGGCAATCGAAGATGAAACCACAAAGTTGCAAGAAAATATTTTCATAAGGGAGGTAAAGTACCCCGAATGGCTGGCCAATGTGGTTGCCGTACCGAAGAAAAATGGCAAGTGGAGAATGTGTGTAGATTACACCGATTTGAACAAGGCTTGCCCCAAAGACTCCTACCCATTGCCACAAATAGACAGGTTAATAGACTCCACGGCTGGAGACAAACTGTTAACTTTCTTGGACGCGTATTTGGGCTACAATCAGATCCTCATGGACCCGAATGATGAAGAGAAAACCTCGTTCATCACTGACCGAGGTACTTTCTGCTATAAGGTGATGCCCTTTGGTCTAAAAAATGCCGGGGCGACTTACCAAAGGTTGGTATGTCGCATGTTCAAGGAGTATATTGGAAAATCTATGGAGGTCTACATAGATGATATGCTCATCAAGTCGATCCGAATGGAGGATCATTTGAATCATCCGAGGGAAGCTTTGTCTGTCCTGAGGCAATATAGCATGAAATTGAACCCTGAGAAGTGTGCCTTCGGTGTTGGATCAGGCAAATTCTTGGGATTCATTGTCTCTGAACGAGGGGTCGAAGCTAACCCAGACAAAATCAAAGCTATCGAGGAGATCCCCGAGGATCTGACCGGGGTAAAAGGAGTTCAGCGCTTAACTGGCCGAGTCGCTGCCTTGAGTCAATTCATCTCAAGGTCCTCGGAGCGATGCTACAAATTCTTCTCTGTTGTGAGGAAAAACAATCACTTCGAGTGGACATCGGAGTGTAGAGAAGCGTTGAAAGATTTGAAACGATACTTGGCTAACGAGCCGTTGCTCGCCAACCCAAAAGAAGGTGAAACATTGCTAGTTTACCTGGCTGTGTCCGAGGTGTCAGTCAGCGCGGTGCTAGTTTGGGAGGAGGATGGCAAGCAACAGCCCATCTACTATTTGAGCAAGACACTCCTCGACGCCGAAACCAGGTACCCACACTTGGAAAAACTAGCACTTGCTTTACTTGTCACTGCTCGGAAACTACGTCCCTATTTCCAATGTCCCCCAATAGCGGTAGTTTCAACCTTCCCTTTAAGGAGTATATTGCATAAACTTGAGTCATCGGGGAGGTTATCAAAATGGGCGGTAGAATTGAGCGAGTACGACATCACCTATCAACCCCGAACAGCCATCAAATCCCAAGTCTTGGCTGACTTCGTAGCTGATTTTAGCGTTGCGATTCTGCCCGAAGCGGAAAAGAAAAACTCAATGTCGAAGGGAACAGCTTCGGGACTATGGGTACTACACACCGATGGGGCAACTAATTCCAAGGGTTTGGGATTAGGCATAGTGTTGAAAGCACCCATCGGGGAGAAAATCAGGCACTCGGTTCGGTTCAAAAAAGTGACCAAAAATGAGGCCGAGTACGAAGCGGCTCTAGCGGGCTTAGAGTTAGCTAAAGAAATGGGGATTGAAAGAATCGAACTGAGATGTGATTCGCAGCTGGTTGTGAACCAAGTTCTCGATGATTACACGGCTCGGGAGCCCAGAATGCAACTATATTTGGACCGAGCACAAAGAATTTTGGCCCAATTCCAAGAGTGGCAAGTTAAACAAGTGCCTCGGGAGGAAAATACCGAGGCTGACGCCCTGGCAAATTTGGGTTCGGCGGTCGATGAAGCCAACTCGGGGACTGATTCAGTGATTCGGTTATTGTCTGCACAAATGAGAGAGATGAAGTTACAGGTCAATTCGGTGGACAACAGATGGGATTGGCGGAGTAAGTTCATCTCTTACTTCGACTCGGGGACTGTTCCCCAAGACAAGAAGGAGGCCAAAAAATTGAGGACCCAAGCAGCTTCATATCACTTGATCGAGGGCAATTTGTACAAGAGGTTATATTGCGGCCCGATGGCCAAGTGTTTGGGCCCCGATGAGGCTAGATATGTGATGGCCGAGGTGCACGAAGGCGAGTGTGGCAATCACTCGGGGGGAAAATCCTTGGTACGCAAACTACTAAGAGCTGGGTATTATTGGCCCACCATCAGTACAGATGCAAAGGCCTTCGTACAGAAATGTGATAAGTGCCAACGCCATAGACGGATGATCCACCAGCAGGCCGAACCTCTACATTCGGTGGTGTCACCGTGGCCCTTCATGAAGTGGGGGATGGATGTTGTTGGACCCCTACCGAAGGGAAAGGGTGGGGTTCGCTTCATCCTCGTGCTAACAGATTACTTCACTAAATGGGTAGAAACAGGAGCTCTCACCGAGGTTAAATAAAAATAAGTGATCGATTTCATCAAGAAGAACATCATCTACAGGTTCGGTGTTCCGAGGGAGATTGCTTGCGACAATGGTAAAAAGTTCATGGGGGCAGCCATCACTGATTTCTTCAAACAATGGAGGATCAAAAGAATTTCTTCGACTCCTTATCACCCAAGTGCCAATGGCCAAGCTGAATCTTCAAATAGAATCATAATCGAAAATCTCAAGAAAAGGCTCGATGAGAAAAAAGGTCCTTGGCCCTAACGAGCTGCCAGGAGTGCTGTGGGCCATGCGAACAACGGAGAAGAACACCACCGGTGAAACTCCTTTTTCACTCGCTTACGGTATGGATTCTCTTATCCCTGTGGAAGTGGGCGAACCAAGTCTTCGGTACGCCCACACCACCGAGGATGCAAATCAACAGGCTATGCGCATAGAATTGGACCTTCTCGAGGAGAAAAGGGAATTGGCTTTGGTTCGGCTAGTGGCCCAAAAAAGGCAGATCGAGGCGTACCTTAATGGGAAAGCCAAGCTTAGAGATTTCAAAGTTGGCGATTATGTGCTAAAGGCTACAAACCAATCCACGAAGGAAGAAAATGGGGGAAAGCTTATTGCAAATTGGGAAGGGCCCTACAGGGTCAAAGCAATTGTTGGGAAAGGATCTTATCAAATTGAGGATCTGCAAGGTGTGCCCGAACCCTTAAATTGGAACATTTCCGACCTAAAGCGATACGACTTCTAATCGAGGTAAATATTAACATTAACCTTTTTAATTTCACCCACAGCCTCGAGCCAGATAACACTCTTATGGCTCCGGTCAAAGTGTACTAACTTGCTCCTCGTTCCATTTTGCTTGACCTTTTCAGGAAGCATACCGAACGATCACCAGTGCTCGGATCTTCATCAAGATTCACAACCGATCACTGGGGGAAATGAGAGGCGAGTTGCAACCGAGGTCGACTGCGGGCCTCCCAACTGAAGCTTATCTATTCGACAACCGAGGACTGACACCCGAGGAGTAGATTTAGTATATTGTAATTTCGTACATTATAATTTCGCCCGGTTGCGGTACATTGTTAGTTTGCTTTTTCTCCCAAGGTCCGCTTCGACTTGGATCCATGTAAATAGTCGATTTTTGGCTCGTTGATATTATCAATGAAATAAACCTGATTCCACATCTATTTGTTTCTATAATCTTGCACTACGAAGTTGCACTCTAAATGCATCAACTCGAGAACGAGACGTCGTTCTAAGTTCGCATCGATTTTATTAAGTCTTGCAAGCAAATTATTCATTATAAGTGTTCGGTACATGCAGAAACTAACACTTAAGATAAAAATACCAAGTCATTTCATTAATAAGCCCGAGGGCTAAAAGTATTTACAGCAAAAAGACCCGAAGGTCTAAAAACCTAAGCATACAAAGCCCGAAGGCTGACACGAAAACAAAAAATGCTACCAGAAGTCTAAGCCTCGGGAGAGTCACCTCCATCATCGGAGCCCCCCTCGACATCTTCATCGTCCTCCTCATCATCATCGCCGCTCGAGGCCTCACTTGATGGGAGTTCATCAATGATAGCTTGAGCCTCCGCCGATTTCACCTCGGCTTTTGCAATTTTCTCATCCAAGTTGAGCTCGCCGGCGCGGCATCGCTTGAGTAGCCTCAACCGAGACTTGATAATGGCCCATTGCTTATCCAGTTCGGCCCTCTTGACCTTGATCGCAGCCCTATATTTACGATCGGCGATTTCGTCTCGAAGGGCTTCGACCTCGGCCTCTTTAGCTGAAAGTTTGGAGTTCTCACCCTCCAACTTTTGGATATGAAGCACATGCTTCCTCAGCTGATCATGATGTTTCTTGGCCATCTCCTCGGCCTTGCCCTTTGCTTGAGTCAGCTCGGCACGTAAATTCACCGCCTCAGCTTCAAGCCTCGAGCGCATAGCCTGGAACTCAGCATCGAGGGCTTGAATCCTTGCCTCGGAGGAAGCTTCAGCCTCAAGCAAATCGGACTGGGACTTGGCCAGATCAACCTTCAATCCAGCCACATGCGCTCTGAGGTTGTCCTTCTGCTTGTCCCAAGATCGAGCCACACGCTGAAACTCCTCGGCCCTCGCGGTCTCAAGCTCGATGGCTCTCAACGACAGCACGAATCCCTGGGAGAAAAAGTGTCAAAAGTCAGCATGAAAGAACATCCCCAAAGAAGAAGTGAATTTGAGAGATCGAAGCTTACTCTGAGAGCATTGGCCGAGAGGGTGGTGAATAGCTTAGCTGGGGAGAATGGTTGCACCACTTTATCCTCTTCAGGGCCGAGCAGGGGCATTAAGCTCAAAATGTCGCCTCGGGTGCCGGACAGCAAATTTGAAGAGGTGGGTACCTCCAGCTTTGGAAAGGACCCAACCGAGGATGAAATCCTCGCGGGTTCAGATTGTGCTCGAATTGCACCAGCTTCAACTCTCCCCTGGGTGGCAGCAGCCCCAGCCTCTCCAACTTTGGCCTTACCTTTGGCCTTGGCAACCATAGCCCCGGTATCCTGCCCCTGATCCTCAAGATCCACGACTTCAACTGCCCCTCGGGCCGCAAAGTCCCCGGCAGCCACGTCGTCAGGCTCGTCGATCAGCCTTCGACGCAGTTCCACTGCGACTTCGGGCACCGGAGAAGTTACGACCTCGGTGCGAGGGGCCACAGAACGGGAGGGCGTCTTTGAAACTGCCCTCTTCCTCTTCACACCTACAAAAGGTAACCCAGAGCAATTTGAAACAAAGAAGTGAAGAAGAATGGAAACTGGCGAGTTGATCAAGGATGATGGTTACCTTTGGAGGATCCTTGACCGGGGGCCCCTTTTGAAACTTTTGAAGACTTTGCAGCCTTCAACTCCTTCAGGTCACCGGCCACCGAAGCCAGGTTGTCATCTGACTCGGTCTCCTCTCCATCTTTCTTCTTCTTCTTTTTTTCTTTCTTTTTCTTGCTTTTCTTTGTGTTGGCGGTACGGTTCGGGAAACCTAATGCCAAGGAAGAACAGTCAGTAGCCGAAGCAGTAGCCGAAGCAGAAGAGAAACACCAAGGGAAACGTACCATGCCTCTTACACTGCCAACCGAAGTCAGCAGCCTTCTTCATCCATGTTCGGATGGGGCATTTTCGAGCCCCCATCACCACTCTAACCCACTCGGTTAACCCCTTGGGAGGTATGATGTCGACCTTGTTGGCTAAAAAGTAACAATAAAATAGGGTTAGCAAGCACGAACGAGTACCGAGGGTGAAGTAAAAAATTAAGAGACGCTTACGTGTGTTATTCCACCGCTCGAGGAAATTGGGTTCGGCGGATAAGACACTAGTCTCCAAAAGGACATAGCAATCGCTCCAGCCTCGATCCCCATAGTCTTCGCTGTTATGGAGGATTGCAAACTTACCTCGGTTGTTTAAGGCCACAACCCCAGCCTTGTGAAAGTAAGGATAGTAGAGGGAGATGAGATGTTGCAGGGTGAAGTCAACTCCGGCTTCCACGCTCAGCCGATCCAGGCACTGAACAACTCTCCAAACGCCGGGGCCAAGTACAGCCAAGCATAAATCGTATGCTCGGCAAAAGTCATCGATGACCCTATGAATAGGAAGGGAGAAACCGAGGGTGAAAGGGTATGTGTAAGCAAAAGAGAGCCCCTCTATGTGGTGGCAAACTATGCTTGTTGGATCAGGGATGACTACTTTCACCTCGGGCCCAAACCCACACTCCCTTCGAACTCGCTCAATGTGAGCTTGCGTTATGCGAGTCGGTGACGTGTTAACAGGTATGTTTCTGTTCTTCCCCTCTTGGTCAGCTGATTGTTGTTGTAGTTTGAGATCTTTGCCGTTATCGAAATGGGAGGGGATGACTTGATGAGGCTCTAATTCCTGCTCGAGGGGAATCGCCGGACCTGAAGGTCCCACCTCGGTACTGTGGCCACCCTCGGCCGAGGGCAATTCATCCCCAGTCTCTTCAGCCTCGGCGCCCTCTTCGCCCTCGCCCTCGGCATCGTCCCTAACATCGTCATCATCCCCCTGGATGACATCGTCAGTGCCACCCACCGCCATGACGTCGTCAAATATGACGTCGCCCTCAACCTCTATATTGACATCATCACTCTCTACGGCTAAGTCGCGTCTGGCTCTCTGTTTACGACGCATAAAGCCTCCAACGCACGACGTCACCTCTCCGCCTTCTGCCGCAGCCGTCTGGATCGCTGGCGCGGCGGCAACGGCGTCGCCACTGGCGGTGGCCGCGACTGAGTGCGAAGCTCGAACTCTTTCGCCTGAATCACTCGAATCTTGCTTAGATTGAGTGGTAGACATGGTGATAGTTCGAATTTGGAGTTTTCTTGAGGTGAGAATCAATCAAAGGGGGTATGAAAGCTTTTGCTTTTTTAACACTGTTGATTGCAGAAGGTAAAAGTGATAAGAAGAATGTGGAGGAGGAGTATTTATAGGTATGGAAGAAGCAAGTGGTGAGGCATCATCATTGTAACGTTGGAAGAAACAAAAAATACGGCGTGACCGGTCGAGAATCCAACGAATGGATGACACGTGTCAGTGAGAAGTGACCTGAAGGGACGCGAACCGTTGACAAAATTTGAAACACTTGGATAAGATCCAGCCACTTCGCTTTCCCGCTGAATTTCACTCCACTCCTCGGTAACTTCGGTAAGTGATCGAAAAGTGGGGGGACTATCTGTATTGGGTAAAAATCGGCTCGCAACAAGTCGCCCCGGCCATGCAATTTGACAGCAACCGAGCACTTAACGACAAGCAAAAGACCGAAGCAAAAAAAGGGATCGCCGAAGTTACACATCAAAGTCATCACCGAAGGCGAGCCGTAAGCTGAGCTTCGGTGACGTTTACCTCGATCAAACAGCAAGGCCTCACCACCGAGGTCATACATACGCACCTCGGTGAATCGCCTCGGTTCCAGCGGCTTTGCAGCCCACTACTTCAGCCTACTAACCCCTTCCATTAACGCCAAGAACGTGGGTCAAAGCACAATGGATAATGGAGAACGTGGGCAAGGCTCCTAGGCCTATAAATAGTACTTCATTTTGTATTATAGGCATCCAGAAACATATACTGAAACTCTGCCCAAATTTGTACTCACTATCATATATATAAATCAAGTTATTCTCTTGCAACTACGCTTATTTCTTGCATTCCACTAGCTTTGATACGAAGTTTTGCTTATATTCTAACCCCAATTCGATTTGTCATCCTAAAACCGATTTAGGCTCATACAGGGAGTATGAAAGCTTTTGCTTTTTTAACACTGTTGATTGCAGAAAGTAAAAGTGAGAAGAAGAATATGGAGGAGGAGTATTTATAGGTATGGAAGAAGCAAGTGGTGAGGCATCATCATTGTAACATTGGAAGAAACAAAGAATACGGCGTGACCGTTCGAGAAGCCAACGAATGGATGACACGTGTCAGTGAGAAGTGACCTGAAGGGACGCGAACCGTTGAAAAAATTTGAAAAGCTTGGATAAGATCCTGCCACGTCGCTTTCCCGCTGAATTTCACTCCACTCCTCGGTAACTTCGGTAAGTGACCGAAGAGTGGGGGGACTATCTGTATTAGATAAAAATCGGCTCGCGACGAGTCGGCCAGGCCATGCAATTTGACAGCAACCGAGCACTTAACGACAAGCCAAAGATCAAAGCAAAAAAGGAGATCGCCGAAGTTACATATCGAAGTCATCACCGAAGGCGAGCCGTAAGCTGAGCTTCGGTGACGTTTACCTCGATCGAACATCAAGGCCTCACCACCGAGGTCACACATACGCACCTCGGTGAATCGCCTCGGTTCCAGCGGCTTTGCAGCCCACTACTTCGGCTCACTAACCCCTTCCATTAATGCCAAGAACGTGGTCAAAGCACAACGGATAATGGAGAACGTGGGCAATGCTCCTAGGCCTATAAATAGTACTTCATTTTGTATTGTAGGCATCCAGAAACATATACTGAAACTCTGCCCAAATTTGTACTCACTATCAGATATTGAAATCAAGTTATTTTCTTGCGATTACGTTTATTTCTTGCATTCCACTAGCTTTGATATGAAGTTTTGCTTATATTCTAACCCAAATTCGATTTGTGATCCTAAAACCGATTTAGGCGCATACAAAACCAATACCTCTCTTTCTAGTCATTCTAAGTCTCAACCAATTGAAAATATTGTGACGCTAAGGCAAGTTGCAAGATAATCAGGAAACTCATGTTCGCAAAGTGAGTAGTCCAGACAAAAGGAGAAGATGTAACCTCTTCGGAGAGATAGACTCCTAAGTATAAACCCAGCAACAAGAAAAGGATCACAATGAGAAAGAAAGGTGAGAGTGTGAAAGTTTATAAATGAAGAATATGATAACGAGAATTTTGAAATTGGGACTTCGACTACGCAAGTTATTCTTGTTATTTTAGACTCTCAGGAAGGACATGTGAATGTTTTAACAATTATGAAGACAGAAGTAAACAGAGCTTTTGAAAATATTTAAACGAACACAGTGCTCTAGTAGCTAAAAGTATCGATGAGGTGTTTGGATGTTAGTTCACCTCTATTATAGTTACCATATTCATTACACTTGATTAGCATCTCTGAACAACATGGAAATGAAGATATTGGTGATATTGATGTGGGTTCAGATAATTCTGATTCCTCTTAGGCTAAAAATGACCTTGAGAAAAAATTATGGGGGTAGAGATGGGTATAAAACTAGGGGAGTTATGGGTCGAGCTTCCGTTGTTGAACCAACTCATGGCTATGGCCTTAAAGAGTAACGGCCTTTTATTTCTCCTCGGACGATGATATCAATGATAGTTACGAGTATTTGGAGAAAATACTATATGCAAGATTTAGCGGGAAAAGAGATGAAATAAAAATAAAAAAGATGTGTTAAAAGTTAAATTTAAATTACTCGATGGGCAAAGAAAAAAGGTTACAAACATCGGCCCTGGACGAACATAAAATCAACGGTTAGATTGAGAAAATATGATGATATTTGGGTTTGAACATATGAAGAAACCCTAAATGTAGAGAGAGAAACCGAGGTGAAACTTTTTGGGGAAGAAATAAAATGTCTTCTCATTTCTTCTAGAACCGGGTCTAGGAGTACATATACTCTGTACAAATTTTGGGTCGGATCTCACTTACAAAAATATAATACCAGACAAGGGTCGCATCCCCATTTAACTAACTATGCTTGGGCTTCAGCCCACTATACACAATGTTCAAACTAAAGAATACACCCCAGTATCTAAGTATCAACAACTATGACTCAAACACAACTAATTACACTTAACTACCATTAACTTGGATTAAAACTATGTCTAACACCCCCCCTCCAAGCTGGAGGGTGGGTACACACCAAGCTTGGAGAAGATAAAATGATGTGGAGCACCAGCAAGGGCCTTTGTCATGATGTCTGCAAGCTGATTTGCTGAGGAAACATGTGACAGAGTAATGATACCTGAATAGAGCACATCCCTGACAAAATGGCAATCAATCTTGATGTGTTTGATGCGTTCAAGGAAACCAGGATTGGAAGCAATGTAGATTCCAGCTTGACTATCACAGTGTATGGAAACATGAGATGCGTAATGGAGGCCTATGTCTGCCAGCAACCTTTCTGAGAGCTTGATACTCAGCCTCAACAGAGGAGAGTGAGACAGTGGATTGCTTCTTGGACTTCCAAGATATAGGTGAACCACCCAAAGTGATGAAATAACGAGTGATAGATCGTCTAGAGATAGGGCAGGCAGCCCAATCTGAGTCTGAGAAGGCTTTGAGAGAGTAATCTACTGAATTGGAGAGCAAAATACTTTGGGCAGGATTGTTCAACAACTATCTCAACACATGTAGCCCAACCAAAAAATGAGGAATTCTGAGGGCAACTATAAATTGGCTAAGGTGTTGTACTGAGTATGCTATATTAGGTCTGGTGTGTTGAAGGCAATTAAGTTTGACTATGAGTCTTCTATAAAGGGTGTCACGCCCTAAAAAAAATTAATTAATCTTGCGCTGAGGTTTATTATTTAAAGGCTCGTGACTGGTGTTCAAAAAGGTACAAAATTATTTTAGAGAAACTCGGAGTCGCCACTTGACATACTTTAAGGTGTGCCAAGTCACCAAAAGGTACCTTGGAACACCTCTGACTCGTCTAATGGTCTTCGTTAGAGATTCGGGTAAGGTTCTCAGTTGACTCTCGGGAAGGTATTAGGCACCCTCGAGTCCTGTGCCGAGCACAGTTGCTTTATTGTCGCAATTTTAATTTAATTAACTATGGTTGTTATCTTTTTTCGTTGATTTGAATTTACACTTTGATTTAGAAAATTTAAAAGCGTTATTCTTATCCAACCTCACGGAGGACTGGACGAATTCACACTTTGATTCAAAAATAAATAAAATGTATTGCGCATTTCCGACCTTACAAAGGATTGGTCTATTTTTTAAAAGAGTTTAATTAACTTCAAAAAATAAAATAAGAAATTTAGAATTGGCTTGTTTTATTTTCCTTCGCGTAATAAGCGGAACACAAATCACACTTATCGTTATGCCTAATCGAGTAGAGGTTTTATCGTCTCTATTGATTTGCCTTCTCGAGTGCGAGGCACATTGAAGTTTGAGGTTTACTAATAACATTTTTTCTTGATGCACAAAAACTCTAAACCCATTGCCTATTTTCGAACAAATTTATCAGGGTTAAACAAAATAAATTATTTCCTCATTTCAGTATTGATGTCCGCCGAATACAAGCATCAAGATTTGTCCAATATTATACATATGTCATTTTATTACATAACATGGTCCAACGTACGTTGTTTTTAGGAAATTGTTATTATCTTGCCTTAATATATTTACGATTGATTCAAAATTTAACAGAATATGATATATACAAAAAGGACTGAGGTACTGTTAAAGGAAGGAAAATAAGGCATGCTCTCTTATGAACACACATACAGCCACCCCTCTCATAATTGTCATCTTAACAAATTGTCCATTCTTTTTGTTTAAACAATTGTGGACTTGGCTGTTTTGCGTAAAACATATCTAAATTTGGGTCACGTTTAGACAATTACTGAATTCGTTACAACTACATGTTCGGCTAAATTTTCCATTGCTAGTTCATGAAAATGAATTGCACTTTATGTCCTGATTTTTCTTCTATTTTCAATTCTATTCTCATTTACAATAATGGATAGTTTCGTTCCAAATATTTACGTTCAAGAACTATTTTTGCCTACTTATTTCAGTTTTGTCCAAGGTTGCACAAGTGGTACAATTTACTTGCAAGTTCCAATTTTTTAAAAGCATACCATGAGAAAATCCCACATTTAAAACTTGCAACTTCCCTTCTTTCATTTCTAAGACATGACATACAAAATATATGACCATTTTAAATATGAATTCACTACCATTTGGGCATTACACAGTCCATCTAATACATGTTAAAATAGTAGATACACCACTAATAGATTGAGGGAAAATACCTTCCAATAAAGTTTCCTTAGCAATAGCAAATGTGACCACTAGCTCAGCTCAACACAGCAAAGAAAATCAACAAGTAAACCCCGTAGTAGCAGCGAAACAGCCCAGAAAAACTAATAAAAACAGCACTCTTCACCACCTTTTTTTGCTACCTTAACACCTGATTTATACCCTAAAAGACCTTGTGTGTCAAAGCCCTTTTGGTTCTAAATCTTTTTGCTAAAAAAGCTTAATGTTTCCACCCTTTTCCTCTCAAGTATATTTTAGTTGTTTTAGCTGGTTGTTGGTGATTTTCAGCTGATAGTTATGTTTTAAAGAGGAGTAAATGCCTCTATTTAAGGCTGAAAATTGAAGCTAAAAAGTGGGGTGTGGACTTGTACAAAAGTAAAATCCCACACCCCTATGCTTGAGTGTACTTAGTCCTATTTTTCAACAAAAGTACAGCAGCTATAGCCACTGTTTTCAGCCCTCTAAAACAGTCCCAAAAAGCTGAAAATATACAAGTGGTGTCCTTTAAAAGGACACCAAAGGCTCATCACTAACTTAAGGGGTCTAGGACCAAACTAAACCAACTAAATCAGCCCCCAAACTAACTAAGCTAAGCCAAAAGCAACCAAATTCTAACTAAGTTGTACTTCCTACCTTAACTAAACAAACTAAGACTTGCAACATACCCAAAGATCAACCAGATTCCACAAGCTGACCAACGACCATCCCAGGGTCCAACTTCTAGTTAAAAACCAACAAAGCTACAGACTTTATCACTCTTAAATGACTAATCAAACAAACTCAGTCCAAAAGAAAGAAACAAATAATCTAAGCTAGTTAACAAGTTTCCTAGACAGTCCAAAATAATTCAAACAAACATTAGCAAATTCACTTTGTTCACAGGCACTCGCATATATAAACATATAGACATACACATAATGCAACCGCTAATCTTCCTATATCTAACAAGAGCAGGCTCCAATACAGATCAATCGTGCATAACACACAAGAAACAGATTATCTCCATGCTTAAAACATTACACTAATAGATCCCACATGCCCATACAAACCAGGCAGTAATTGGACCTTTAGATTTGAGCTAAAGTAGACGACACACAAAAACATATACTCATACACACCAAAAAATCTGAAAATTGCTAGCATTATGCTTTGAGACAAAACAAACCATTACTCTTATTCAAATTAATCTCTTCCCATACATAATGTTCAGATTCATTTCTAATAACATCAATACAATTACTATCACACATGCTAAACTACAACTAAACATCTTAAGCAAAGTTGAAAACATAAACAATGCAAGGTTTTGCTTTCTAACCCGTCTACAAAGCCACGAATCTAAGCCGCAGAGCTGCTGCTCAACGTTGCCACTGCTGTTGCTGCCTCGCAGCCACTGTTACAGCTGCGTCATAGCCTCGCTGCCTTCATTTCACCATCACCGGATCACCAAAAATCAAGCCCCATCACCACTGCTGCCTCCCTGAATCAATCCACACGAGCAACGGCCTCCCTCAATAATTAGAATAGCCCCTGCGACACCATCGCTATGCCACCAACAAAGCAGAACCTCCCTATCGTCCTCACTGTTTCACCCCCAAAATAACATCATCATCATAGCTACCCGAAACAAACATACACACCACTGCCTCCGTTCAAAAACTGAAACAGACCCCGCCCCGCTACGCCCTCGCCATCACTGCCTAATCGAAATTGAAACAACCTCGGATTCATCCACACACTGCCTCCCTCAAAACTGAAAATTTTAATCAACCACAAACAGCCTTTTGACAAAACAAATCATCAAACCAATCCCCTCACATTGCCACAGTTCAAACAAAAACAGTCTCTATCCTAAATCCATCATAGCACAACTCACACAGCCCGCCACCATCATTTCAAACATAGAACAAAACAAACGACAACCATAACAGAGCGAGAAGAAGAAGAATGAGAAGAAAGAAAAAAAACAAAATAAAAACAAATCAGAAAAGGAACGGAGCAATGGGCCAAGTAGAAAAAATTTCAGGAAACGGGGTGTGGGGTGACGGGGAAGGGTAAGGGGAAGAGAAAGACCAAAAAAACTCACCGAAAAAATCAAAGCGTGGCCGAATATCTAGCTTTGACCGAACTTTGACTCTCGATCTACGCCAAACGGTTCACTTTTTGAAGAAACCAATAGCGGAAATGTAAAGAGGGGGCCGAGATCTTTCGATTGGTATATTTTTGGTATTTTTTTCGGCCACCGGAGGTGGTGGTCCGGTGGCGGCACTGTAGCGGAGGAGCAGTGTTGGGCGAATTCCGGCGGCTGAGGGATTTTTCGGCAGGGCTTCGCCAGCTTTGAAGCTAAAGAGGTGTGAGGGATTGAAATGAGATTTTTTTTGTGTATATATGTGTGTGGTGTGGGCCGGGTTATGGGGTATTTGACTAGTGGACTTGTGTTTTGGGCTACATTATTTTTTACAAATGGCTATTAAAAAGGGTAGACACTTATTTTAAAATACACACAACTAAAATTAAAACCACATAGTTTTGCAATACTATCACAATTGAAGTATAGAATCAAAGCTAAACACACATAACAAGTAATTTTTGGTATTTTCATATTTTACATCCTAATTAATGACCATTTAGTTAAAATAAAAGACTAGCTTTTCAGGAAAACTTGTCAAAATTTCCAAGAATCCTACACGGCTATTTTGAGCAATTTTATGAATTTTGTTGCCAAAATTAGGTGATTACAGCTGCCCCTCTTTGTTCAGGAACACGAAGAGTTTTCGGACAAAGAAGTAATCGACAACTAATTTTGGCTTTTCGGTTCTAGCCGAGAGCATGCTTTCCAAAATGGTGATCGTACCTTAAATTTTGGTTTTAACCGAGAACAAAGTTACCTGCATATCCCCGGACTAAGAAATCAGGTCAGTGTAGTTCCTCACGTGCGGTAGCTGGGACTACCGCATTCAAACGGACACTAGACTCTTCTAAACTCATTAAGACAACACTAGACACTCCAGACTACTAAGACTAACTAGAGACTCTTCTAGACACACTTGGGGCTGATACAAGACACTCTTAGGCATCAAAAAGGCTGTCGTTGCTGATTACTGGTCGCTTGCTGGTGGTCGTTGCTTTACAAGAAATGGAAACACAAGGAAAAATGTAAAATTACAATCTCCAGCCTAAATCTTCATGCTTCCTTGTAGGTAAATCTTGGCTTGAAAGACAACTCCATCGCCCGTCGTATAGGCAAGCACTATCTGAAACTTGAAATGGTTACATCTGTTTCAAGCGGGTCTTGACTTGAAGCTGGGGATGGTTGCTATCTTTGAGCAGGACTGACCTGAAAAGGAAGTGGTTGCTATCTTTGAGCTCAAATGACTTGAACTGAATGTGAGTGCTATCTTAGTAAAACTGACTTGAAAAGAAAATGATTGCTATCTTTTAGCAGATCTTGTCATGAAAAGGAAATGACGCTATCTTTGAGCGAAACTGACTCGAAAAGGAAATGATCGCTCTCTTTTAGCAGATCTTGACATGGAAAGGAAATGACGCTATCTTTGAGCGAAACTGACTCGGAAGGAAAATGATCGCTATCTTTTAGCAGATCTGACTCTAAGAGAAAATGATTGCTATCTTTTAGCAGATCTTGGCATGGAAAGGAAATGATGCTATCTTTGAGCGAAACTGACTCGAAAAGGAAATGATCGCTATCTTTTAGCAGATCTTGACATGGAAAAGAAAATAACGCTATTTTTGAGCGAAATTGACTCGAAAAGGAAATAATCGCTATCTTTTAGCAGATCCGGACATGGAACGAAGATGAACGCTATCTTTTAGAGAAATGATCGCTATCTTTTAGCAGATCTTGACATGGAAAAGAAATGACGCTATCTTTTAGCGGAACTGACTCGAAAAGGAAATGATCGCTATCTTTTAGCAGATCTTGACATGGAAAGGAAATGATCGCTATCTTTGAGCGAAACTGACTCGAAAAGGAAATGATCGCTATCTTTTAGCAGATCTTGACATGGAAAGGAAATGATGCTATCTTTGAGCGAAACTGACTCAAAAAGGAAATGATCGCTATCTTTTAGCAGATCTTGACATGGAAAGGAAATGACGCTATCTTTGAGCGAAACTGACTCGAAAAGGAAATGATCACTGTCTTTTAGCAGATCTTGACATGGAAAGGAAATGACGCTATCTTTGAGCGAAAACTGATTCGAAAAGGAAATGGTCGCTATCTTTGAGCGAAACTGACTCGAAAAAGAAATGATCGCTATCTTTTAGCAGATCTTGACATGGAAAGGAAATGACGCTATCTTTGAGCGAAACTGACTCGAAAAGGAAATGATCGCTATCTTTTAGCAGATCTTGACATGGGAAGGAAATGACGCTATCATTGAGCGAAAACTGACTCGAAAAGGAAATGATCGCTATCTTTGAGCGAAACTGACTCGAAAAGGAAATGATCGCTATCTTTTAGCAGATCTTGACATGGAAAGGAAATGACGCTATCTTTGAGCGAAACTGACTCGAAAAGGAAATGATCGCTAACTTTTAGCATATTTTGACATGGAAAGGAAATGACGCTATCTTTGAGCGAAACTGACTCGAAAAGGAAACGGAGTTCCATCTGACATCTAGCGCAGCTACCCCGATTCAGGTGGTCCTAGCTCTTTCTTGGCAACATAGAAAATGTCACACTGACTTCCTACATCGTGGATACACCCTTTTTCTAGTCTTGCAAATAAGCTTGGTCATTCTTGTTCTATTCTTCACAATAATATGGGATGAACAAATTCCCAAAACTTCTTCACAAAAATGTCCATTCTTCATGATACAATTTGGTATGCCATTCCTCCGGCCTGATGTGCGGTGCTCCATTATCAAGGTTGGTCATGACTCGCCGAAACCTTTCGATTGTCGAGGGTGTGCCCTGCTTGCTGGAATTAACCCTGAATCCTGAAAGACAGAGTTTTTCAATTTTCTTTTGTTGCTCATATGATGTTAGCGCCGAAAGGGCAAGGAATTAATGGTGAGTCAAGATATACAAAATGGAATAAAAAAAGCTTAAGGGCGAAAGTCGTTTGGACAGGGAACATCTTTCTGAAAAGGGAAACTTATTTGGCAATATACTGGCGGCCTTGATGATCATGACATGTATCTTGGGTGACCTCGTCCGACCAGTGCCACTTGTTTGTTGAGAGTTGCTCCATAGAAGATATCAAACCATAACCAAGTTGAGGTGACTCTCAAGTCGACTAGTAGCACCCTTTCGGGTTTTCGCCAACTAGCCTCTCTCTTTAATCTTTTTCCTCACTGTTTGCCTTGCGGCGCCTTCTCAGGTTTTCACCGACAAGACTTCTTTTTTTCTTTTCTTTTCTTCTTTTCTTTTTTTTTCAATGCAATTTACAACACAAACATCTCTTTTGATGGCATCATCGACTTGTCATAAAGGAAAATTTGACATAAGCTCTCCAAAACGCATCATGAGGTGACTGCGTACAATTCGCTCCCCTTTGGACATATTTTCTTTAAAAATAAAAACTTTTGCCCCACTGTTTAGAATAAACTGGGGCGCTTTATTTTTCTTCCTTGACTTCAAAACTGGTATGCCAAATATCTCATGAAATATGTGAATAGATGATACAAAAATAATAGAAGTTTGTTTTTATTTTATTTTATTTTATTTATGAAATAAAATAAAAACAAACTTCTGCCCCAGTTTAGCATAAAAGGGGGATCTAAATTTCTTTTGATGTTGGCCGCAAACTTGGAGGCAAGTTTTGCGTCAATATGAAACAGGAAAGAATGAACTTTTCACTGTTACGAACACAATAAAAATGGGGAGGAATATTGAATTTCCTCCATTTTCTTAAAAAACATAAAAACAACTTCTACCCCAGTTTAGGATAAATTGGGGGCTTTGATTTTCTTGACATATCCCGCAAGCCTGGAGGCAAACTTTGCGCGAATAAAAGTAGACAGGGAAAGAGGAATTTTCTCTTATTGCGACCGCACTGGAATGGTTGCCTACGTATCCTTTTGAGAGGAATCAGGTCAGACGTAGCTCTAAGCAAATGCCCAGGTTTCTTTTGATGCTTTTTAGTTTCATTTCATTTTGGTACAATTACATTGATTCCAACAAAGAACATGTCTCGAAAGTACAATGTTCAAAGTTCTAATAAGGGATACAATTTGGGATAGAAAAAAAAGAACAAAAGTCTTGCATTCATCCCGATTTGAAAGCCATCTTGGAGTCAAATAAAGTACCTCTTGACCGCGTCTGCATTGACGGGTATTTCAGTTGTCCTGCCTTCCGGATCCGTAAGGTATAAGGCGCCATCTGGCAATATTTTCTTTACCAGGTATGGCCCTTGCCAATTTGGAGCAAATTTCCCTTTAGCTTCTTCCTGATGAGGAAAGATTCTTTTCAAGACTAATTGCCCTTCTTTCAAGTCGCGGAGGCGCACTTTCTTGTTGTAGGCTCGGGCCATTCTTTGCTGATACAGTTGACCGTGACAAACTTTATTGAGCCTTTTTTCATCAATGAATGACAACTATTCCAATCGGGTTTTGACCCACTCTGTGTCCTCAATTTCTGCCTCTACAATGATCCTGAGAGATGGTATTTCAACTTCAGCGGGTATGACTGCTTCAGTTCCATATACCAATGAATATGGGGTCGCACCTATGGAAGTGCGCACAGTTGAGCGGTAACCAAGCAAAGCGAAAGACAACTTTTCATGCAAATCACGAGATCCTTGTATCATTTTCCTAAGGATCTTCTTGATATTCTTATTGGCTACTTCAACCGCGCCATTTGCCTTTGGTCGGTAAGGTGTGGAATTTCGATGCATGATCTTGAATCTTTCACACACTTCATTCATCAAATGACTGTTCAGATTTGCCGCATTATCAGTGATGATGGTATTTGGGATACCAAAGCGACAAATAATGTTAGAATGAACAAAATCCACCACGACTTTCTTGGTCACGGACTTGAGAGTGACGGCCTCAACCTATTTGGTGAAGTAATCTATTGCAACCAAAATGAATCTGTGCCCATTTGATGCTTTTGGTTCAATAGGCCCGATAACATCCATCCCCCATGCTGTAAAAGGCCAAGGGGCTGACATTGTGTGCAACTCTAAAGGGGGTGAATGTATCAAATCACCGTGTACTTGGCATTGATGACACTTCCGCACAGAAGTAATGCAGTCATGTTCCATGGTAAGCCAGAAGTATCCTGCTCTGAGTACTTTCTTAGCTAGAACGTGCCCGCTCATGTGAGGTTCGCAGATCCCCGAATGCATGTCATTGAGAATTTTCGTGGCTTCAGTTGCATCCACGCATCTTAACAGTCCCAAACCAGGTGTCCTTTTGTACACCACCCCTCCACTAAAAAAAAAACCTCTTGCCAGTCTTCGAAGGGTTCTCTTTTGATTGTTTTCTGCCATTGGGGGATACGTCCCGTCTTGAAGGAAATTCTTGACATCAGAATACCACGGTTGACCTTCAATTTCTTCTTGAACCACATTGCAATATGCATGTTGACTTTGGACCTGAATCTCTAACGGAACAATATGGGCTTCATCAGGATGGACAAGCATTGAGGCTAATGTAGCCAATGCGTCAGCCAGCTCATTATGTATTCTGAGAACATGTCTAAACTTTAGAACATCGAACTTTTGGCGATGATCGTCCATACACTGCTTGTACATGATCAGCTTAAGGTCTCGAGTTTCCTATTCACCCTTCATTTGGCATATCAAAAGATCTGAATCTCCGATCACCAGCGATTCTTTGATGTCTATGTCTAGCGCCATACGTAAACCCATTATGTATGCTTCATACTCAGATGTGTTATTAGTGCAACTGAAACGGAGTTGGACAGCCTCCGGATAATAATATCCCATGGGAGAAATGAGGACTGCTCCAATACCATGGCCCTTTGAGTTAGAAGCACCGTCGAAGTACATTTTCCACACATGCTCTTCTTCGTTAATCAACTCTTCGAGCACATCTACCTCTTCATCAAGGAAGTAAGTCTTCAATGGCTCATAGTCATCATCTAACGGATTCTCGGCCAAATGATCAGCTAAGGCTTGAGTTCTGGTGACATAAACTATGTCGAATTCTGTGAGCAGGATTTGCCATTTGGCAAGTTTGCCGGTTGGCATTGGCTTTTGAAATATGTACTTCAATGGGTCCATCCGGGAAATCAGATAAGTGGTATAGGACAACAAATAATGTTTCAGCTTTTGCGCAACCCAAGTTAGAGCACAACACGTCCTTTCCAACAAAGTGTATCTGGCCTCGCAATCTGTGAACTTCTTGCTCAGATAATAAATTGCGTGCTCTTTCTTTCCCGAGGCATCATGTTGCCCCAGTATACAACCAAAGGAGTTTTCATTGACTAACAAGTACAAAAACAATGGTCGGCTCGGCTCAGGCGGAATCAAAACAGGAGGATTTGACAAGTATTGCTTGATCTTGTCAAAGGCTTCTTGGCACTCTGCAGTCCATGCAATTGATGCATTCTTTTTTAACAACTTGAGTATCGGCTCACATATTGTGGTACGTTGAGCTACGAACCTACTGATGTAATTTAGCCTTCCTAAAAAACTTTTAACATCCTTCTTGGTTCGAGGCGGAGGTAATTCTTGTATCGCTTTGATCTCTGCGGGATCCAGTTCAATACCTCGCCTACTGACAATGAAACCCAACAATTTTCCAGCAGGCACACCAAATGCACACTTGGCTGGATTCAGCTTCAGATTGTACCTACGGAGCCTTTCAAAGAACTTTCTGAGATCTCTCACGTGTTCTTCAGCCGTTCTAGACTTGATAATCACATCATCCACGTACACTTCTATTTCTTTATGCATCATATCATGAAAAATGGCAGTCATAGCCCTCACGTAGGTTTCCCCAGCATTTTTCAAACCAAACGGCATCACTCTATAGCAATAAGTTCCCCAAGGCGTAGTGAATGCCGTTTTGTATGCATCATCTTCATCCATCTGGATTTGGTGATATCCAGCATAGCAGTCAACGAAGGATTGTATCTCATGTTTGGCACAATTGTCTACGAGAGCGTGAATGTTAGGCAACGGGAAATTATCTTTGGGACTTGCCATGTTCAAATCTCGATAGTCGACACATATCCTTGTTTTTCCATCTTTCTTAGGAACTGGAACAACATTCGCAACCCAAGTAGTGTACTGAACCGATTGAATTACTTTTGCATCCAACTGTTTCATTATTTCATCATGGATTTTCTTGATCATATCAGTTTTGAACTTCCGTTGCATTTGTATCACTGGAGGGAAATCCGGTTGAATTGGCAACTCGTGGACTATCAATTCAGAACTCAAACCCGGCATCTCATCATATGACCATGCAAAAACATCCCGATATTCAAAAAGCACTTTCTGAATATCATTCTTCACTTTAGGTCGGGCATACATGCTTATCATGGTTTCCCTCACATCATCAGGGCTGCCAAGATTAACATCCTCTGTATCAGCCAAATTAGGTTTAGGCTTGCCCTCATGGCATTCAATTTCCAGTCCTATTTCAAAATCAGCCTGTTCCCCATCATATTCAATCTCGTTAACAAATTCCTCGATGTTTCTTCATCACTTTCAACATCAACTATGGTTATGGAGCCAAAATCAGATTGCGGTCCCTGGATGGACGATAAGTTCTTTGAACATGTCATGATATCAAGACCAGCAGATATATCACTACAGATAAACAAAAGTAGAATAAAATTAGGAATATGAACAGAGATTTGAAGGAAAGCTTGGCTCTTAGGCCTTTCATTAATGAAAAAGGGTTTGAATTACAAAAAGGAAAGATGAGAAAATTAATACACTTGGCATACAACCCTTAGAATATCCAAGTGTATTCAAAAGAAAACTGTAAAACAAATAGTCTACCAAGACCCCTTCCTGACGGGGAAGAGAGTTGCATTCTAGTTAGTCAGGTGCACGTCCGGCCTAATGTACTGTATTGAAGTATTGCTGGAGCCTTCAGCCGACTGTACCATGCAGATTTCAAAAATGCCACTTAGATCAAATGGTGCATCCTGATTGTCTTCCACTGTGTTGACATTTGTAACGACAACCTTTGGTTTCATGACATAACCCGCAAAAGACTGAGAGAGACACGGAATTGGCTTTGGGAGAGACCAAACTTCTGACTTCTTTTTCTTTGCTTGCTTGCGATCAGTTGCTTTTGGCTTGAACCCTAGTCCCCACGTGCCTTGCACACCATTTGGATAAACTGGATTTACCCTGCCCTGTAATGATGTTCTCAAGCCCTATCCAAATTGGAAACCATGCTTTAACATTTCAGATGCTATCATAATAGACATCTCTGACACTCTTGGGACGGGTATAGGTTTCCCTTCTGTTACTTTTTCCACATACACCACATCGGAGGTTTGATACATGATGGTCGGGCATGTGGTGACAACTTCAAGGGCTGGTACGTCCAGGCTATTATTAAACTGTAAGTCATTCTCTCCATAAACTACGACAGCTTGATTGTCCCAAGTGAATGTGACTGCCTGATGGACTGTAGAAGGTACAGCACTAGCCATGTGGATCCATGGTCTACCCAATAATAGGTTGTAAGATGCATCTGTTTCCATGACTTGAAACTCAATGCTGAAAGTAGTAGGACCAATGGTTAACTCAAGATTAATTATGCCCAAAGATTCTCAAATACTCTACCAGCAAGTGCTTCCAGATTAGCAACAGTAGTTTGTTCAGGAATGCAGGCCTCATTCAGTATTTTCAATAGTGCGTTGTGATGTGCTTCAGAGTTCATAAGTAGAGACAAGAGTGATATCCGAGCTGGAGTCTTTCTCAATTGCTCGATGATAGAATAATCTGTCGATATCATTTTCTTCAGAAATTCTCCAGCTTCTTTCTCGGACACCAGCTCTTTGATGGGTCCTTGGTCTTCCCGACCTAGCTTTGCCTTTCTCAATTCCTCTGGGGTAAAACATCTCCCGGACCGAGTTAGACCATTTACATATGCAACGACCTCTATGATTTCCTTCCCGTTGTAAGACACAATTGTCTTGTTGTAGTTCCAAGGAACAGCCTTTGTACTTTTGACAGGAAGTTGCGCTGCTTGAGTGATGATAACCGGTTCACACTTCTTTGCTTTAACCTCGAAGACCGAAGTTTTCTGGCATGATGCCCCTTGCACAATAAATGCTGGTGCACTGTCATGAACTTTTTCCTGCTTTGCAGCTGGAATTGTGAAACTTGGCTCAAAAGCCGCATCTTGCTTTTCTTTGTTGACAACAGACGCACTTGACTTCCCCCAATTACAACAATAAATGGCTCATGGCCTTTGATGTTCTGGGAGGGACCAACTGCCACAATCTGCTTGGCAGATTTCCCTTTCATGTCTTCTTCTATGCATACTATCCCTACCATGTGTACGTTGTTTTCAAACATCATGAGCTGGTAAAGGATTTTGCTTCACATTTTGTGTTTCATCCCCCACGACTTTTATCTGATTATTGTCTATCATTGCCTGGATTGCCCTTTTGAGTTCCCAGCAGGATTCTATGTCATGTCCAGGTGCTCCAGAATGAAATGCACAATGGCGTGAATGATCAACTCTTCCATTGGGGTTCAATTTTCCCGGGATTGGTTTCAACAGATTGGCTTGTTGTAACTTTTCAAACAAATTAGTGTAAGTTTCCCCCAATGAGGTGAACTTCCTTTTCTCTTGTTGCATGTTTATCTGTTGCATGTTTGGACGAAAACCCGGTAGACCTCGTGGTCGATAAGGCATCTCCTGCTGAGCCGGGAATTGAGCATGTGCCTATTGATTGTTATACTGGATTGGAGCAGGGGGTGCACGCCATTGTGGACCAGATAGCGGCTGAACATAAGATGATGCATTGACAGGGAATGAGAACTGCGGCATGGCAAATTGTTGGCCATGAGGTGGGTAGAATTGTTGTAGTGGGGGTGTCTGAATGTACCCTTGACGGTCATTGTATCTTCCGTCATTTCTTCTCGGTCCAGGACCAACCATTGCCATTTCATCTTTCGTTTCCTTCTTCTTCCCAAAAGCACCTGACCCTGATTGCAACGCTTGGGTAATGGCTCTCAAAGCTGTTTGGCTGACAATCTTGCCTGCTTTGATTCCTCTCTCAATCATCTCCCCAGTTCTCACTGCTTCACTGAACTGCTTCCTAATGGCAGAGGCCATCGCTTGGTAGTATGTTTCATCGAGCACTTCGACGAATTCTTCAACCATCTTATCATCTGGGATCAAAGGGCTCACACGCGCCGCCTGTTCGTGCCACCTGTAGGCATACTCTCTGAAACTTTCACTTGGTTTCTTTGTGATCGTCATCAAAGAAGAACGATTAGGAGTAGCCTCTATTTTGTAACCATAATGGTTTAGGAAAGCACTGGCCATGTCATCAAAGGTGACCCACTTCGAAACATCTTGTTGTACAAACCATTCTGTTGCCGGTCCTCCCAAACTGTCAACAAAGTATGCCATCAACAATTCATCCTTCTCAATGCCCCTCATTTTGTTAAGGTAGATCTTCACGTGGATCCTTGGATCACTTTGTCCAGTGTACGGATCAAATTTGGGCCCAACAAAACCTTCAGGCAATGGCACATGAGGGAACAAATACATGTCTTTATATGAAATACTGGTTTTATCCCCTTGCCCTTGTATGTTTTTCACAGTTTTCTCCAAGCTTTTCAATTTCCGAGCAAAGTCATTCTCTTCTATTTTTCCCAACCTTTCGATATCCACATGTGCTTCTGGGTGGTGTCCTTGATCATACGACTCGGTTTGGCGGCACACATTACCCTGAGCTTGGTCAAATTGTTGATCACAGGCCCTTAACTGTGGGTCATTGTTCGATATTTGCGAAGTATGTCCTGTAGGAACGGTGAATATTGTGGCAGGAACTTGGGGTTGGCCATGTTGTCCATGCTGTGGGAATTGTGCCCCATATTGTACCGTAGAAGGTCCGGCTGCGTTGTCAGTTTCTGGATGTGGACCAAATCCCGGAGGGCAATGGGGGTCTTCTAACACTGTGGATTGCCCTTGCCCTGGTGGCTGAGTATTTGCCATGAAACCAGCAGCACCTGGCGGAACAGGAGGTGCCTGAACTGCTGCCAAGTTACGAACCAGCTGCATCATCATTTCTTTCATAGCTGCGAAGTCCTCGGACATCTTAGCTTGTTGCTCAGCTAAACGAACCAGCTCAGTGTTCTCAGTTTCCTCGGCCATCGTTGTTGGAGTGTTTTTCTGAAGAGGTGCTTCAACCACTTCTGGAACAGGCAGTGGTCCCTTGATTCTGGTAGAATAGGAATGTGGGACCAGCACGGCAGTTGTTCAAGCTCTTTCAAATCAAAACACGTTAGTGCAAAAAGATAGGATGATACATGAATTTGCTCGCAGGCTTAACCAATGCCTAAGGTCGTTATGCATCATCCCGAAACGGTTAACGGCGTAAGCCGAGTGTACCGACCGTATCCTCCAAAGATTGCTTACGTGCCATGAGAAAAATCAAAACAAAATTGTAACTGGCACGTAATTAGAACAACGCAAACTTGGATGATTTTTTTTTTATTTTGATTTTTTTTTACCTCTTTTTCTAACACAAAAATATAATTTAGACAAACGACACGAGACAGACTCAAAATAAACTCCTTAACGTGGTACACGAGTCAAAAGATATATACAAACTTGACACATTGGGTGGGTACACCCAGACGGTGAAAATAATGAGACTCGATATTTTAGCGGAGTCAGATTATTCCACGAGGATCGACGCAAAATACAACTTAGCTAATTGCAATTTATCGTCTGTATCCTGTCTTGACCTTGAGAAAAAAAACAATACAAAGTAAAGTGGGACCTTAAAATAACTTCTTTTTTTTTGAAAATTTAAGACTCAACCCGAGGGAGGTTCTAACGGAACTTAAGAATAGATTATGAAACAAACTATTTTTTTTATCCGAATGGTGATTCCAAAATCGGACACTATGACAACACAAAGATGGATACAATTTTTTGAAACAAACTCTTTGATCGAATTCGAAAAAAAGAATCTTAGAGTATTTACGAAATTTGGCCATTATGACGACACAAAGACACAAAATATTACACGAATTAGATGCAAAATTGGTTTACAAAAATTGGCCATTATGACGGCGTAAAACCCCGATAAATTACTTTCCAAAAATATGGACTTGACTTGGACACAGACTCAAAGACAAAAGGGTCCCAAAATTTCGCCATTATACCGGCACAAAACTATAACGGTGCAAAAATATGACAAATTATTTTCTAATACTTGAGACTAAACCCGGACACAAAATTAGACTCTAAAAGTTCTTGAAAAAAATTTGCCATTATAACGGCGTAAAATGACAACTAAAGATATTTAGAGACACGGGACTAAACCCATTTTTCATTTTACTCTCTTTATTTATTTATTTAATTTTTTTTTCAAAATTTAACACCCACTCCCGATGATCGGTCAGCATAACAACCCTCTTTCTACAGTAAATGCAATACATAAGATGCCAATAATGTGTCTTTTCGGGACACAGGACCATCTTCACACAAAGGGGTCAGCCTAGACAAGTGCAATACGGGTGTACCGCACCTCATTAACTCAAATATGATGCAGATAATTGGGCCTAAAGGTTTAACTCTAGGTGACACAACTGACTCTGTGTCTAGACTGGCTGAAAAACCCGGTGGACAAATCGGGCGGAAAGCGCATCAGTGCCATCCGGAGACAGTTTGTCCGGCCTAAAACCCCGTCACGCCTTCCTCCTAAATCATGGGCAATTTAGTAAGAAAGTCCCAGATGCCACAAGCAATCTGGTAAGTGCACGTGTGCGTGTGTTTCAGAGACTCAGAGAGTTGCGGAGGAAGACAGTTTATATACAGTTCAACAATATCAAAGCAGTAACATTCAACTTTTCATGTGATAACGGCAAGAATATAACAACCAAATATTAAATAAATTAAAACATGCGACAATTTTATCAAAGCTGGAGATTCTAGTTTTCACTATCTTCGCCAGCGGAGTTGCCAAGCTGTCACGCCCTAAAAAAATTAATTAATCCTGCACTGAGGTTTATTATTTAAAGGCTCGTGACTGGTGTTCAAAAAGGTACGAAATTATTTTAGAGAAACTCGGAGTCGCCACTTGACATAGTTTAAGGTGTGCCAAGTCACCAAAAGGTACGTTGGAACACCTCTGACTCGTCTAATGGTCTGCGTTAGAGATTCGGGTAAGGTTCTCAGTTGACTCACGGGAAGGTATTAGGCACCCTCGAATCCTGTGCCGAGCACAGTTGCTTTATTGTCGCAATTTTAATATTATTAACTATGGTTGTTATCTTTTGCCGTTGATTTGAATTTACACTTTGATTCAGAAAATTTAAAAGCGTTATTCTTATCCAACCTCATAGAGGACTGGACGAATTCACACTTTGATTCAAAAATAAATAAAATGTATTGCGCATTTCCGACCTTACAAAGTATTGGTCTATTTTTTAAAAAGAATTTAATTAACTTCAAAAAATAAAATAAGTAATTTAGAATTGGCTTGTCTTATTTTTCTTCGCGTAATAAGCGGACCACAAATCACACTTATCGTTATGCCTAATCGAGTGGAGGTTTTATCGTCTCTATTGATTTGCCTTCTCGAGTGCGAGGCACATTGAAGTTTAAGGTTTACTAATAACATTTTTTTTGATGCACCAAAACTTTAAACCCATTGCCTATTTTCGAACAAATTTATCAGGGTTAAACAAAATAAATTATTTCCTCATTTCAATATTGATGTCCGCCGAATACAAGCACCAAGATTTGTCCAATATTATACATATGTTATTTTAGTACATAACATGGTCCAAAGTACGTTGTTTTTAGGAAATTGTTATTATCTTGCCTTAATATATTTACGCTTGATTCAAAATTTAACAGAATATGATATATACAAAAAGGACTTAGGTACTGTTAAAGGAAGGAAAATAAGGCATGCTCTCTTATGAACACACATACAGCCACCCCTCTCATAATTTTCATCTTAACAAATTGTCAATTCTTTTTGTTTAAACAATTGTGGACTTGGTTGTTTTGCGTAAAACATATGTAAATTTGGGTCACTTTTAGACAATTACTGAATTCGTTACAACTACTACATGTTCGGCTAAATTTTCCATTGCTAGTTCATGAAAATGAATTGCACTTTATGTCCTGATTTTTCTTCTATTTTCAATTCTATTCGCATTTACAATAGGAAATTTTACAGTGTATAGACATTTAGTAGTGTTATTTAAATAAAATAGATACATTTATTGTAATTTATGGTCTATAGACCTTTACCCTTTGGTATTCTACTTTTATAGCCATTTTTAAGAAACTGATCACTCTCTCATAAATGTCTATTTTATCTCCTATATTTTTGCACAAACTCATATTACACACTCATATTAACACACAGTAAAAAAAATAGGAAGTTATATAACGAACGTGCTTCCTTTGGTGATCATCTATTGCGTTACTAAACTGATAAATCCACTTGTTAACAGGTCTTGAGAGAGGGAAATATAGGTTATGGAATTTTAGTATCTTCTTCACCAAAAGAAAGTAGTGCTTTCTACTCTCTGAGGGATCCATCTGAGGTATGAAAGTTTCTATTAATTGTATACCAAAAGAAAGCAGTTTACCAACATTCTAAGCTTTAGTCCATTCTTTTAGCTTTGAAATTCTGAACAAGCTTGCATTTCTCTGGTTTAGGTGATGGAATTTCTCAAATGTTTGGTAGCATGGAAGAAGTCGAGCGGTTGTAGCAATTAACAAGGAGTACTATCAAACTCATATATCCTACATTTTTGCACAAACTCATATTAACACACAGTAAAAAAAAAAAGATAAACAAACAAAATATGGTAACGGTATATGTATCCATTTTTACAAAGTTTTAGATGCATAACGCGTACATATTTATTGAATACAAATTTTATGCATAATGAATAATATATGCATACCATGTACGTACTTGTTAAATATTATCATAGTGAATAATGTAAGCATATCAAATACCTACTTATTGAATACAGACCATATGCATAGTGAATAATGTATGCATACCAAATGCATACTTGTTGAATATTATCATATTATAATTATTACTTGTATATTATTGATATTATTGATATTACTTGTGTGTCTATATATATATATATATATATATATATATATATATATATATATATATATATATATATATATGCAATATCAGCGAAATATTCAAATAGTCCCAGTAAAATTTCCTGATCATTTAAAAGAGATTGCACCAAAATAAAATAGAATGAAAAAAATGAAAAAGTAAAAATAGTGTATTAAAAGAAATAAAGAAATAGATAATTTTGTTTCCTTAATAGTAGCAAACCATTGACAATGATTCATATCCTTTTTTTTCCAGCACTTTCGATAATGGTTCCTCAATTTAAGGAGATAAACATGCTTGTAAATGGAATCTATTTTATCCTCTCAAGTTTTTAGGAAGAAAATATACATAAACTTATTTATATAGGGTAATTTTTGGCTAGCCATTGTGCAAGATGTTCTATGGCTATTTGAATGTAGGGCCATGGTATATATTTGGCTAGATATGAAATTTTCCCTTTACAATAATGGATAGTTTCATTCCAAATATTTACGTTCAAGAACTATTTTTGCCTACTTATTTCAGTTTTGTCCAAGGTTGCACAAGTGGTACAATTTACTTGCAAGTTCCAATTTTTTAAAAGCATACCATGAAAAATCCCACATTTACAATTTGCAACTTCCCTTCATTCATTTCTAAGACATGACATACAAAACATATGACCATTTTAAACATGAATTCACTACAATTTGGGCATTACACAGACAATCTAATACATGCTAAAAATAGTAGATACACCACTAATAGATTGAGGGAAAATACCTTGCAATAAAGTTTCCTTAGCAATAGCAAATGTGACCACTAGCTCAGCTCCACACAGCAAAGAAAATCAACAAGTAAACCCCCCGTAGCAGCAGTGAAACAGCCCAGAAAAACTAATAAAAACAGCACTCTTCACCACCTTTTCTTGCTACCTTAACACCTGATTTATACCCTAAAAGACCTTGTGTGTCAAAGCCCTTTTGGTTCTAAATCTTTTTGCTAAAAAAGCTTAATGTTTCCACCCTTTTCCTCTCAAGTATTTTTTAGTTGTTTCAGCTTGTTGTTGGTGAATTTCAGCTGATAGTTGTGTTTTAAAGAGGAGTAAATGCCTCTATTTAAGGCTGAAAATTGAAGCTAAAAAGTGGGGTGTTGTTACACCCCGTATGTCCAAAGTGACGTATATCATTCTAATGACATGTTAAGAATGATTTAAGTGAGTTTAAAGTCATAATATTACCATATAAGATGTTTATATATTGAATATAAAGTTTGGGAAAAATCGGATTTAAGTTTTGGAAAAACCGACTAAGGAATTGCCTTGTAACGGAGCCTTTTCAGTAATTAATTTCGTATATTATATGGGGTCTTTTGGGGACATATCATATACCAAATTAAAGGTCTTGGAGTGTAGTTTCGAAAACTTTTGACGGTTTGTTTATTGTGAACCCTCGTGCGACAATCAGTAGACGGTATGAGTTTAAGACGAAGCAATCTAGCAGGGGGCTAGAGCTACTCAAGCTCCGAGTGTTTTGATCGTGCTGACGATCTAGTTGCGCAGGTCCCAGCTGTACGAGCTCGCGATGGGCAAGGGAAGAGGGCCTTGTGGTTCCCTTGGCTCTATACGATGTTTTTACGAGAATCTTGGCGACGCAGATACCGCAAGAACCTATTATTCGCTAGGCAGCTTATCAGGTTGCCGCATGTGCAGACGTTCGGTCTCAGGGAGCTTCTATTCCAGTTCTTAATATTGCCACAGTAAAGTATGTTCCGGAGGCAGCATGTATTGTGCCTCTAGTTATTCTGGCTAGTTAGCTAGCCCGAGTAATGGCTCGGTCTGAGTATCTAAAAAGGCTGCATTATTTTACCCAATTGAACCTTCCGATATTCTTAAGCCATGCATCAGATAAACCTCGTGATTCTTTTTAAAATAAAATGATGTCAGCATATCCTTCAGGCTCTGGTTATATCGAGCGGTATGGTGGCGATTATTCTGTTTTCCAGTTTCAGGGGTCCAGCATTGAATTGGTGGACCGCTCTTTATTAGCCAACTTGGTTCCATTTTTCTTCTAGATTCGTGGAAAAGTTCCTTTCGAGTAGCGAACGAGATGAAAAGTGTTACCAGTTCGAGTGGATTGGACAGGGTAGCCTGTCAGGTAGCCTGTTGGTTTCAGAATATGAGACTGAATTCTATAGAATGGCTGAATATGCATTAGAACTAGTCCATGAGCTTTTCGATAGATTCAAAGATTTATTGGTGACCTTTCCCCTTCCTTGAGATCCCAGATGGCTCGAAAAATTGAGGTTGGGACTTTATTTGATGTCGTTGATATTGCTCAAAGGCATTAGGCATACCATAAGTTAGAGCGGGAAGAGTTAGAGCGGGAGAACAAGAGACCCCGTGGCCCTAATGGGCAAATATGGTACCTCATTTGGAGGTAAGAGTTTTGATTATTTTGGGAGGTCACCTGCCAGGTTATCTCAGCTTGTGTCACGCGATTCTTAGGGTGCGCCAGTAGCTCGTCAATATCAGACCCAGTTTTTCTCTTTGTAGCTATCAACAATCTGTCCAGCTTCTATTTTCACTTAGAAGGTATTATCATTGTCACGAGCATGTCATCTTTGGTGGAGTTCTCCCTTACTCCGGCAAGTAGGCAGTCGTCCTTTCTCTTGTCATCAGGCACTTGCACAATCGCAGGCGATTTAATTTAGATCTCAATCAGCCGGAGAAATGCCACCATCCAGTAGGGGTTGAGAACGTGGTGGCAGTGGTTCTTCAGAAGGTGATTATCAGGGTAGTGGCTCAGCTCAGCTGCAGAGGCAGATCTATGAACTGCTAGTCTGGCAGGATGCTGAGGCATCTGATGTAGCAGACCCAAGTATTTCTTCTTCCCTTAAATGTGAGTAAGATTTGATTCTTCCGGTCGATCTAGAAATGGGGTGTCCTATCATGTTTCCATGGTTTCTTTTGATGTCGTTTCTATTAAGAATTGGTTGCGGTAGAGGGTGAGCTTCTGATATGGTTTATTCGTTGCATTTATGATGACCTTACTAGATTATCTGGTTTAAATACGAGAGATTTGTGAGTGAGTATCGGTATTGCTTTCTTGGCATTTTGTTGTGCCTCATTCTTTTATAATGTCAAGTCAGTCTACCTCTCTTTGGAACTCAGTGTTGGTAGGATGATGGGATTCTTATTTGTCACCATCAGAAAGTGTCAATGTTTCTTCCGGTGTAAAGTGGTTAGTAAGTAATACTCGATCTATGTGTCTCCTCTTGGTTCGAGGCGCTAGTAGAGTCATGTTATTCTACAAGTCTGTCTCGGTATAAAAGGATTTTCTGGTAAATTGTCGGAGTTCCCTTTTTATAGGAAGGTTAAATTGACATAGATTTTGTTCCATAAAGCTCATTCAATGTCTATTTCTTCAATTGCGATTCTTCGGTTAGCCTAACTCATAAATAGTCTAGCTATGGTAGCCAAATAAATAAGAAGAAGAGCTTCCTATAGCTCTAATTATTTCTATCCTCAGTCTGTTTCCATCTCTTCTTTATTCGGCACTGGTAAGCTTAGGCGGTCAGTAGCCTCTTGTGATGTTCCCTGTGTTGAACCAGAGTACGTGTCAAGGCGGCAGGGTAAGCACATAGTTGTTTTTCAAGGCTACTAAGGGTAATGAGAGGCGTCATTTGATCTTTGATTTGATCCATCAGGCGGTGGTGCTTATAGAAAATGTATGGAGTTGTGAACTCGAGAGTTGCAGCTGTTTGGCAACTCGAGAGTAATCTGGTAGCTCAGGTCTGAGCCGCGTTCTCTACTCAGCTAAGTCTTCCTTAATCCAGCAGGTTGTGCGAGGATGACTATTTCTATTTAAATTATTTGTATGAGTTTATGCTCTAAGTGGAGGAGTCTTCCTCCAATTGATGTCGAACCATAATATTAAATCTCTAAGGCGTTGCTGAAGCGTAAGCTAATTCTTTGTTTCATCGACCTGTTCTATATCGAAAGTATATCGACGAGGTGATTCGTTGGTGGAATCATGATAGCCCATCAAGAGTTGCGTGTATCTTCATTTCGAAATATAGAACTTTTCTCTCATGATCGAGAAAGGGTCAGCTTAGTCCGAATAAGTTGGGCAATGATGTTATCATATTATCCAGATATGTTTTATTCCAAGAGTTCGGTGTTCGTGTTATAATTCTGATTCTGCAATCATGAGATAATGTTCGTGGAATAGCTTATGAAGGTCGTGAAAGTTCTTTTGTTATCTGTGCAGAATTTTCTTTAAACTTAGGCTCGTTCGAGGACGAACGAGAGTTTAAGTGGAGGAGAATGAAACGACTTCGGTTAGTCGTTTCGGAAATTAGGACTCTGATTGGCGTGCTGATAATTTTAAAAACTTCGTAATTTCCATTAGGACCTGTCTGTAAAATTTGAGCTAAATCAGACCTCGTTTGGTAGGCATCGGAAGAAGGTTTCAGTTTTTATTGTCGATAAATACTAAAAAGAGATTGTCGAGCTCGGTTTTGGTGAACGAGCTCCGATTCAAAATTCGAAAGTGCCGTTAGGTTCGTATGATTATTTTTGACTTTTGTGCTTTTTCGAAAGTGAATTTCGAGGTTGTTCGGCTAGCTTCCACTAAATTGCCGAAAGTTAAATAATTTGCCTTTCACATCTCTTCACTACTACAAGTATGTAACAGATCGTTGCTTAATGCTTCTACGTACTTCATTTAACATTCGAGGACGAATGTTCCTAACGGGGGAAGATTGTTACACCCCGTATGTCCAAAGTGACGTATATCATTCTAATAACGTGTTAAGAATGATTTAAGTGAGTTTAAAGTCATAATATTACCATATAAGATGTTTATATATTGAATATAAAGTTTGGGAAAAATCGGATTTAAGTTTCGAAAAAACCGACTAAGGAATTGCCTTGTAATGGAGCCTTTTCAGTAATTAATTTCATGTATTATATGGGATCTTTTGGGGACATATCATATACCAAATTAAAGGTCTTGGAGTGTAGTTTCCAAAACTTTTGACGGTTTATTCATACAATATTTGGATAAGAAGATATGAGCATCAGAAGTCAGGCCAGAAAAAGAGACATAAACGCAAAAAAGGACTAAAACTGAAATATTTCAAGTATAAAAGGAAAACATGTCTTCCTTTTCGTTATTTTCAGAAAATCAACGATAGAAACAGTTCTTCAATGAAGGGTTAAGCCACTTTTATGATTTTGAAGGAAGGACGCCAATCGTAACTCGAAATTGAAGACAGATCGCGTCAAAACGCTCTACGCGATTAAGGTAACGTTAAGCTACCTTCAATTTCGTCTATAGCTTGAGTTTTATAATTACTTTATGGCAAAGTAAAGTACCCAAATGCTGAATTATAGCTTCTTTAAGTTTTAGAAGGTGTTGAATTCAAGGGAAACAAGGTTTAGAAGCAAGAAGCATCAAAGGTATGTAAGACTAAACCTTTCTTTTGGCAAGGCATGTATCTTTTAGCTTTTGAAGCTTTTCTTAATTCTAAACTTAGTGTTTCTTGTGAGCAACTTGTATGGTACCAAGGAAACCTTGTATATACTTAATTTGGTACTAAAATCCAAGGTGAAAGACGTCCGAATCAGCAAGACAAAACGTTTCAAAATCTGGAAAATCATTTTGATCTTAGAACAGCTGTTAGTATATTGATCATAACTCCTTGTACAAAATTGATATTAAGATGATTTAAGAATCCCCAGAATCATAAGACATATATCTACAACTTTCATGAGACCATGAAGTCTATATCTTTGATCTACACTCTGAAAAATTAGGTCGAAAGGCAGGACAGTGGTGTTGTCCAGACATTCTATCGGCGGATTTGTTATGTCATCCAGTCGTCTCATCTTGTTATCCATTCAACATGTTTATATTATCAGTTTATCCGGGTATCCATTCCCGTGTGTAGTATAGTACTGGTTCTGTTTTTGCGGATCATCCAGTTTCAGGGGAAACGCTGCCGAAAATTTTATGAAAATTCAAAGAGTTGGACAAATTCTGAGTTCTAGGTTGTGTCTATAATTCTATCCAGAGTTTTCTTCTCATTCCTTTGAGTCCATATCTATTTTTGCCACATGTGTTATGCGTCATACACGCTTATGCTTATATTGTGATCATGTTATGTGTGATTTGGAGTCCCCCATAGAGGCTGGACATTGGACACACTGTCCGGTCGCGTGGGTATCAGGTTCCTAACCGGATTGCCCTAAGATGTAAGGAATGAAGCCTTTAGCCCAATTTGATATATTTTTCTGCTTATTGAATAGAGTGGGATCGTTTGGCAATGAAACCAAAGGATAAAGCGGTTGTTGATTAGCAATGCCAACTTTTGGAAGAGGTAAGTGTTTATATCCATTTCTTTGGAGGCACTTGACCTCATGGATTTTCTACCACGTGTTCCTTACGTGTGTAGCTGCCGATAGGCGTACTCATTACGCCTTAGCTTTGAATTTACATTGTATATTATATGTTAAGCCCTGTTGTTGGTATTGCATTGAGCATATGAGCATTGCACTCTGGTTTTGAGCATTGCATATATTTCCCGGTTGGCGATGAGAGTCCCGCACTGGTGAAGGATCATTATTGCATATACTTCCCGGTAATCGATGAGAGTCCCGAGCCGGTGAAGGGTCATTATTACATATACTTCCCGGTAATCGATGAGAGTCCCGAGCCGGTGAAGGGTCATTATTGCATATATCTCCTGGTAGACAATGAGTCCCGCGCCGGAGATAGGTATCAGGCATATGTGACTGCATGGCATCATATTGCATTCATACGCATTCCACTGTATATATTGAGGGGTAGGAGGATTCCGCCCCAGGAGCAGCAGGATTCCTCTCCATTGCATATATTGAGGGGTAGGAGGATTCCGCCCCAGGAGCAGGAGGATTCCGCTCCATTGCATCATATTAAGGGTAGGAGGATTCCGCCCTAGGAGCAGGAGGATTCCGCTCCATTGAATCATATTGAGGGTAGGAGGATTCCGCTCCATTCATTTGACACATGTGACCCTTTGCATCACATTTCATTTCATTTCATCTCATTTCATACCATTGTGTAGACTTACGGTACATTACTACTGTCCTGCTTATATGTGCATTGCTTATTTTTGATATGTTTTTGGCTCGTATCCCTAGTTGAGTTTATGGTTTCATACGTGTTTCCGGTTGTTATCTGGCTCTGCTTTTTATAATTTAAATAAGAGGAATTTGGTTTATCTGTTTCTTCTCCCTGGCTAGCTATCCTATTTTTAAGGTGGCTAGTCTGCCCCACTTATTGAGTCCTTTTGACTCACCCTTGTTTGTTGCTTGTTTCTTGTCTATCTATTTCATTTCGGCAGGTTCGCTCCAGGATTGAGTTCGCCACATTGTGAAGGAGCGAAGACGACTTCAGCTGTCAGGGTGAGCCAGCTTTTATTTCGGATGGCCACCAGTTTATTGTTCATTATTTCAGTTGCATTTTTGCTCCCTTCAGGAGGTATCTGTCTTCTTTTGTACTCTTAGATGTCTGGTCTGGATAGCCCTAAACCTAGCATGTTGGGTAGTCAGCTGTAATTTCTTTTGTACAGCTTAGAGGTATCAGTATGTCTGTGTTTTTTTTAAGTCTTGTCCTTATTTGTGAATTGTTATATTTATTTTCCTGATTTAATTGGTAAGAGTTCGCCCGACGGGTCTAGGGAAGGATGTCGGATGCCCGCACGGCCTAACCGGATTCCGGGTCGTGTCAGGTGTGGAGTTGTACAAAAGTACAAGCCCACACCCCTATACTTGAGTGTACTTAGTCCTATTTTTCAACAAAAGTACAGCAGCTATAGCCACTGTTTTCAGCCTTCTAAAACAGTCCCAAAAAGCTGAAAATATATAGTGGTGTCCTTTAAAAGGACACCAAACACTCATCACTAACTTAAGGGGTCTAGGACCAAACTAAACCAACTAAATCAGCCCCCAAACTAACTAAGCTAAGCCAAAAGCAACCAAATTCTAACTAAGTTGTACTTCCTAACTTAACTAAACAAACTAAGACTTGCAACATAACAAAAGATCAACCAGATTCCACAAGCTGACCAAGGACCAGGGTCCAACTTCTAGTTAAAAACAAACTAAGCTACAGACTTTATCACTCTTAAATGACTAATCAAACAAACTCAGTCCAAAAGAAAGAAACAAACAATCTAAGCTAGTTAACAAGTTTCCTGGACAGTCAAAAATAATTCAAACAAACATTAGCAAATTCACTTTCCTCACAGGCACTCGCATATATAAACATATAGACATACACATAATCCAACCGCTAATCTTCCTATATCTAACAAGAGCAGGCTCCAATATAGATCAATCGTGCATAACACACAAGAAACAGATTATCTCCATGCTTAAAACATTACACTAATAGATCCCACATGCCCATACAAACCAGGCAGTAATTGGACCTTCAGATTTGAGCTAAAGCAGACGACACACAAAAACATATACTCATACACACCAAAAAATCTGAAAATTGCTAGCATTATGCTTTGAGACAAAACAAACCATTACTCTTATTCAAATTAATCTCTTCCCATACATAAGGTTCAGATTCATTTCTAATAACATCAATATAATTACTATCACACATGCTAAACTACAACTAAACATCTTAAGCAAAGTTGAAAACATAAACAATGCAAGGTTTTGCTTTCTAACCCATCCACAAAGCCACGAATCTAAGCCGCAGAGCTGCTGCTCGACGTCGCCACTGCTGTTGCTGCCTCGCAGCCACTGTTACAGCGGCGTCATAGCCTCGCTGCCTTCATTTCACCATCACCGGATCACCAAAAATCAAGCCTCATCACCACTGCTGCCTCTCTAAATCAATCCACACGAGCAACGACCTCCCTCAATAATCAGAACAGCCCCTGCGACACCATCGCTATGCCACCAACAAAGCAGAACCTCCCTATCGTCCTCACTGTTTCACCCCCAAAATAACATCATCATCATAGCTACCCGAAACAAACATACACACCACTGCCTCCGTTCAAAAACTGAAACAACCCCCGCCCCGCTAAGCCCTCGCCATCACTGCCTAATCGAGATTGAAACAACCTCAGATTCATCCACACACTGCCTCCCTCAAAACTGAAAATTTTAATCAACCACACAGCCTTTTAACAAAACAAATCATCAAACCAATCCCCTCACATTGCCACGGTTCAAACAAAACACTCTCTATTCTAAATCCATCATAGCACAACTCACACAGCCCGCCACCATCATTTCAAATGTAGAACAAAACAAACGACAACCATAACAGAGCGAGAAGAAGAAGAATGAGAAGAAAGAAAAAAAACAAAACAAAAATAAATCAGAAAAGGAACGGAGCAACGGGCCAAGTAGAAAAAATTTTAGGAAACGGGGTGTGGGGTGACGAGGAAGGGTAAGGGGAAGAGAAAGACCAAAAAAACTCACCGAAAAAATCAAAGGGTGGCCGGATATCAAGCTTTGACCAAACTTTGACTCTCGATCTACGCCAAACGGTTCACTTTTGAAGAAACCAATAGCGGAAATGGAAAGAGGGGGCCGAGATCTTTCGATTGGTATATTTTTGGTATTTTTTTCCGGCCACCGGAGGTGGTGGTCCGGTGGCAGCACAGTGGCGGAGGAGCGGTGGTGGGCGAATTCCGGCGGCTGAGGGTTTTATCGGCAGGGCTTCGCCAGCTTTGAAGCTAAAGGGGTGTGAGGGATTGAAATGAGATGTTTTTTGTGTATATATGTGTGTGGTGTGGGCCGGGTTATCGGGTATTGGGCTAGTGGACTTGTGTTTTGGGCTACAATATTTTTACAAATGGCTATTAAAAAGGGTAGACACTTATTTTAAAATACACAACTAAAATTAAAACCACATAATTTTGCAATACTATCACAATTGAAGTATAGAATCAAAGCTAAACACACATAACAAGTAATTTTTGGTATTTTCATATTTTACATCCTAATTAATGACCATTTAGTTAATATAAAAGACTAGCTTTTCAGAAAAATTTGTCAAAATTTCTAAGAATCCTATACGGCTATTTTGAGCAATTTTATGAATTTTGGTGCCAAAATGAGGTGATTACAAAGGGAAGGGTCTGGAAGAAGCTCCCCATGTCAGGTGTGAGTTTCAAAGAAGGATCCAATGGAGTGATCATTGGTTTCAAGCCTACACATTTGAATCCCTGCAGTAATTCTTTTGTGTATTTGTGCTGATTCATGAGATTTTCATTGTCTACTTTTGTATCTTCCAAGCTAAAAAATAGTGGACAGTCCCCAGATCCTTGATCTTAAATTGATCGTCAAGGAATATCTTAAGGGAGAGCATTTAAGAGTCATCATTTTAAGCAAAAAGAATATCATCTACATAAACTGCCAAAAGAACTTTAGATGTGGGAATGGACTTTATGAAAAGAGAGTAATCATTTTTGCTTGGAAGATAGCCTATAGAGATTAGAGATTGAGAGAGTTTGGCAAACCATTGTTTGGAGGCTTGTTTGAGACTATAAAGGGATTTTCTAAGTCTGCAAACAAGGGGAGAAGCAGAATTGGAGGTGACAGACAAGCCCTGTGGGATTTTTATGTAGACTTCTTCATAGAGATCCCATGAAGAAATGCATTGTTGACATCCATTTGGTGGACTATCCAGTTGTGTTTGACAGCAAGGGTGAGTAGATATTTAACAGTAGTGATCTTGTCTACCGGACTAAAAGTTTATGTGTAGTCAATGCGTGGTGTCTGAGAGTATCTCCCCTAATTACTAACCTAGCCTTGTACCTTTCAATAGAGCCATCAGATTTTTGTTTCACTTTGTATACCCATTTACATGGGATAGCTTTCTTCCATGGTGGAAGAGGTACAAGATCCCAGGTGTTGTTGGCCTCCAAGGCCAGAAATTCTTGGATTATAGCTTGCTGCTAAGCAGGATGGCCAGCAGCTTGATGATAAAATTATGGTTCATAAATTGACAATTCAGTGGAGTGTAAATTAGAGGAAGAGGGAAATGAATGAATCATAGAGGGAACAACAATATTTCAAATGAAGTCCTTAAGATGAGTGGGAAGACTGGTGTGTCTGGATGATTTCCTGGTAGGTAGTGGTAGTTGAGAGGTGGTATGATTGGGGAATGGTTGAGATGGAGAGGCAGGCTGCATAAGAGAAGGATGTGCATGCTGCAGATGTGGTGAAATAGGAGAAGTATCAAGGGTGGGAACAAGATGAGTGGGTGGTGGTGCAATATCTAAGAAGTCTGATTGATTTAGTAGAAATAGGGTAGGAGATGTAGAGGAAGTATGGTAAGGGAAAATATGTTCATGGAAAGTGACATCCCTGGAGAGTAAGATAGAATGATTCTCTAAGTTAAGGAGCTTGTAGCCTTTTTTGCCTAGAAGATAACCTAGGAAGACACACTTATCTACTCTAGATTGAAACTTGTCCATGTGGCCTTTGGGTAATGTGGCAAAACAAAGGCAACCAAAAGTTCTCAAGTGGTCACAAGTAGGAGGCGAGTGAAATAATTTTTCATAAGGAGATAGGTTGCCCAGAACTGAGGAGGGAAGTCTATTGATGATGTATGTGGCAGTGAGCACGCTCACCCCAATATTTGAGTGGAAGGTGGGATTGGAAGAGTAATGCCCTAGAAACTTCTAAGAGGTGCTTGTGCTTCCTCTCAACCATACCATTCTATTGAGGTGTGTGAGGGATGGAAGTCTAATGGAGAATACCAGCTTTTGAAAAAAAATGTGAAGCTGCTGTACTTGAGCCAAGCTCAAAAGCATTGTCAGTCCTTATGGTAAGGACTGACTTTTGAAAGTGTACGTGTACCATCTCGACAAAAGATTTGATAATTGTGAAGGCATTGCTTTATCAAGAGAGCAAGTGAGACCAATTCACCCTAGTTTAGTCATCTACATTGGTCAAGAAATACCTGTCACGCCCTCTTTTTCGAAAAGAAGAAAATTCTCTTAAGTTAAAGAGGTTTATCAATTATAAAGATTTTGACTGGTGTTTCAAGGTACAGGAAATATTCAGAGAAATCTCAGAGATGCCACTTGACAAGTTAAAGGTGTGCCAAGTCACCAAAGTGGTGTACCTAGAACACATTTGACTCGTTAAATGGTCTGTGTCAAAGATTCGGGTAAGGTCCTCAGTTGACTCTCGGGAAGGTATTAGGCACCCTCGAGTCCTGTGTCAAGTACAGTTGCTTTATTATCGCATTTTTTGATTTATTATACATGGTTGTTATATTTTGCCGTTTGTTTAAAAGTTATGATTTGATTGTTTAACTAATGATTGCATCGAGTCACCCACTAGGTATACCTTAACACAAATTGGCTTTAATAAATTTAATTTCTTTTTAGCCTAATAAGCGGACCGCTGGTAATACTTATCATCATCAATTTGCCTAATTGTATTATGTTTTATCGTTAAGTAACTTTTAGTTAAAATGTTTATTGGATAGTTGCTAAAATATTGGACTATATCGACCAACCCATTTCAAATCTAACTTAGAGTGAAATTAATTATATGGATTAGATTAAATGTAACTAACTTGACGGAATTAATCAATTGTGCATCTCTCTCACAAAAATACGGTTCTTTGCCAAATTAATGACTATTTTGTTAAACAGGTGGGTATTTGTCAAACCACAATAAGTAAGCCTTACATTTGAGGTGAGCTGAACTATTTGCGAAAATAAGCTGCTTTAAGGTTTGTTTTGAAAAGATCATGACATTTTATTTTCAATCTCAACAGTGGCTATTTTGTCAAAATAAGATGGCCGTTTTTGTTAAAAATATGGGTTGGATCACTCAATGGTTTAACGAAAGACATGAGTTATAAAAAAAATTACTTACCTAATGGAAAGAAACATGAGCTGCTTTGTTTAAAATTGCCAGAAATCGTAGAGCTTTATAAAATAACGGACCCTTTTTTTATTGATGTCATGAATGGTTTGCCAAAATTTGTTATATACAATGCTCCATTTACTTCACATTCATTTTTTCTGGGTAGGCAAGTTTGGGTGTTTTTTAGTAGGTAATTGAGGATTTAACTAGGATTAGCTGTCCGTTTTTTTTAATTTGCATTACAGTCCACACATTTACAAGTTGCTCAACTTAAATTTTTATTTTCAGTGAGATCTGATTATTATCATCTTGTGCATTTTGACAAATTTAAATACGCCCAAATTTGTCTACTTGTTTCCTTCTTTTGTCCAATTAATAACAATTTATCATATGGAAAAAAATTACAAACAAACTAATACACTAAAATATCACATGATTCTTTATTGGGCTCACCAACGTATAAATTCCATTCATGCCCAAATGATGGCTAAGATGTTCAAATCAACATACAATAGCACTTGAAATCTTTCTTTCCTTCTAAAAAAGAAATAGGCATCCAACACATAAAAGAGCTTTAAAAAGCCTAGTTCACGTGCTAAGATGGATCAGATATGGATCAGGTTATAGTTCTCATATCTTTTGGCCTTTATCATGCTAATTTTACACTAAAAAAATAATAAGAACATAAGAATATTTGTGTTTACCTCTAAAGCCAAAGATACTATGCAAAACAGCAAATGAAAGATAGCAAAAGGAAACACCAAACGCAACAGCTACTTTACTCCAAAATCAGCAAGTCACATCCCTTTTTGAACTCAAAATTTGACTTAAAACCAAATATTTATGATCCAAAAGACTCTTGGTATAGAGGTCTTTTAGTTCTAAATTCGTATACTTAACTCACTAAGTATTTTCCACTCTTTACACACTTGAACACAATACTTTTTCCTCCTCTCCATGCTGAATTTTCAGAAGGTAGTTGTTTTTCAAAGAGGGTAGTAAAGACCCCTATTTATAGCCAAAATGTGAAGCCAAAGGGTGGAGTGTGGACTTGTACAAAAGTACAAGCTCACACCCCTATACACTTGAGTGTTTTACCCTTATTTTAGCCCTGTTTCCAGCATAGTACAACAGCTGTATAGGTCTGCTTTTCAGCCACCTATGCTGCTCAGAAAGTAGAAAATATAGGAAAGGAAAACCCAATACAAACCTAACAAACTAAAACAACTTTCACTAACTTCAACAAAAAATCTGGAATTTGCACGTAGATTCCTAAAGTCTAACTAGAAATCCAAATCAAACCAACAAGCCAACTAAACTACAAATCTAATCAAAGTCCCACTTAATTTAAGACAAAATGCTCACTAAAGCTTTCAGGTTTGATCACTAGATCACATTACTTAAACAAATTAAACAACACTCTCAGGCCAAAGTCTACTATCAAACTTAAACAAAGCAAAAAAAAAAAAAACTTCAAGCTACCTGACTGACCAACTAATAGTCCGACATACTTGAATTCACTCAAGTTTATACTAACTAAAAACTACATAGATTAAGACCTCTATACTTAAACTTGCAAATAAACAAGAGGAAAACAAACCCCTTTCACACTTGACGTAAATCTAAACACAAGTTGAAACAACTTTACACTTAATAATTAGTGAGGCAAACAACCTGACTACCACAAAACTTTTATTCCTTACCCATAACTGAAAACAACCTATACACACTTGAACAAGAGAACAAAAAATATGTTCAAACTCCAAGAGATTCGTACTAATTCGATCAAATTTAGTTAACACTTCTAGTTAATACATCATGAAATACACCAGAATAAACAAACAACAATATGTTAATTTCACACCACAAGTTCTTAAGCTAACATTGGATAAGTTGAATACCAAGCTAATCCAATAGACTAAACAATAATCTAATTTAACCAATCCTTCAATTTACCAAGACAAAAGATGTTCAACTCAGGATTAACGTAAACGAACATACACTTCCAATAGTTTATACACATATGATTGGGAAGTGACAAAAAGCCGATATCTTCCAATAATTCTTTTTTATTTTCTTAAGATAAATAAACACCCGCAAAGGGACAAAAGCCGACGTCTCCCACAAATTTATGCTTGAACTTATGACATCAAACTCGACAAGCTTTAACACAACTTAAACGATGAAGCAAAACATACACTTCCAATAGTCTATACATATATGTAGATATCAGACGCTAATACTAGATGATTTCCTTAACTAACATTTAAGAGTAAAAGGGAACAATGAGTGGACCTAGAGTTTTTTGTTTAGCCATCACAGCAATAACCAAAGCGACAAGCATTGTCGTTGCCTCACCTCGCCTTTAACACGACGACACTAAAGCGCCGCTGCCTTAGCTTTGCGGTCTCACCTCCACGCACCAATCGGTCCACTGCCTGCTTCCCTGCTACTGCGTCGTCATCATCAGCATCCTTATGGTTGCCTCGACGTAGCATCACGATCACAACTGCATCAAAACTCAACATAGCAGCCCCTCTCCGCAACACTGTCTTGCCATCAACGCACCACCATAACAAAACCAAACACACACATACCCCTTAAACAAATTAAAGCCTACACTAGCATTAACTTTAAACTAAAAAAAATTAGTAACGGAAAAAATGAGAGATCTCTCTTTTTTTTGCATTTCTGCACCTTTTTTTTACAATGTTTTTGCACTGTATCTAACTGTTTCTGCACTGTTTCAGTTTTTCAATAATATTTATGTGTTTCTATATTGTTTATGCGCTGCATCTCGTTGTATCTTCACTATTTTTAATTGTTTCAGTACTGTTTTAGGTTGTATTAGCACTGTATCTAACTATTTCTAACTGTTTTTGCACTATTTTTGCATACCCGGACAGCGGCAGAGTCAGCTCGGTGGCGGCAATAGGCAGCAGGGGTGGTATGGGGGAGCGATGTGAGGTAGAGGCTAGGGTTTTCTCTTTTCTAGTTGTTTATAGCAACTTGTATATAAAAAAATAATATTATATTTTGTAATATCATAAAGGCTCCAAAATTGTATATAAGTGTAATTCCCCCTAACATATATGGCAGTGGTTTTGATTATTTGCTCTACTTAACAAAATCTTAAGAAAATAGTCTCGTGGCATAAGTTTTAATTAATCTAATGGTATCTGTCGCCTATTAGTTCTATGTTTGATTAGCTCAAATCTTGCCGAATAGGCAATAATTCATACGACATTTACTTTATGTAAATTGTGAAATGTATAAGAGCTTATTTGGCCAAGCTGCCAAAAACTGCTTATTTTGAAAAGTACTTTTATCAGAAGTATTTTTATCAGAAATACTTTTCTTATAAGTACTTTGGAAGAATAAGCAGTTTGTATTTGGCCAACTCATTTGAGAAGTGCTTTTCTAAAAAGTTTGTACTTGGATAATCTATACAAAAAGTACTTTTGAGTAACAAATTACGAAAAAGCGCATTATTAAGATTCATTATTCGACTAATATTATTTAAACGTATCAAAGATTTAAATATTTTTCAATAGAAGAGTTGATTTAATATTTTATTTTCTTTTAATTTAATTATAAATATAAAGGAAAATATATAGTATTGTTTTTAATCAATAAAACTAAGGTTAAACTAAAAGAGGAAAGCAGAATACAAAGTTTTATTGATATTTAAGAAATATATTGGTTAAAATAATTAAATATAGTATGGTAAATAAATATTTTTGGTAAGGATATTTTTATCTTATAAAATTAATAAACTGCTTCTGCTTCTGCTTCTGCTTCTGAGGAGAAGCAGAAATTTGTAGTTTCTCCCCAACAACAGAAAAACTGCTTCTGCTTCTTCTCAAAAGTACTTTTTTCTTTTGGGCAAACACCTCATAATTTTTCAAAAGCGCTTTTTTCTTGAAAAAAAAAATACTTTTGACTTCTGAGAAAGTTGACCAAACAGGCTATAAAACTCATGCCTAATAGTCAACACATCAATTATGCCTAATGGACAATAAAGGTCATTTTATAAAAACAATTTAGTGGGCCTAAAAGTTTAAACCAACCTTTATGGGTGTCATTTTTTTTTTTTTTTTTTGCGTTTTAACCGTTCATAATTACTAGGGATTTTTTTATTTAAAAAAAAATAGCATTTCAAACAAAGCAAGCCAAATTTTTTTCTTACATGACAAAGTACACTTCTTATGTTGAAATTTGTACTCGTCCTAAAAAAAAAAAAAAAAACCTAGCTGCCACTTTCCCCTCTCCCCTGCCACTGACCCGTTGGCGCCGCCCATGATCGAAAAATGTAAAATCGCCGAAATTTTTTTATTTTTTCACCTGAGTGACTTTTTTTTGCTTCACCTGAGTTATTTTTATCGATTTTGTTTATATCATTACTTTGGACAAGTTTATACACAGAAATCTACCCAAAATAATTAATGATACATGATTATACATAGATAAATGCATAGACGGTGTGAGAAAAATAAAAATAAACATATAGAAACTAAAACTTTATACAAAACATCCATAATAGGCACAAATCTGAAAATTTATACAACTTTAATCATTGTACATAAACACAAATACAGATTTATACAAGTTTATACACGTCTATAAAAGTGAATAAACTTATATAAAAATATGTATAAACCTGTATAAACACGTATAAAAAATCTTATACAGTATTTTGGGTAGCTTTTGCATAAAAGCTTAACAAAAAAACCATATCTATACAAATTCCTACAAGAAAAATACAAGATCTAAATATTATAAAAAAGATTAAAAAAAAAAGAAAAAGTAGATCTCGCTGGATCTTTTGAAAAAAGTGAATAAAGGAACATGACAAACAAGTTCTCGCCGGAGCTTTGACCAGAATTTACTTCGGGTAATCAGCATTATTTTTCAAAAAAGGAAAAAAAACAACGGCAGCAGGAGATACACGGTGGCGACTGGGAGGAGTAGGGGTGGAGGAGATGCACTGGAAGGGGTGGGGGAGGAGGCGGCAGTGGCAAGGGGTGAAGGAGGAGGGAGGAAAGAGTTAGGGGCTAGGGTTTTTTTGTTGAGAGTGGGCTAGATTTATTTTTTGTGGAGAGGATGCTATGAGTGTAATTTTTGTTTCAAAAAATAGCACAAGTGGACCTGTTCGGGAAAGAATTGAAAATAAGGGGCCAATAATGATAATTTTGTGTGTTCCTTGTCTCTTGGTGTAAAAATCCTGAAAAGCATAGTTGAGGGTGATCCACATAAAATAGCATGTTTTTATCTAGTTTTTTGTATGAAATAGACAGATCAAGTGTCGCTGTTAAAGTTTTAACCTTCATAAGAAAAGTCTCACATTTTTCCCTCGTCAGGAAAAGTTACTGGCGACGGCTAGAAAGAAACTCCTGGAAGTCGCAGATTATGCTATTAGTAATATCTGGTGATGCAAGACATTTTTTTTGGTGGCCAAATTTATAAGATTTGTCTTTCAAGGGCCAAATCTGTGACAGCGTCCCAGAAGTGTGATATTCTATTTCATCTAGTTTTTATAGTGTTATTTAGGTTGAAGCCAACAAGAACAACAACAACAATATACCGAGTGTTATCCTATAAGTGGGGTTTGAAGAGAATTAGATATAGGCAGGTCTTACCTTCATCAAGGTGGAAATGTTAATTACGATGGACCCTCTACTAGGGACAAACAATATTTAGGTCGCAGCCAATTTTTGAAAATGTTTGGGAAGTTTGGCCACTTTAGCATTTAGGGGTCGTTCGGTTGGGCACCTGAATAAACTAATATCCACATTAAATTCAGCACTAGTTAGTACATTATGTTGAGAGCTGGTTTTGAAGTATGACAAACAGGAAGGACACTGAGGTTCATGAGGAGAACCTAGTCCTTGAGATGAAGGACACGCTTGATCGAAAAGATTACGGGTTGCAAATCCCTGTGGAACTAGGAGTAGTGGCGCGTGGTTGTTAACGTATCCTAGTCAAACTAAAAGAGGCGGTGTCCAGGCTGTATCTTTGAAGTGTGGACAAGAGTTAGACTTCAACATGGAAAAGAGTTACTGCGAATCCTAAATTGCCATAATTAAGAGAATTCCCAGCAGGACTCAACTAGGGTTGCAAGACCTGTATAAAAGCAAGTAGAAGAGACAGCCGAAAAACAGTTTTTTCACGATAGAGAGTTGAGAGCATATAGAGGCGATCTGAAGAATTGTCTACGTGGGAAAACTGAAGAAGACAACTGATTTGCATGCTGAGTATTTGAGTCTAGATCTCTTGTCTAGGTTCATCGAGTTGTAAGTTGTCTGTGTTACAAGGTATTCATTGTTTTGTCTATTAGCTTGTTTCAGAAGCATATGTACTAGGCAAACTACTTTGTGATTACTAGAGAAAGCTAGAGTTTAGCTTTGGCCAGTGATTAGGGTCTAGAGTGTAGCCCCTTGGTTACAGAGTTTGTAATCAGAAACGTTGCTCTTGTGTTAGTGGATTCAGTGCTAAAATCCCAGAGTGTGGGTCGTGGTTTTTCTCCCTTGAGCAAGGAGTTTTCCACGTAAAATCCTTGTGTTCTTGGTGAATGTTTTGAAGTGTGTTCTTAAGTACAGTTTGCATAAAAGAGAACTGAAGAACCTTGTTCTACTACGGAAGAACCAGGTTCTTACAACAAAAATCGGAGGACACTATTCAACCCCCCCCCCCCCCTTCTAGTGTCGTTAGGAGGTGCTTAAAGTATAACAAGTGGTATCAGAGCAGGTCTTCTCTTGTAAGGCTAACACCTTGAGAAGGATCAAAATGAGTGCACCGCCTACTATTACTGAAGGACAGTCGGTTCTGAGGCCTCCACAGTTTAATGGGCAATGCTACGCATGGTGGAAAAATAGGATGGAGAATTACATATGTGCTGAAGATTATCAACTCTGGCTGATAGTCTCTGAAGGAAACCTGATTCCCACCAAAATTGTTGGTGAAGGAACCACTGCCACAAAAGAACCCAAGCTGAAGGAAGAGTTTGATGAGTCTGATTATAAGATGATCGAAAAGAACCACAAAGCCAAGCGTTTGGTTATATGTGGTCTGGGCCCAGAAGAGTTCAATCGAGTATCATCATATAAGACAGCTAAGGAAATATGGGATGCCTTGCAGGTTGCACACGAAGGAACCACAGAAGTAAAAGACTCAAAAAGAAGAATGCTGAAGAGGCAATTTGAGTTGTTTACTATGGGTGAGAAGGAGTCGATTCAGGATATGATGACCAGACTGACCATGATCACCAACGAAATGAGATCGTTGGAGATGGAATTACCTGAAGTGGAGATGGTTGACAAAATCCTAAATGTGTTGCCTGAAGCATGGGAACCAAAAATGACAGCCATCATCGAATCAAAACCCTTGAAATCCATTAAGCTTGAAGAACTGGTTGGAAGTCTGAAGACGCATGAGATGATGAAAGACTCAAAGGCTAAACCTACAGCAAAGAAGGAAAAGACTCTTGCACTGGAAGCAACAGAAGAAGCTGATGAATATGTTGATCTTCAATCAGTGGAAGCTGCGATGGTAAGTGCCCTGAGACAAAAACTCAATCTGGGAAGGTTTAAAGGATTTAAGCGAGGGAACAAGGAAAGCTCTAGCAGGAAGAACATAGTTGATAGTCCTGACTATTCTGGATGCTTCAAATGCTTTAAGAAGGATCATGCTGTCATGGATTGCCCGATGTGGGAAATAGAATGGATGAAGAACAGAGCCGCAAAGGAAAAGGAAAGGGAAATCACAAAGGACTTTGATGCAGACAAGAAAAAGGCAAGACGGCCACCAAACTTTAGAGCAGAACGAAGGAAAAGAAAAGAAGCCTTCTATGCCACCTGGGGACCAACTGATAGTGAGTCTGATCACGAGAAGGAAGCTGATGATGATTCACCATTAGCACTAGCAGGGATGACAGACGTCAGTTCAGATGAAGAAAATCCTCGAGAAGTCAGATGGGGAAGAGATCCATCAAAGCCACCAATGTTCAATGGGACTCAGTACAACTACTGGAAGAAACAGATGAAAAATTTCTTACAGGCAACTGATTACAGCCTGTGGCTAATTGTGAAAAGAGGACCTCATGTTCCAGTGAAAAGAGCAGCAAATGGAGTCCTGGTACCCAAGAAAGTGGAAGAACTAGATCCTCAAGATCTGGACTGGCTACAAGCAAACTCCAAGGCTGAGAACTATCTAAGAAGAGGGCTTACTGATGATGTGCTTGTACGAGTACTGGAGTGTAAATCAGCCATGGAGATATGGAAGAAACTGAAGGAGTTGTACATAGCTGACAACACCAAGAAGGACTCGGCTCTCATGGCAACTGATGGTGAGGGAGCTAGCTGTTCAGCAGAGGTATGTTTATCTGATCTAAAGGAAACTCTACACACATACTCTTCTGAAAATTTAATTCTAATCACAGCCACCTTGATAGAAGGATATGAAAAAGAGAAGCTTGAAAAAGATAAGTTAACTGAAGAACTGAGTGATCTTAGAATTAAACACAAGAGTCTCCTAGAACTGAACATTAAACTTGAAGAAACTAATGCTATCTTGAAAGGACAGACTCTTGTGTCAAACTCCAAGATCACTGAGCTTGAATTGGAATGTAATCAGTTAAGAGAAAGTAAGAATGGTAAGCAAGTTATGAGTGAAGTTCAAACCTTTCTGGAAGATGAATTGAAAAGGGCTAATGAGATCCTATATCAAGAAATTGAAAAAAATAAAATGTTAAATCAGAAGGTTGAAAACTCAAAACTTGAACTTACTAGACTTACAAAATGGAATAAATCTTCAAAGGCAATGAATTGGATTCTTGAAAATCAAAACAAAGGAAAACAAGGTTTAGGATTCAAGAAGCCCTTGCCTCCTTATAATCCTAAAAGCAAATATGTGGGATTACCTTGTAACATGTTATGCACCTTCTGTGGTCAAACTGGTCATACTAAACAAAGGTGTGTTAACATTACCAAGGCAAGGGCCAAGAATAAAAATTGTGTTTTACCCAAATGGGCCAAACAAGATCTGATTTATCCATTTTCTCATAAGAAGGGACCCAAGCTTGTCTGGGTTCCTAAGGCTAACCTCTAATTGTTTTGCAGGCTGGAGTGAGGGAGAACAACTCAAGCTGGATTCTTGATAGCGGTTGTTCTAGGCACATGACAGGAGATAGAAGAAACTTTCTCTCACTCGCAGCATTTCAAGGAGGCAGTGTGGCCTTCGGAGGAGGAAAAAGTGGTCAGATAGTAGGCATTGGGAAGATTGGGAGATCTCTTGAGCATGCAATTGAAAATGTGTATTGTGTGGATGGTCTTAGACACAATTTACTGAGCATCTCTCAACTATGTGAAAGAGGAAACGAAGTGAGCTTCTCATCTGTAGGGTGCATCGTGAAGAACCTACAGAGTGGAGAAGTGGTAATGGAAGGAAAAAGAGTGAACAATGTGTACAAGGCGTCACTGAGGTCCTTACCTGAAAACAACCTGACATGCTTGAATGTGCAAGAAAGTGACTCTCAGCTATGGCACAAAAGACTGGGTCATGCAAGTCTCACTCAATTAAATAAGCTAGCCTCGAAGGAACTGGTTCGTGGATTGCCAAACAAGAAGTTTGAAAACATAAGAATGTGTGATGCCTGTGTGAAAGGAAAGCATGTGAGAACGTCGTTCAAATCAAAGAAAGTGGTAAGCACATTAAAGCCACTGGAGCTGGTGCATATGGATCTGTGTGGACCTATGAGGGTCAAGAGCAGAGGAGGTAAGAGGTTTGTGTTCGTAATTGTTGACGACTACTCAAGGTATACGTGGACTTTGTTCCTGGCATCTAAAGATGAAGCCTTTGAGAGCTTTAAAGACTGGGCAGGTGTGGTTCAGAAAAGGCTAAATCTTGAACTCATCAGTATTCGATCTGATCATGGAACTGAGTTTGAAAACTCAAAATTTTCTGAGTACTGTGCAAGGAACAGCATAGATCATAACTTCTCTGCACCAAGAACTCCCCAACAAAATGGGGTGGTCGAGAGGAAGAACAGGTCATTGGAGGATATGGCTAGAACTATGTTACTGTCAAGTGGACTAGCAAGGAACTTCTGGGCTGAAGCTGTAAACACTGCATGTTACTTGCTAAATAGGTGTTCCATCAGAGCAATCCTTGACAAAACTCCATATGAGCTGCTCAGAGGTAGAAAGCCAAGTATTGCCCACCTAAGGCCTTTTGGGTGCAAATGCTTTGTTCACAACAATGGTAAGGAACTCTTGGGAAAGTTTGATGCCAGGAGTGATGAGGCAATATTCTTGGGATACTCTACTCAAAGTAAGGCATACAAGGTACTCAATAGAAGGACACAAGTAGTAGAAGAAAGTATGCATGTTGTGTTTGACGAATCTGATAGGGAAATAGGAGAAACTGATGCAGATGATCAGGTGATTGGTTTAAGAAGAGAAGAAAGCTTAGATGAACTGGAGGACTCGGATGAAAAGGAGAGCACAGCCATATCAGATGAAGGAGTCAACTTGACAGGGGGAACTTCTGATGAAGCTGAAGATCAAGAAAGTCAAGAAGAATCGACTCAAGACGATGCTGCAGGTTCTTCTAATCAGATTCAGATCAAGCCATGGAAACATCAAAGCTCTCACCCTTTGGAGAATGTTCTATCTGAACTGGATACAGGAATTATGACTAGGTCAGCTTTAAAGAACTTCTGTGCATTCTTTGCCTTCCTCTCATCCTTGGAGCCAAAGAATGTAAAAGAAGCTCTAGAAGATCCAGACTGGATTATGGCTATGCAGGAGGAACTTCATCAATTTGAAAGAAGCAAGGTATGGCACTTAGTTCCTAAGCCAAAGGACAGATCTATAATAGGAACTAAGTGGGTGTTCAGAAATAAGCTGGATGAACACGACATAGTTACCAGGAACAAGGCAAGGTTGGTTGTTCAAGGGTACAGTCAGGAAGAAGGAATAGACTATGATGAAACCTTCGCACCAGTTGCACGAATGGAAGCTATTAGAATGCTGATTGCGTTTGCTACATACATGGAATTCACATTGTATCAGATGGATGTGAAGAGTGCCTTCTTGAATGGCTACCTGAATGAAGAAGTGTATGTGGTGCAACCTCCAGGTTTTGTGAGCAATGAATTCCCTGATCATGTGTACAAACTGGACAAGGCTTTATATGGTTTGAAGCAAGCTCCTAGAGCCTGGTATGAAAGACTTTCAGGATTTTTGATGAAAAATGGCTTTTCAAGAGGTAAAATTGACAACACACTATTTCTCAAGAAGAAAGGAAAGGACTTACTGGTAGTGCAGGTGTATGTCGATGATATCATTTTTGGAGCCACTGATGAGGAGCTAAGCAAAGGTTTTGCTGACTTGATGGGAAGTGAGTTTGAGATGAGCATGATGGGTGAATTGAATTTCTTCCTTGGATTACAGATAAAGCAGACACCTGAAGGAACTATGATTCACCAGCAAAAATATGTCAAGGAATTGCTGAAGAAATTCAATATGGAAGGAGCAAAGGAGATGACTACCCCTATCGCCCCTGGAACAAAGCTGGACATGGATGAACTTGGTCCTTCGACAAATGAGACTAAGTATAGAGGAATTATTGGCTCACTTCTTTATCTCATAGCGAGTCGACCTGACATAGTATACAGTGTAGGACTGTGTGCCAGATTTCAGTCAAAACCCAAGGAATCACACCTGACAGCTGTGAAGAGAATTTTGAGATACTTGAAGGGGACTCAGGATTTATGCCTGTGGTATCCCAGAGGAGGAACTTTTGAACTAATTGGTTTTGCTGATGCAGATTATGCAGGTCATTTGGTGGACAGGAAAAGCACTTCAGGAATGGCACATTTTCTTGGTCCCTGCTTGGTATCATGGGCTACAAAGAAACAAAACTCAGTTGCCTTATCAACTGCTGAAGCTGAGTATGTGGCAGCTGCTTCATGCTGTTCACAATTGCTTTGGATCAAGCAACAACTGGAGGATTTTGGTATCAAGTGTGGGGCTGTGCCAATCTTCTGTGATAATACGAGTGCTGTGAACATTGCCAAGAACCCAGTCCAACACAAAAGAACCAAGCACATTGACATCAGACATCATTTCTTGAGAGACAATGTGGAAAAGGGTCTAATTACTATGAACTCATGCAGGACTGAAGATCAAATTGCTGACATATTTACCAAAGCTTTAAACAAGGTGCAGTTCGAGAGGAACAGGTTGGAGTTAGGGATGACCAAAATACACGGATGACCCAGCAGGTAATCCCCTTGTAATTGGCTAGTTAAGTAGTAAAAGTGTCTGTTAGAAACTTGTCATTACTATCTGGGCTAAATTGGTACTTGAATTAGTACACTCGTTTAGTTGTTTTGAGCACTAGGTACAAATAATGTGATCCCATGAAGAACCCACTATGTACTGAGAAGGAACCAGTCTGAACATGAGGAATCATGTCCAGGTACAGTCAACTTACTCTGTTTGTTAGTTTTCACAACTGGAACTACAATTGTCTATTGTACGTGCATCATGGGAGACTTTCCATATTTTCATAACTGTCCAAAATTATAGGAACACATTCCCTTTTAGGATAGAACTCTTTTTTAAACTGCTTGGACCCCACCTCTTGAAAAGGGCTTATTTAAAATAAGTTCATAACCGTCAAATCTCTTAACTTCTCCCGGTTCTCAAAAAGTTCAAAAAGCTGCCTTCCTTTATACTCATTACTTCTTGTCTTCCCTAGATATTGTCACATCACTAAAACCTTTCTCCTTCTACATCACTTCTCCAATCTCTCAAAATCTCATCCACCTTTGAGCATCAAAATTCTCTCAAGCCCTAAAATTAAAAACCCTTCAACAAACTCAGTAATCTTTACAAAATCCTTCAAGATGTCTGAAAGACCACCTCCATCCACACTTGCTGAAAGAATTGCTAGGGCTCGCATCAAGTTTCTCAAAAAGGGGGAAAAGAAACTGGTCAAGAAGCTAAGGTCAAGAGCCGTTCTCTCGACACCCACCATTCAAAGTTCGTCTCAACCGTTGCATGAGGTAATTCCTGACCCTATTTCATCTACACCTGTTGGTTCTGTCGATATAGTCAGTCCTGGTGCTGTAGAAACTGAAACCCTAGTCGCTGAACTAGATAAAATAATGGGTGATGAGCAGAGAGACAAAATAGATAGGGGGAATTCGTGTGAGGAGAAACAAGAAAATAAAGAGTATGAACTTAGAGAAGATGTGCAGGGCATTGTAGATGGTGTGTCTAGAGGCGAGTTAAATGTAGCGGAAAGAATTGAAGAACAGTTTAGGGAACAAGACAATGTTGAAACTTTGAGAAAGGATGCAGTTGAGTCAAGTAAGGATGTAAGTGGAACAGGAGAGTGTATAGAGGGTTCTGTGTCCAAAGGCCCTGAGGGTGATGGACCTGCTACTGCTGAAGTTCCAGGGGGAGAGGGACAAGAACCTGTTACTTGTCTAAACCCTACTGGAGCTGATGATGCAGATTTTAGCTGGACAGAATCTGATGAAGATGGAAACAAGGAAGTTGTTGTTGAAAAACAAGAGAGTGACAAGGAAGAGAAAAAATTAAAAAGGAAAAGAAAATTTGGGGCAGAAGATGAGAAGGTGACAGGTGAGGAAGAGGAAGATGAGGTGGTGTTTGTAAAAGAAAATAAAGTAGAGCCTGAAAAAAGAAGAAGGTTGGTGAGAGATGGGAAACCAGTGTTGAAATCTAGACTGGTGGATGAAGACAGTGAAGGAGGTGACCAAGAGGCTAGTGAGCCTGTGGTCAGGAGAGTTGGTACTAGGTCGGCTTTCAAAATGCAGATGGAGAGGGTTGAAAAGCTAGGAAAGACAGTAAAAAATGTGAAGATAAGGGAAGAAGAGAAGAAGAAAGAAGAAGAGGAGAAGGGAGCTGGTGAAGAAGAACAGGAGAGTGAGGCTGGGAGTTATGTTGAACCCAGTGATTCTGACACTGACAGTGAAGTGGAAAATAAGAAGAAAAGAAAGGAAGTGGACAGGGAAGCTTTCTTCTCTAAACATCAGGTGCTGCCAGGTAGTATTCTGTATGATGAAAAGGAGTTTCATATGAAATCTTTGTTGAGAATGATAGGAGATCAGGGTTGGTTGAGCTTGTTTGGGAACAAAGACAGGAAGCTGTTTGTGGATGAAGTCAGGGAGTTTTATACAAATTGCAGGGTAGTAGCCAGGAGGGTGTTTACCACTGTGAAAGGAGTGGAGATTGAATTTGGGAGACCTGAACTGGGAGTGATTCTGGATGTACCTGCTGAAGGGTATTGCAGGTATGTTAAGCTAAAATGGCCAAAGAGGACAGATAGAGTTACTCCCTTAGATGTTGTGAGAAAGTTTTCAGGGAAACCCAGATTGAGGAAGGAGAGGAAGGTTGAGAAAAAGGAGATGGAGCCTGCACATCAGCTTCTGTTTGAGTTTGTGCATAGGTTTCTTCTGCCTAGGGGGGAAAGAAATTGTGAGGCTAGTGCTCTTGATTTGACCTATATGGATCTGATGGACAGAGGGGTGAAAATAAATTTGCCTGGGCTCATTATTAGGCACATAAAGAGAATCTGTGATACTGATCAGAAGCCACACTCTCTTGTGCATTCTTACATCATCCATCAGATTCTTGAGCATTTTGGAGTGCCTTTAGATGCAGGGAAGAAGCCAACTATCCATCAGAGGTTTGGGGTTAATGTGCTGAAAAGCTGTGACTTCTTTCAAGAAAGCAGGGCTTCCAAAAGGCCAATGCAGGTCAAGCAGGAGCAGTCCGAGGAAAGTGAAGAATATGGACCTGATGAGGCCATTGGTGCTGTGCAGGAACTGGAGAAGATGGTTCTTGAAGTTAATGAAGAAAATGCAGAGCTGCACAGACAGTTGAAGGTGAAGGATCAAGAAATTGATCGCTTGAAGATTGATTGCCACAAGTATGAGGCTGAGCTGGTGATGGAGAGGGCCAAGAATACGAAGCAACTTGAGGCACTCGTCAAGCACTTCAATCTTCAGCTGTGATTCTTCCAGTCCTGTCCCCATATCTCTACCCCTTCCTATTCTACCTGATTTCCACCCCTTCCTACTCTCCTTTGGTTGCATGTTGTGAATGATTAAGACAATTTTTATTTGGTTGTGTAACTACTAATGGGGTGTGCTGCTGTCACACCTTGGATGTTGATTTTAAATTTCTCATGGTTATGACTGTTTCTTGTTTAAGTATGTGGTTCCCTGATGGGCCCTTATTTTGATATGCCTATGTTCTTAACGCTGATGAGTTGCCTTGTGCTCTAGTCTAGATTACAATGACAGGTTCCTGCAGGCCTTTGAATCTTTTCGATGATGCCAAAAGGGGAAAGAAGGAATGTTGGGGTGTTTGTGACCTAACTCATCTGTTTTTATTTTTCTGTTATTTTTGTTTTTGTTTTTGGTATATGTTATGTAGGTTCTTGGGCAACATTTGTTTGTCATCATCAAAAAGGGGGAATTTGTTGAGAGCTGGTTTTGAAGTATGACAAACAGGAAGGACACTGAGGTTCATGAGGAGAACCTAGTCCTTGAGATGAAGGACACGCTTGATTGAAAAGATTACGGGTTGCAAATCCCTGTGGAACTAGGAGTAGTGGCGCGTGGTTGTTAACGTATCCTAGTCAGACTAAAAGAGGCGGTGTCCAGGCTGTATCTTTGAAGTGTGGACAAGAGTTAGACTTCAACATGGAAAAGAGTTACTGCGAATCCTAAATTGCCATAATTAAGAGAATTCCCAGCAGGACTCAACTAGGGTTGCAAGACCTGTATAAAAGCAAGTAGAAGAGACAGCCGAAAAACAGTTTTTTCACGATAGAGAGTTGAGAGCATATAGAGGCGATCTGAAGAATTGTCTACGTGGGAAAACTGAAGAAGACAACTGATTTGCATGCTGAGTATTTGAGTCTAGATCTCTTGTCTAGGTTCATCGAGTTGTAAGTTGTCTGTGTTACAAGGTATTCATTGTTTTGTCTATTAGCTTGTTTCAGAAGCATATGTACTAGGCAAACTACTTTGTGATTACTAGAGAAAGCTAGAGTTTAGCTTTGGCCAGTGATTAGGGTCTAGAGTGTAGCCCCTTGGTTACAGAGTTTGTAATCAGAAACGTTGCTCTTGTGTTAGTGGATTCAGTGCTAAAATCCCAGAGTGTGGGTCGTGGTTTTTCTCCCTTGAGCAAGGAGTTTTCCACGTAAAATCCTTGTGTTCTTGGTGAATGTTTTGAAGTGTGTTCTTAAGTACAGTTTGCATAAAAGAGAACTGAAGAACCTTGTTCTACTACGGAAGAACCAGGTTCTTACAACAAAAATCGGAGGACACTATTCAACCCCCCCCCCCCCCTTCTAGTGTCGTTAGGAGGTGCTTAAAGTATAACACATTATTTGGTTGGTGATTGGATATTTGCATAAAACCTTTGATAAGTAATACATTGTTTGGTTTGGGTTTGTGCATCCTTCATACTAATACATGTATTAAATAATGAGGAAATTTATGTATTATTTTATGCGGGATAGAAGGTGGAATAATAATACGGGCATTAACAATACGTGTATTAAAATTCTAAAGTGACAAAACTAATCCTCATAAGGTAGAATTATTTTTCTATAATTTGTTTTAATAATAAACAAGTATGTAAATTATACATTGTATATTAATTTGTGAGATACCAGTGATTCAACAACAAATAGTTAATGCATTACAATCTTTACTTTATTTAATCTCCACATAACTAATACCTGCATAACTAATACCTGCATTACTAATTCCTGCATAACTGATACATGCATTGTTAATACCCGCATAACTTATCTTCGAACCAAACGACCCGTTAATTTCTTATAGTTGAAGTTAGGTTTGAAGGGGTTCCTCTTTTTTTTTTTTTGGGACTGAGTTGTCCTCAACTTTAGGTTTTTTTGTCTAGTGCTAAGCCAAATTCAGACCCCGTGTCTGAAAGAAGTTTAGTGGTGGCAATCTTGCACAATCTTTTTGATGGTGGTTGCGCCTTAAACCGTGCTATCTGGCCCAAAAATTTACCAAAATTAGTGAAGTGGCCCGCGCGAATCCTCATCAATTAATATATAAAATCATAATATTGAAAATCCTTTTGAGATAGAACGAAAATAAATTAATTTTGATCATTCTTTTTATTTTAGTTTATGTTAGACATCCAAAAATCAATATTAAATAAAATTATGATATAAGTTAAACTCATACTAATAAAGAACTGCTTCATGTATAAATAAGAGAACCCAACAGTCAAACGGCTTTGAATCAAAAAATTTCACCGCGTGCCTTCCATAAGGAGTGGTTTTACAAATATCCCGCGCTAAGTAATATTTTAGCAAAATACTCTTTTTAGCCCGGAAACAAGACTTCAAGGCAAAAATCTTGTAAGTTGTAGCAATTGCCAATACTTCAAGGGCAAGTACTATTTTGCCAATACTTCAAGTTATATGGCGAAAAGACTGGAAGGGGCAAGTCTTGGCAATTGCCAAGACTTATGATCAAGTGCGGCAAGTGTTGCCTTTTGCCAACAGTTTAAGAGTAAGTGTTGGCAAATAGAGAGGGGTCAAAGGCAAGTCTTGGTCTTTGCCAAAACTTACGACCAAGTGCGGCAAGTATTGCCTTTTGCCAACACTTGAAGGGATAAGTGTTAAAAAGCAGAGAGGTATAAAGACAAGTTTTGGCCCCGACCTACTTGACAAGGGTGTTTTAATCCGAATTTTTTTCATTAAACCTTAATGAAGGCATTTTTACAAAACTCCTGTTAGCGCGGGCAAAAAGGTAAACCATTGCTTATGATGTCATATTTTTGCAAATAGGCTGGCTTGAATCATCTGAAGTTAGTCAGAAATCTATGAACTAATATATTGAAGATCGTAACTCTCATCATGAATAATACCATAAATTTGATTGGATATCATAAGAGTGAGTAAAAAAATTGTTACAAAAAATATATAAATTTCAAACAATCTTAAAATAGAATGTTCAGTCCCTGTTTGCAAGGTGATGGATAATTTTGACGGATTGTGAATCTTATATTGTGTTCAAGAACAATAATGCAAATGGCAATCACACGATGCGGTAACTCTGGCTTGAAATATAAGCAACCATGCAGTATAAAGTAAAGTGTTCTAATAAAAAGAATAGAGAATAAAAGGCAGTGCAAAAGGGATAAACATTTAGAAGTACTATAAAAGTGATGAGATAAGTCAGGTATCTTGCAATCCTTTCTATGCATCCTCACTAAAAAAAATGTCATACACAGATATTGTTATAGTCGACCAAATATTTACTTCACAGTGAGCTACAAACATAGATAGGATTTCAAGGAAATGTACTAACAATTATGAAGCATCCTGCTGCAGTGTATAAAAACTAAAGCATAACATGGTTATCATCATTGTATTCACAGCTACCATACAATGACGGTATAATCAACAATAATATTTACTAAAGCTAAAGCAATCCTATAAAATTTAAATAAAAAAAAAAAAAAAAAGACAACGCAAAGATCTGATGAATCCATAAATTTGAGCTAAAGCATTTTCTAAATGGATTAGGATAATATTTTTTATCATAGAAAAATGGAACGGAGCCAAAAAAAAAAAAAAAAAAAAAAAAAAAAAAAAAAAAAAAGAACATGTAGTATTATAATAGCTGTTTCATCTCCTCCAATTATAATAGCTACATAACAATTACTGTAAAAGAAAAACCTCATTTTTCATTCATTAAAGGATTGAATTTACAATAGCTGTTTCATCTCCTCCAATGACATGCATATGTGTCTATATGTAAGGTTAGACCAATCCGACAGATGAAAAATTAAAAGAAAAGTCATACAAATAAACAGTCACATCCACATAAGCGGTACTTGCAACAGATCCAATTATGAAAAATCAAGGTATTGTGCATACCAGTTAGGAAATTCTGCCAAAGATCAAAATTACCAAAAGTTGATATCTTAGAAAGGTTAAAACATAATACCACTGCTGGAAATATGAAGATATATGTAAAGCAAAATTGTTTAGACAATTTATTGAGCTTTATGTCTTATTTGAGCCTGAACTACCGGCGACCCAGCGTAGTGGTTTCCAGTAACCAAGTAGGTAGATTATATCCCTCCGAGATTGGTGGAATACCTGAACAGACTGGAAAAGAACAGTCAGTTTCTGATGTGTCTATACACAGTACCACCAATGTAATTTTAAATTTTTGAAAGACACGATGCTCACTTGAAAATAGTCTTATTATAAGGGGAGTGATGCCCAAGAAGTCCTACATACTCCTTCATTTTTCATGAAGAACACCTGCAAATACAGAAATAGGAAAAATAAACAGCTCTCCTATTTTATAATAATAGAGTGAAGTCAAAGTTGAATAAGGTAGTCAAGTATCTCCTTAATAATCAGAAATTAGATGGTGGTATCCAGGAGCTCATAATTTTCACAATAAGAATCTGCCTACAGTATACATTAGTATGGTACCTCCATTTCAAAGTTGATATAAGATACCTACAATCCACATGTTAAAGACCAAACATTAATGAAAGATCATACAACGTACCTGAATTATATTATAGTCTCTGTAATTTCTTCTTTTCACTGATAACTAATAAGAAGTAATAGGCAAATTAAGCAAGGAAACTTATCAAAAGTTGTCTACAAAAGGTGTTAGGCACATTAGGATCTTCATTGTTGTAGGCAGCTTCCAGATTCACCTACCCAAGCTGAAGCCCAAGGACCATTCTTTTCAATTGTTATAAGGAGGATTGTTGTAACATAAGTCTTTGTAACTGATGGGATATGGTAAAATGAGTAATTGGGAAATAATGGGAGGTGACATGGTTAAATGAGTATTTGAGAAATAATGGGAGATAATTAATGAAATTAAATTGATGAAGTGGTAATAACAATAGTATTTAAGTTTGTAATGAGTATTTACAATTAATGAGAAAAAGGGATATTATGAGAAAGAAGAGGATGAAGTTGTTAAAAAAAAAAAAGAGAAAAAGATAAATATAATTCTTGCTTAAAGAGATGTGCCATGTCACCATTTTTAGGCCTTAAATTATATTATATATAAATATAGATTGATGTCGCCCCTGTTTATGTCCCAAGCAATTCCACTTTCTCTTCTCTTATCATTAAATCAGCTCATTTATCAATGATATAAACACATTTTTCAACTAGTATCTAGGAAGCGCAACTATGATTTGCTAATTTTGGGTAATGTAACTTAGATCGAATTTTTGGCTGAATATATCATCAAACTATGGATCAAAACTAAGTTTCATCATCCAAGTTTTAAATTGGACAAAAAACATCACCAAACTATTTAAAAGTTAGCAGGACTCATACTGTAGTTAAACCAACATTAAAAACTAACGTTCCAGCACCTCACGTGCAAATCACGTGACTTTATATCTCCTCTCCAAAAAAATCTTATTCTGATTCAACTCTTAGAACACAGTTCCCGCCTCTATGGAATTAGGGATTTAAATTTGCTGCCTCTCCTCCATCTCCCTCCGTACAATCATCTTCTCTCACCTTCTTTGTCCTGCTTATCGATTATCATGTACTCTGGATTGAGAAAAAATTCAGAATGTTGACTCGAAGATCTAGTGGCAGATCCTCCACACCTAATTATGGTATTTCTAAATTCAATACTTTTCTAAGATTTTTTATTGAATATACAATCATCTTATTTAAATATGCTTTAAAGATGTCTTATTTAAAGTGAATATGGTGATATGGCATTATTTTATGCATAAAAGTCAGTCGTTAATCTATTTTAAAATTTGATGAACTTACTTTTAGATAAAAGTTTCAAATGTCAGCGATTCTTATGTATAGACTTTATGTGCAGATCCTGTCGCAGAGGCCTTCTTTTTCACGGTTAAAGTACACCATGGTGGATTATTTGTGTTTAATCCTAAAAAAAGCTATGTGGATGGAACAGTTGGAATACTTCGACTATGTAAATAGAGCAACAATACAACTATCAGACTTTAAAAGCATAGCCGAGATATGTAGTTATGAAAAGGAGTCTGTAACTTTTTTGGCTCAAATATACCTTAACTCATGATAAGTATCGACTAGTTGGAAGTAATATTGAAGCTGCTCTCGAGTTGGTAATTCTGTTTTGAATAACCGAGTAGTGGAGATATATTTTGAGCACCTGAATTTGTATGGTGACAAAAATCGATGTCGAGAGGAAACTGAAAATGTTAATCCGATATACCAACAAATGATGTTACATCAGGCAGTGAATTCGAAGACGAAAATTATAATTTCGAGGAGGATAACTTATTATTTTTAATGAATGTTGATCCTTCAGCAGTATATTTTGAAATAAATATAAGGGGAAACAAAGAGAGAACTAATGAGAATCAAGATTATGTTAGCGAGGAGATGCTTAAAAATGTAAAATGAGGAGGGTGACTTAGATTACGTCAACTCTGATGATACGAGGAGCCTAGATGATGATTCAGAGAATGAAGATGGTTAATTTTCTAAGCATAATCCAAAGTTCGATGGCCTTGAGCCTAAATTAGAGTTGGGGATGATATCTGGAAATAAAATCGAGTTCAAGGAAGTCGTGGTTGCACATGAAATCAAAAAAGAAAAGTCAATCAAGTGAAAATTGGATGGAAAAACAAGAGCCAAAGCTGTATGCAGACAAACTGATTGTAAGTTGAAAATTTTGGGTTCAGTAATGCAGAGGGATACATGTTTCCAAATAAAGGTTTATATTTCGGATCATGATTGTCTTAGATGGAACTATAATAATAAGACTGTTAACTCTACCTGGATAGCTCGAAAATATGTTGATAAGGTGAAATCTAATAGAAATTGGAAGATATCTGAATTTAGAGATACATTGAGTAGGGAACTAAAATTACACATCACGTGGTATCAAGCTAGAAGGGCAAAAAATAAGGCTATTGCACTGACAGATGGTGATATAAAAGAATCATTTGGTATGCTATTGAATTATTGCAACGAGATTGTTAGAGCTAATCCTGGAACATCTGTTTTTATGAATCTAACACCAAATGAAAATCCTAACAAGCCGATGAGGTTTCAAAGTTTTTACATTTGTTTGCTGCTTGTAAAGAGGGTTTTAAGGCTGGGTGTAGAAAGATTGTAGACGTCGATGGTTGTTTGTTGAATGGTACTATGTATGGGGCACAATTACTCACTGGTGTTACTTTAGATGGGAATAATAAAATCTTTCCAATTTCTTATGCAATTGTTGAGAAGGAAAACAGAGAAATATGGCAATAGTTTTTGAGCCACTCGATGAATGGCATTGAGATAGAAGAAGAACACTTGTGGACATTTATGTCTGACAAGCAAAAGGGGCTTATTGAAGCTTTTGAAAATGCTATGCCTAATGTTTCTCATAGATTTTGTGTGCGATATTTGCATAACAGTTTTAAGAGAGCAGGATTCCATGTGAATGCTTTAAAAATTTCCCTTTGGAGAGCTGCTAATGCAACAACAGTTGAAGGCTTTACTGCTGCCATGGATGAATTACTTAAGTTAGACAGTGAAGCTTATAAATGGCTTTCTAACAAGTTGCCTAGTGAATGGTCAAGATCACATTTCTCAACTTTTTCGAAGTGTGACATTCTACTAAACAACCATTGTGAGGTGTTTAATAAGATGATTCTTGATGCGAGAGACAAGTCGATATTAAATTTGTTGGAGATCATTAGACATTTGTTTGTGGCTCGAATTGATGCAAACAGAGAAAAAGCTAACCAATGGAGTCTGGGTGACATTTGTCCTAATGCTAGGAAGAGATTGGATAAAAATATGATAGATGCGGCTGAATATATTCCCAAAAAAAAAAAAATCAAACATGTAGAACTATGAAATACTTGGTCCGTCAGATTCGTACAATTGGATTGTTGATTTGTATAAGAGAACATGTAGTTGTAGGAGATGGGATCTTGTGGGAATTCCTTGTAAGTATGCTATATCAGCAATCTGGATGAAGAAAGATGAGGTTCTCGACTATGTTTATGAGTGCTACAAGGTTGATACATATAGGAAAATTTATGAAGGTTCAATATTTCCTATGAATGGGTTTGATTTATGGCCAAAATCTCTGAATCCTCCACAATTGCCTCCCTCATACCTGAAGAATAAGAAAGGAAGGAAAAAAACTAAGAAGGAAAGAAGACAATGAGCCAGGAGCAAGTAAGACAAGGCTAAAAAGAAAATAAAATTTTGTTGATTGTAGTAAATGTAAGAGGCCTGGTCATAATAGAAGAACATGTTCTTCATTAGAGGCTACTGAGATTGATCCATCGGATTACCAATCAAGTTCTCATAATGTTGCAAAGTTACCGGTAAGAATCTTTACTTAAGTTTTATTTAGTATTGCTTATTAGAAAAAAATCTCTTACTTGACATTTTATATTTTCTTTCCAGGTTCGAAGAGGTCTATTTCAAGAAAGCGACAACAACTGAAGAAAAGAAATACTCTTTTTGGTTCTGTGATTTATCAATTTTCAGTGTTCATTGTCTTATTTTTTTTTGTGTATATTCAGTGGAAGAAATTAGTTCATTAAATGTGTTTTATGGCATTGAAGTATCATTTTTATCAGGGATTTTACAATGTTGTTTTGTTTTTTATTTTTGTTGGTGTTTATCTTTTAGAATATTCTCTTTCTCAGTTAAAATTATTTGCATTTAAGCCAATTTCTTAAGTTGGACTGGTGTTTAGCTTACTGATTATGGTGTAGAGACAAATCCAAAGTTGGACTGGTGTTAGCTTACTGTATTTGGTGTTTCGCTTGGTTTTTCTGGTGTTTGGCTTTGTGTTTCTGGTGTTTGTTTTACTGTTTATGGTGGAGGTATTTGGCTTAGTGTTTCTGGTGCTGGAAAAATTCATCGATGCACCTAGACTAATGGTTGCTGAAGAGTGATGTTGGAACATGTAAAGGAACAGGTCCAAGAGGTGAGAAAATCCTGCTCCAGGTAAAGAAACAGGTCCAAGAGTGATGCTGGAACAGGTCCACAAAACTGCTGCAAATGATACTGTAACTGGTGTTTGGCTTAGTTTTTCTGGTGTTTGGCTTAGTATTTCTGTTATTTGGTTTACTGTTTATATTGGAGGTGTTTGGTTTAGTGTTTCTGGTGTTGGAAAAATTCATCGCTGCACCTAGACCAATGGCTGCTAAAGAGTAATGTTGGAACATGTAAAGGAACAGGTCCAAGAGGTGAAAAAATCATGCTCCATGTAAAAGAACAGGTCCAAGAGTGATGCTGGAACATGTAAAGGAACAGGTCGTGTATAGTAGTGAATATATGAGGTCAAAGAGACAACAAACAGTACATGTGGTGAAAGTGTATGTCGACTAACTAACAACAACTACTTACTGAAAAGTAAATTTATTTTTGTGCAAATGGGTAAATGACAATTCTGCAAGAATTAAAGTAGAAGTAAAAGAAGCCAGCAAATCAAGGAAGCTGGTCATTGCAAAAATATAGGCAAACAAAAGCCCGGTTCTTTCCAAGTCTACTCATGGACAACAAGGTTTGGGTTGATGTTTCTTGTCCTGATATATACCAATGAAGGGACAAACATATCATGGAACGAACACTAAAAATCCTCATCAACTGTCAGTTCTTTGGTGCGGAATATACAGTAGCAATTGCTTTCTTAGACAATACATCAATGTTAAGAGCTTACATGAAAACTAGGAACAACTAGCTGCTGAAGTCCACGATAGATGGAAGAGAACAAAATCTCCAGTGAAAGCATTAGCAAAAGTGTCTTACATTATAGGTCCAAAGTCAATAAATTTACATCGTACATCGCAATCGCATATAATCATGCTTCAAATCTCAAAATTTCATGTTAGACATTATAAAAGCAACAAAAACGCATATGACAACTACAATCAAATAGTTCCTAGTCTTGTGACTGTACAATTCTCTTCTCAATTCTTTTTTCTCCTCTCGAAACTTCTCAATTTTTTCTTGCAATTTTACGGCTTTACTTTGCTCTTCTCCAAGCATGATCACTAGTTTTTTTTAAAAAAAAATCATTCTCATTGTTATAACGATCTTCCAATTGTGCTTCAAGATCACCTAATTTATTTGATAATTTTCGGATCACGTGAGTGGATCTCGTGATAATTTTTTCATCTCTCCAATTGAACAACTTGCACGATCTCGGACCCTACACTCCAAAAAATATTTTGTCATCATTAGCCATTGATAAACTGAAAAAATAAAGAACAACATATATAATACTTACCCCAAGAAAAGGACATGCCCAATATCGTCTCCCTATATTGTGTTTCGACCAAGATATTTTAGTGACAATAAAATATTGTGCTTACATCGAACTTCAGAATGTAACATCGGATCGCTCCCATCCATACATAGTTTACTCAAATCAATACAAAAGTTTTTTCTTAATTTTTCACCACTGTTCAAACAAAAGTATAGGTCAGTTTGAAGTATCCAAGCATTAACCAATGAATTCCCAAAAAATGACATAGCTATAATAACCAAAGAATATGATTTTTGCAATTAAAGCAAATTGTTCGCGTAGGTAATTTAGCAATCGGGTAATATCCATTTTACATCCCACTCATCAAAAGCACTAATCTTGAATTAAAAGACATGTTAAAATGCCAACCAATGGAGAAAAGAAAGAAGAAAAGGTTGATGTAGTACCTGATCCGAGAAGATTGAAGTTGTGAGAAGATGGTGATGTTCAAGATTGTAGAGAGAAAGAGTACTTTTAGTGCCCTAATATCAAATTGAGCGTGAATTGAGAAAGAGGGGGGTGGGGGAGATATAAAGTCACCTGATTTGCACGTGAGGTGCTGGAACGTTAGTTTTTAACGTTGGTTTAACTACATTATGAGTGCTGCTAACTTTAAATAGTTTGGTGATATTTTTTGTTCAATTTAGAACTTGGATGATGAAATTTAGAGGCGGATTCAGGATTTAAAGTTTCTGGGTTTAGGGTTTTAATCTTTTCAAGTTACTGGGTTCTAAATTAGTAATTTCTACATATTATATAAATTTTTTAAGACAAATACAGAGTATGGACTAAAGTCAGTAGGTTCTGCCGAACCACAGAACCATGGCTAGATCCGCCACTAATAATTTTGACCTATAGTTTGATGATGTATTCAGCCAAAAATTCTAACTTGATCTGTACTTAGTTTTGTGTAGGCCCATAACTTTATTTAGAAAACGAAAAGAAGAACCAAAGAGGGGGTGCTTGGTGGCCCACGAACTACCAGACGGAAAGCTTGCTGAAATAAGATTGCTTCAACACTAGTAAATTGCACATTCGATTCTCTCTTTAAAAGGAAAAATGCATTATGTGCCTACTACGTACTTTGTAGCGCATAGCTTCTTGTGTACTATTCACACGCCCTAAAAATTCAAAGATAAAGAACATATAACAATTCTTAATACAATAGTCCAATGATTAAAAGGTCAACTTTTAGTAAACAAGTTCAAATTTTACTGTCTTCATAGGCAATTTCTTTCACTTGCACCTTTTATAAAATATGCAATGCATGTGCAAAATTTTAATGGAATTTTCCCTAATTCATAAGATCTAGACCCAAAGTTTTATCCTTTTTTCGCTTTCTCCACCTCTTAGCATATGTAACAACGATAATCTACTCATTCATGTAATAAGATTAAATTGAAAATGTTCACTACTAATATTTGCAATGAAATTCACAATGAAATGATAAAAATTCTTCCACTTTTAATCAAAAGATATAGGTTCGAGCTCGGATACTAGAGTCCTTTTGGATATAGAGGTGTTAAAATCTTGGTATTAATCTTGAAAAGTCAGACATTACTCAATGTAATGTAATGTTTCAACTAAGGGCGTGCACTACATTCTCAAAATGGAAGCGTGGGCATCCTTCAATCAACAAGGACAAATAAAATCTCACTTTTGTCTCCTCTGGATTTGCTTTGCTTTTTCAGTTTCCAGCTTCTTAAACCCCAGCACTTGTGGTCCTCATTACTCTCAAAACTCATTCACAACCAATTAAATCAATGAACCTAAATAGTACACTTCCTAATATACACCATAATACTTCACCACTACCCATGGCCTGGACAAATGACACTTCCCATGTCCACACAAAGAATCATCTCTGGCACTTGCATTTCTATTGGGGCAGAGACACTATTTTTCTTTTTCCAAATTGGCCTGGAAATAGCAAAGGAATGTATGCTTTGGGTTTAATCTTTGTCTTTGTCTTGGCTATTCTTGTTGAGTTTTTTTCAAACCTTAAGTTGGTAAAACCTGGTTCTAACAGGGCTGCATCTGTTTTCTTCCAGGCTGGGATCCAAGGTATTCGGGCTGGGTTTGCTTATATGGTAATGCTTGCTGTTATGTCATATAATGGAGGAGTTTTCATTGCTGCCATTTTGGGCCATGCAGTTGGTTATGTATTTTTTGGAAGCCCAATTTTTAAAAAGGATTTGGATAAATAATTATGTAGCATATATTATTTGCAAAGAAAAAAAAAACAAGTGAGGAGATACAGAGTGAGAGAAGTGGAGAAATGTGCATTGATTATTGTTTGTTATTGTATGTTTTATATTTCCAGTTTCTTGATTCGTTTTTGCTGTGCACATTTTTTAAATAAGAGAAATGTGAAGCTTTGCTTATCGATAAATGTTGTGTGCCTAACATGAATAAGACTTTTAATTTTGTTTGGATGAATTCTTCAGGGAGTGTAAGAAATGAAAATAAACTGATTGGTTTTGGTTAGATGAAATGTATGTTCAGTCACAATTAGAAGATGACTTTACAAAGATAGTATGTACTAGTAGCCAATTTCCTTTTCTATCTTCTATGGCTTTCATGTGGAAAAAAATGAGTTAATTCTTAAAATGGTCACTGAACTATTGCAAAGTACTTAAAAAGGTCATTTTCTTTTAGTTTGGGACAAAAATATCACTCAACTTCTCCAAAGTACTTTAAAAAGTCATTCTCTGAAGTTGTACGTTAAAGGTTACCGAAAAATGCTGACATGTAATTTTATTTTGGTTATTTTTATTAAAAGTGGACCCAATAAATAATTTAATTGTTTTAAAAAAATCAAATTATTTATTTTTTGAGAAACTTACATAGTACCCGACCGAAAGCAGGTCTTTTTAAGATTACTTAAAGATTGTACTAATTCAAAAAGAAGAAGACAAGAAATCCTACCAAAATTTAGATTGAATTATTTTAGAATTTATTTTTTGTTGATTATGTAAAAAACTTATTTTACATAGTATGTTACTATTTTTTGTTGACAATGGTGCTCCCAGATTTGGTGGGACATATAGACAAGCTTTTGTTTGTTAGTATTATTTAACCTTTCTTGCAATGTTTTGTAAAAGAGAGTTTAGTGTCTCTGCTCCTCACTAAATATAAAATGAGTCGAAGTAGCTATCAAGTCACAGCCAATATTTAAAAAGGCGGGGACGCAAGGTGAGGCGTTTATCTTATAGTGGGGCGAGACGTAAGCCCCAATAAACAGTATAATGAGCCAAAAAATCGAAAAATACATTAAAAAAATGAGTATAGAAATAAAAGATCTAACATTTTTTACAACTATAAGAAATTGAATAATGTTACAATTTTTATGAGATACAAATAAAATACAAGGCCTTAACTTTCAAACAATTAAAAATTTTATTAATATTTAAAGTGAATAAACAATAAAATTGATTACTATTATAATTTAAAAAATTAATTCTTCATTGATAAATATAAATTGCTTCTAAATTGTAAAATTATTGAATTCTAACAATTTTGTGTGACAGAAAAAAGATATGAAGACCAATCACAAGTGATGATATAAACCTCGACTACGCATTTTCAGATTAAGTATACAGATGATATTCATCCTCATGATATTCTCAATTATAATACATGCAATATTATATATCGTTTATTGAGTTATACTCAATTTCTCAATTTCTATAAATGAATACAACTTGTATCATCCAATTTAAAGAAAATTGTGAGTGAACAATCTTAATTAATGAATTGGACACATAATTTGCATAAGTTCTCTAAGGAGAGCCCCGAGAGTTGAGCGTTGGGCGTGCTTTGGGGGCACCGCCGGATGCTTGAGGCGTAAACCTCACGGATCTAAGCCCCGGCCGAGAGCCTTAGGGCGTTTTACAAGTGCCCCACTTCGGAGCAAATCCCAAAGTTGCCTTTTAAAACAGAGGTCACAACGTAGCTTGGATCAAAGTATAATGAGCCGAGCCTTTTTGTTTTAGTCTATTCTTGGCATTTTAGTCTCATTCTCAGAATGTTTTTACTTGCTATTTGTTGTGCAACCAAAATTTTCTCTCTTCAGAGTTCATTCAATAGGTGCAGGACTTCTGGGTGGTTCTCATTTCATTATGAGATTAGCATCCTGTTATGCTAAAACTCTATTGTGGTTGGGAGGATTTAAAATTTTAGCTTGGATTTTACCCGTAGCATGACTTGAGAACATTTATAACATACATCAATAAAACTCGGTTCTTGAATTAGTATATTCTTCAAGTAATCTAAAAAGACCCATTTTGGGTCGGGTAGTATGTGAGTCTCTAACAAAATAAATAATTTGATGTCTTTTTAAAAAAAAAATTAAAATATTTATTGGATCCACTTTTAATAAAAAGAATTAAAATAAAATTCCACGTCAGCATTTTTCGGTGAACTTTAACGCACAATTTGAGAGAATAATATTTTAAGGTACTTTGGATAAGTTGAGTGATATTTTTGTCCCAAACCAAAAGAAAGTGACTTTTTTAGATACTTTGCAATAGTTCAGTGATCATTTTAGAATTAACTCGAAAAAACTTAAATAAACATGATAACTAAAATCAATTTGTGCTCATTTAACTTTAGCTTTGCGCTAGTTCTTTTTAGGCGAAATACACATAGAGACACTCAAAGTTAGCTCCAACTACCAGTTTGACACCTTAACTTTGCAAATGACTATTTAGACACTTTTACTTGATAGAAATGTGTCCGGTAAACACCTCCGGCTGACATGTTAAAACACGTCTTGCGCGTGAAGTTTTCATTGCTGCCATTTTGGGCCATGCAGTGGGTTACGTGGTTTTAGGAAGCCCAATTTTTAAAAAGGATTTGGATAGATAATTATGTAGCTTATACTCCCTCCGTTCCAATTTAGATGAACCCATTTGACTTTGCGCGGAATTTAATAAAGAGAGAAGACTTTTAAAACTTGTGGTCTGAAATAAGTTATAGATATTTGTGTGGCTACAAATCATCTAGGGATGAGTAAAAGTGAATATTTCTTTCCAAATTTAGAAAGAGGTCATCCTTTTTTAAACAGACTATAAAGGAAATAGGTTCATCCTTTTTGAAACGGAGGGAGTATTAATTTAGTTACAAAGTAAAAAAAAAATGTTTTAAAAGGCGGGGACGCAAGGCAAGGCGTAAGCCCCGAGAGTCCCATGGATCTTATGTTTTAATTAATTTTAAATTAACAAAATAGCATAATGAGCCAAAAAAATATCAAATGTACAAAAAAATTTAAGAAAATTAAAAATAAGCAAAAAGATTATAGAAACAAAAATTCTAACATTTTTAACAATTGTAACAAATTGAATAATGTTACAAATTTTATGAGATACAAATAAACCATAAGGCCTTAACTTTCAAATAATTAAAAATAAAAATTTGTTACTATAAAAAGTGAATAAATAATAAAACTTATTACTATTATAATTTAAACATTAATTCTTCATTGATAAATATAAAATTGCTTCTAAATTGTAAAATAATTGAAGTCTAACAATTTTGAGTGACAAAAATAAAACATGAAGACCAATAACAAGTGATGATATAAACATCGACTATGCATTTTCAGATTAAGTATACAGATGATATTCACCCTCATGATATTCTCAATTATAATACATGTAATATTATGTATCATTAATTGAGCTACACTCCAATTTTAAATTCTATAGATGAATATAACTTTATTTTTAAAGAAATTGTGGATGAACAATCTTAATTAGGGAATTTGACATATCATTTGCATAGGTTCCATAAGACAAGTCTCAAGCGTTGAGCGTTGGGCATGCTCTGGGCACACCGTCGGGCGCTTGAAGCGTAAGCTTCACGGATTTAAGCCCCACCCGAGAATCTCAGGGCGTTTTGAAAGTACCCCGCCCCGGGACGAGTCTCAAAACTGCCTTTTAAAACAGAGGTAAAAAACAAGTGAGGAGATAAAGAGTGAGAGAAGTGGACATGTGCATTGATTATTGTTTGTTCTGTTTTCTGTTTCTAGTTTCTTGATTTGTTTTGGCTGAGTGCACATCTTTTAAAAAGAAAAATGTGAAGCTTACACATCGAACAAAAGTATTGCGTGACTAATATGAATAAGAGTGTTAATTTTGTATGGATGAATTCGTCAGGGAGTTTAAGAAATGATCTATGAACTGATTGTTCTCTAACCGGATAGAGCAATAAATAGTATTAATTTTGTATAAATGAATTCGTCAGGGAGTGTAAGAAATGATTATGAACTGATTGTTCTCTAACCAGATAGAGCAATAAATATACTGGATATAGAACTCATCTAGATTTAATTGAGGAGATTGAGGTTCTAGCTAGCAGGGGCGGCAAACTAGTTGGTTAAATGAAAATGATCACTTATGATTAGTTACTAGAAGTAAAAATGTCTTTACAAAGATCTTATGTAGTATTATATTAGGCTTAGCCAACTTCCGCTGTTATCTTTTATCGATTTCATGTGAAAAATCTCATATAAGTCGTATAACTAACATAACATCTGTAACGAGTTCTCAAAAAATTGTCAAAAGACAATCAATAATTTCAACTGGGGGAGCAAACACAAAAGAGAGAAGTGAAGATGCAGTCACATCTCCACATATTGTTGTGGATTATACACCGTATATTCCATTTTTTTTTGTTCAATAAACCAAATGAATGATCACTAATAGTACTAAATAATTTAAGTATTATAATCTCAGTTTTGTAATTCGAAATAATTATTACATTACAATTTCTGCATAATTTTATCCATAAACCAACCATCTCTAAAGGATAAACAGATGGAGTAATAACATTTTTGAACCAACAAATGATGTTAAGGTAATGCTAGTAAATTCTATACGCCATTGGCATGAAGGGATATGGTGTTATGGACCACATAGGAGAGCCTTAGAGAAATGACACACAACAATCGCTCCGTTTGAAGACCAATGACCTCATTGTCGGCTCAGTTGGTCACAACAAGCAACACTAGTGAGTTCAGGCCACCATTTTCGACACAACACAGGCTACCACTTCGAGTATTCTGTTGGTCACGGCTGACGGTGTCTTAGATTCAGGCCACTCTTCCAACTTGCGGCCCCCAAAGCATTGACTTTCATACCTTTAAGCACTAATGTTATAGATCAAATAGGAGAGTCCAACCCAAAAAATTAGTCTTAACAGATGGGAAAACTCATTTAACCCATAAACCTATTAATATAGTATCTCTTTTTAACACAATATATAGTACGTAGAAGAATCACAGTGGTCAAAAGGGAATTAAGGGGATAGTAGATCTATCTTGATCTTTACACTATTCTTGTTAAACGGTTTGAGTAGATGTAGACTTGTAGTCATAAGTTGTATTGGTCGAATTCTGTTCGATCACGCAAATGGCACGTGGTCAACTACGTGGCAAAGAGAGGGCGGATTCTGAAAACATTACAAATCGAAGTTAGATTGAAAACAGCTTCGATCATTGACGTGGTCGATTATTTTGCATTGTCATCGGAATATTTCGAAGACGATTGTTTCAGCGGATAACTTTGGTTGATCTTATCCCGCTTTTCTCGGAGCGGATTCCGCGGAAGTTGTTGAACGTAGACAACCACTGTTGCGTGACTGAAAGGAGACGTGAGAAAGTGGAATTCTACTAGGGTTGGGAACTTCGCACCTCTTCAACCTATAAATAAATTCCCCATTCCCCATTTGTAGACTCACGTTCATCAAAACAAGAGTACCCCTGTTCATCATCAGTCATATTATTATCATTCAATCACACCATTACTACTGTTATTACTATTATAATCCCAATTATTGTATCAAACATCAATCGTGGCTTGATTCAACTTGGAGGAGGATCCGTCTCTTTCACCAAAGCATCAGCCTCCGATTCTTCAATTCAATAAGCTTTACTGCTTTATTTACTGATTTATTATTGTCTACTTTGTTGTTTGCATGCTATTTCTATTGCTTGATACATTTACTTGCTGTCATCGATTTCATTAATCCGTTGCCATTGTATCGATCACATAACCGATTCATCATTTGTTGTATTTGTTTATCAATATCCACCACGTTAATTGTTATCGTTACATTCTGATCGTACCATTAATTCAATAAAGTTTATTTTATCAATCGCGTTTATACCGTCTTATTTTAACCTATCGTCAGCTAAATCGCATAATCCTGCATATTCACCATCGATAATCTTATTCTGTCGTAACTTTGCATTAAGTCCTATCGAAACCACTTATTTAATACTAAACAAAACTAGTAGTTAAATTGCTTTCGGTGAAGTAATAATTGTGCAAATTACTCGTGACTTGTTTGAAATTACATTTGGATCAATTATCGTAAACTGCGAATCTGTTGCTTGTCTTCATTTATTCGATTACATTTTCCCTCGAATTGAACCCGTTGCATTACACCATCGGATCTGCCATTCTGTTCCTTCGTAATTGATATTTGCGTTGTTCCCGAATTAAGATTCATAAAACCGATCACTTATCAATGTAAATTGCTCATCAATCGATCGAATTGAGATACAAAACGATCGCCTAAGACTCAACTAAATACAAATTTAATTGTAATACCTGAAATACATTTTTTGGAAATACAATTTGGCGCCCACCGTGGGATCTAGGCAATCGATCTGTTCCGAAATTTGAATCGTTTGATACTACTTACGTTTGTTTCTTTTTTCAATGGCAGATGAACGTAATATTGATGCCGCCGCTTTGAACGGCCAACAATAACTCAATCCCAATGATGGGGTTAATGTTCCGGCACATGTTGAAGCGATCGATGAATCAACCAATCACGAGCAGGATCCGACTCACGACGACGTTCCTGCTGGTTCGCGATTGAACGCGCCTCAAGGACAGCGACCCGGTAAGGAACCGGCGGTCGAAGCTGAGTCAGTAGATGCGAATACGCCGTTGATGGCGTATTTGAAAAGGCATGATGCACAGTTCGAAATGATACATAAGCAGTTGGCGATTCTGTCTAGCTCTATCGGAAATAGAGCACCCACATCCCCAATCATATCCCCCACAAGAATTCCGACTTCGGTTCCTCAGGGCGCAGTAACAGGGGGACTTGCAGCGGGGGTCGGATCTGGAGGATCGGGTACGGCCGCCGTGGCTATGGGAGCTCCGGCCTCCGTTACGACAGAAGTAAAGATGTTGGCTACAATGCAGATGTTGTTAAACGATACAGTGGATAAGAAATTTAGTGAGATAAAGTCGTTCATGGAGAAATTGCAGGTGGACCAAAGCTAACGGACGATGTCGCCAAGAAATCGATATCAAAGCGTCCATTTCCACCAAGTGCAGCCCCGCTGCCTATTCCTAAAACTTTCAAGTTGCCAGAAAGTATAAGATACGATGGAACTACAGATCCAAGGGATCACATCGATATGTTTTCGGTTGTAGTTCAATCAAACGACTTGACTTCGGATGAGATCAATTTGGTTAGTCTGAAAAAGTTCTGTGAAACGCTGAAAAGGGCAACGTTGAAATGGTATTTGCAGCTACCCGAAAATGAGATATCGGACTTCGATGACATGTCAGCAAAGTTCATTCGAGCACATACTGGGACTAAAAGGATAGAACCAAGAGTGGAAGATATCTTGAATATTAAGCAACGACCCGGTGAAACTATTAAACAATTTGTGAAGCGGTTCAACGATGAAAAGATCAACATCCCAAACCTTGAAGAGAGATGGGCTTGTTTGTCTTTTGCCAACAACTTGCGCAGTGATTCAACGGAGGCGTGTGCGGTGTTGAAAGATCATCTAAGGGAGATCAACGCGTGGACCTTTGACGATTTGCATCATGAATGTGAACCAAAGATTAGGGCTGAAGAAGAGGAATTGCAACTAGCTCGATATAATCATCAGTATGATCAACCGCCACCGCGGAGAAGTGAGAATGACAGGCAAAACTATAGGGATCAACGATGGGAGCCTTACAGTTTCCCTCGAATGGGGAGCAATAAACACGAGGCTGGTAGCTCGAAAAATCAATTGAAGAAGGGACAGTTAGGTCCATCCTCAGCTCAAAGAGATCGACCACTGCCTCCCAAGGTGACGGAGTATAACTTTTGCGTGTCGGGATCGAATCTAGTAAATCACTTGAAAGGAATGGGCGAAAAGGTTGTAAAGTTTCCCGGTCGCATGAAGACGAATCTGAAAACGAGGGATGAAAACCTATAGTGCGCATTGCATCATGATTTTGGCCATACAACCGAAGAATGTAAGGCATTACGATACGAAGTAGCCAGCTTATTGCAAAAAGGACACTTAGTAGAATTTTTGACTGAAAGGGGGAGAAACAATTTTAATAAGAAAAAGGATGATGAACCACCAAAACCTCCTGCTCCGAGGAAAACGGTGAACGTCATAACATGGGGAGATGACGTTTGTGGAGTGACTTACACTACAAAGAAGTATGCAAAGGTTTCGTTCACACGAGACAAGAGGACACGAGACGACATGAACGATGAGATTGTATTCGGGGATTTCGACTTCGACGAAAGGATTCATCCCCATCACGATGCATTGGTGATAACGATGAGGGTTGACGACGCCGATGTAAAGAGAGTGTTAATCGATACCGGCAGCTCGGTTAACATAATTCATTCTAGGGTAGTGGAACAGTTGCAATTGAATGACAAGATCGTACCTCGTTCAACGGTGTTATCGGGTTTCAATAATTCAAGCGAGGCGACTGTTGGAGAGATTACAATTAAAACATACGCGGAAGGCGTCGAAAATGATACATTGTTCCAAGTGATGAAAGGTGACATGGCATACAACGTGATACTTGGTCGACCATGGGTCCACGCTATGGCAGCGGTTCCATCGACCCTACATCAAATTGTAAAATTTCCCACTCCATGGGGAGTGCGCGAAATAAGGGGGGAGCAGCAAGCTTCTCGAGAGTGCTACTCAGTGGCTGTAAAGGATGGCGTTCGAAAATAGCAATCACAGTTAGCGGAATCTGTGGCTGAAGACTTTACTGCGACTCCGTCATGTGCTCAACGAGTACAGTTAGCGGAGCCCGTAGTCGAAGACGAATTCGCACCGATTCCGTCATGTGTTAGAGAACCACACAAACAAAAAGCTGAAGATTCTACGATAGAAGAATTAGAAGAAGTAATGTTATTCGATGATAAACCAGATCGGAAAGTATACATCGGAGCAGAGTTGGATCCCGAAGTAAGAGCAAAAATCATATCGTTTCTCAAGAATAACTCTGTTTGCTTGGTCCCACGCGGATATGATAGGGATCGATCCAAAGGTTGCCACACACAAATTGAATGTCGATCCAAGACATTGGCCGGTAAAGCAAAAGAAATGGCCGAATGGAGGATTCCGGAGGAAAGTAATCAACGATGAAGTAGATAAATTGTTGGAGAATGGGTTCATTAAAGAGGTTAAGTATCCAAAGTTGCTTGCAAATACTATTGTAGTGCCAAAGAAAAATAGGAAGTGGAGAGTATGCGTCGATTACACCGACCTTAACAAAGCTTGCCCAAAAGACTCGTTCCCACTAACTCACATCGATAGGTTGATTGATTCGACAGCAGGGCATGAAATGTTGAGTTTTTTGGATGCTTACTCAGGCTATAATCAAATTTCGATGGACCCGGCAGATCAGGAAAAAACTTCGTTTATAACAGACATGGGAACATATTGTTATACAGTTATGCCCTTCGGTCTCAAAAATACTGCAGCTACTTATCAACGTTTAGTTACCACCATGTTTAAGGATCTGATCGGGAAAACGATGGAAGTGTACATCGATGATATGTTGGTTTAGTCGCTAAAGAGAAAGGATAATTTGAGTCATTTGGAGGAGACGTTTTCGATACTAAGGCGGTTCAATATGAGGCTGAACCCGGAGAAATACGCGTTCAGGGTTGGGTCCGGCAAGTTCTTGGGATTCATCGTATCGCAAAGAGGGATCGAAGCTAACCCAGACAAAATCAAAGCGATCGAGAGCATATCTGAAGACTTGACAATGGTTGAAGAAGTTCAGCAGTTGACCGGTCGAGTAGCCTATCTCAGCAGGTTCATCTCGAGGTCATCTGAACGATGTCACAAGTTCTTTTCGGTGCTGAGGGAAAACAAAAGCTTTGATTGGACACCAGAATGCAAGCGAGCCCTCAAAGAGTTGAAGCAGTATTTGTCCAACCCTCCACTACTCTCAAAACCAGTCGAAGGAGAAATGTTGCTGATCTACTTGGCTGTTTCCGAAGTAGCTGTAAGCGTTGTCCTCGTTCGCGAGGACGGAGGTAACCAATTTCCCATCTATTATGTTAGCAAAACACTACTAGATGCAGAAACAAGATATCCACATCTAGAAAAACTAGCACTCGCACTAGTCACTGTCGCACAAAAGCTAAGACCGTACTTCCAATGTCATTCAATATCTGTTATAACTACTTTCCCATTACGAAATATTTTACATCGGCCAGATCTTTCTGGTCGATTAATGAAATGAATGGTCGAGCTAAGTGAGTACGATATCACTTACCGGCCTCGCACCGCCATCAAATCTCAAGTTTTAGCTTATTTTGTAGCAGATTTTAGCGCTAACATCTTTCCGGAAGCAAAGAAAGAGGAACTGATGATGAGAGATCCAGACCCCGGATTCTGGATGATGTATACCGATGGAGCTTCAAACGCAAAAGGAACTGGCCTCGAAGTTCTGCTGATAGCACCAATCAATGAAAAGCTCAGATATGCGATTAAATTACATGAAAAAACTAACAACGAGGCCGAATATGAGGCCCTCGCTGTAGGTTTGAAGATCACAGAAGACTTGAAAATCGAATGGTTGGACATCAAAAACGATTCCCAGCTAGTGGTGAACCAAATCCAAGGGGATTTCAATGTTCGAGATTCGAGGATGCAGCAACTGCTCGATAAGGTACAAAATCTTCTAACTTCTTTTCAGGAACGGAAGATAGCCCAGATCCCGAGGGAGGACAACATCGAGGCTGATGCCTTGACCAACCTCGGTTCTGCAGCTGCGATCGAAGGAGAACTCGATGAAACGGTGGTTCATCTGTTCGAATCTCCACTATGTCGGAGCATCAAAGAGGTAAACAATGTTAACCATACTTGGGATTGGAGAAACAAATATTTGTCCTATTTGCAGGCAGATACTCTACCCGAAGACAAGAAATCTGCCCGATCGCTCAAAGCTAAAGCGGCCAGATATAGCCTTTTAGATAACCAACTCTATAGGCGAATGTTTAATGGCCCTTTAGCAAAGTGCATTGGGTCGGATGGGACAAGCCACGTGTTGAGAGAAGTTCATGAAGGCGAATGTGGCAATCATTCCGGTAGCAGATCGTTGGTTCGGAAGATAATCAGAGCTGGATATTATTGGCCAACGATCGCAGAGGATGCCAAGGACTTCGTTCGAAAGTGTGATAGATGTCAATGATTTGGTAACCTCATACATCAACAAGCAGAGCCCCTTCATTCGGTCACATCACCGTGGCCGTTCATGAAGTGGGGAATGGATTTGGTCGGGCCGCTTCCAACAACGCCCGGTGGGGTAAAATTTATTTTAATCTTAACAGATTATTTTTCTAAGTAGGTAGAAGCAATTGCTTTGGCTAAAATTCGTGAACAGGAAGTTATCAAGTTCATTCACCAGAACATCATTTGTCGTTTTGGGATCCCGAAGGAGATCACATGCAACAACGGCAAACAGTTCGTGGGAGACGAATCACAGCTTTTTTCGAGAAGTGGGGGATCAAGCGGATTGCATCAACACCTTATCACCCCAGCGCAAACGGACAAATTGAGTCTTCCAACAAGACAATAATTGAGTACTTAAAGAAGAGGATGGATGAATCAAAGGGCAATTTGCCGAACGAGCTCCCAGGTGCGTTGTGGGCTCATCGAACAACCGTGAAACACAGCACCGAGGAGACTCCATTCTCACTTGTCTACGGAGCAGAAGCACTGATCCCGGTGGAAGTCGGCGAACCAAGTCTTCGGTTCGCTCATTCCACCGACGAATCAAATAATGAAGCCATGCTGATAGACTTGGATTTGGTCGAAGCAAAAAGATATATGGCACTAGTTCGGATACAAGCGCAGAAACAAAGGGCAGAAAACTACCTCAACAAAAAAATCAGGTATCGATCTTTTAATGTAGGTAATTATGTACTAAGGATCAAAAGACCAAAGAAGGATGAACCATACGAAGGCAAACTGGGAGCAAATTGGGAGGGCTCCTATCGGGTCAAAGTAGTGATCAGAAGGGGCTCATACCAGCTCGAAACAATGGACTCCAAACCAGTTGACTTCAATTGGAATATCAAGAAGTATTATTTCTGAAAACACTACGGTATCGTATGGTCGAATTCCGTTCTTTCTTTTACATAATTTTCATTTCCCCTCCATCGGGCACATTCGATTATTTATTATTTGATACTAACACTTTTAGATGATAGGCATAGTTGGAATCGAATGATGACAAACATCACCCACGAATACTTGAGCTCAAAACGCTCCAATCGGGGTCGATAAGTCTGACGAATACTCTAACGTAGTCTTCATCTTTGACGCTTTCCCTCGCTGTTTTTCCTTCAACGTCTTCGTTTCAGATGTCGAAAGTTGAGGTCCAGTGTTCGATTACTCAGACTTCGCACCCAAACACTGGGGGGGAGGGAGTTAGTAAAAACTATCGCGCAGTCAAAGACTGAAGATTTCTTTCGAAGACGAAGACAGCATCGATTGAAAGCAAAACTGGCGACTCGTTCGAACTAGGGACTCGTTCAAACCGGGGACTCGTTCAAAACTCGACGAAGACCTCAAGCCCCAATGTTTTCACTCAAAACTGGGGACTGTTCGTTTAGACGAGACATGCAATATGTACACGATCCGTTAGCGAACAAAGAATTTTTTTTATTATCAATGCCTTTAAACAGCTATATTGTGTAACCGATCGAATCAACCGATCCAAAAATGTATCAAGTGCCCGATAGCGGCCAATACTTCAATAATATACAACACTTAGACATTTTTTACGATCATTTCTACGATCTCTACAACACTGGCCATTTTGTGTTATCAATCTGCGTTACTGAATTCTTACAATTCAAAATTTTCGACAAGTGTTTGAATCTAAATTTCCGAACCTAAGATTGTTCGAAGAGTGCATTACGTGAAAGTGAGACGTCATTCTTTACTACGCACTAAATACATTGGGCCCCAATCATAACATATTCTTTCCAATGACTATCGCTCAATCGTTAAACATTTCGAACGATCAAACTAACTTATCTTTGGAAAATAACATACAAAGCGGTAAAGGGAATCAAGAACATAGTTCATTCCATCGAAAAATATTTACATATATCGGTCAAAAGACCTCATCATATTAGAAACAAAAGACCAAGCTACTGGTCAAAAACAACTAAACAAAGACAAGTTTAAAATTCATTCATCATCTTCGTCGGAGCCTTCATCGGAAGAACTTGCAGGGAGACCAAGATCTTCATGAGCCAACCTCACAATGGCGACTGCATCTTTTAGCTCAGTGGGAATATCAACATTTCGATTCAACATCTCCCTAAGTACATTGCGCCTTGACTCGGCAAGGATCAAGCCCTTTTTCTTTTCAAACTCTTCTTCGAGGTCGCGCCTTAAGTTGGTCGAGTCCCTTTGAAGCAGTCGGTTCCTCCCCGACAGGCTGTCGGCTTGAACACTTAAACCTTCGTTGCTTTTACGAAGAAGTTGAAGCTCTTCGGACATTCCAGCCAACTCTTGATTATTGCTCTCCAAAGCAGAGCTAAGTTCGGCACGTTTGAATTCCGAGTTGGCTTCATGTTCACTAAGCTGCTCGTTCAAGGCTTGAATATGAGATTCCAACACAAATTGACAAAGGGCATGTTCATTCGTGCTCTTGTCGAAGTTAGCCAAAAGTTCAGCATGCTTGGCCTCCAAAGCCTTCAATTTCCGGTGCAGCTCTTCCCCCGCTGAAGTGAGATGAATGATTTGCTCGTTTAGAACTTTGGCTCCATCTTGAAGTTGGCGAATCCGATCAGCCGTTTCGATCGCCATTATGGAATTTTGAAAGTAAGTTATAAGCAAGATTCAATAAAATGCAAAGGGAAGGAAGAAAATAGATGATATAAAATGCAGAGGGAAGAAAGAAAGTAGATGATAGAAGTTTACCCTAAAGGCACCAAAAGCAATCTGCGAAGGCAAGCTTAAGTCTTCGTGCGTATTCAAGCGAGCTTGCTCCATCGGGCCTATGACATCAAAAAGATAGTCTGCAAGCCGCTTTGGGCACCTAAGTAGGTCAACATTACGTGGCACAGTGATCGTAAGCGATCTGTCACCCAATGATTCAGACTCGCCCAAAGCAGCAAAGGCAGCAACATATTCACCTCGAGGAAGAGGTACGATCGGATCAGCATGATCCGCACAAAAGAACGACGATCTTGTTTCTTCATTGTATTTAGATCTCGCGGTCGCCGTTGGCCGATCTAAGGCTGGCATTTTTCCTTTTGTTAGATCCCTCTCCTCAAGACTTCGATCGAAAGCACCGATCATTTCCTCTTGAACCTCAGGCACGATGCCCAAGGAAATGATGGCACCCTTTCTGCTGGGTAAGCCCCTTGAACCCGAAGTGACCTCTTCGGCTATTGGAGATAAGTGGAGATCATCGCCTCCCAAGTTGGCTGAAAGATCTCCAAGTTGTTCAGCCGCGTTAAGCTGAATAGCTGTTTCTTGGAGCCTTTCCTTCACTGGCTTTTTGGGACGCCTCACCAACTGGTCAGATCCCGATTTCTCTCCAGCTTCATCCCCCTCGAGATCAACAATCGAGGTCACTTCTTCAGCAGCTTTCGCCGCTGCAACAGCTGAGCTTGTCCCAGCAATCACCTCTTCGATAGTTTGGGGCACGGCCGACGAGCTGCCTCCTTGCTCTTTGCCCACAACCTTGAGCAAGTATTGATTTTTCAAATCCTTGAAGGATTTTTTCTTTTTCTTCGGAGGAGGAGCGTCATCGGCTTTCTCCTCGCCCTCGACTTCATTTTCTTCGTCGCTGGGCTCGCCTCCGGCACCAGTGATACCTATAAAAATTCAAAATTAGTGGAAAGAGAAAATCAAGATACAAAACACAATGCAAGTTCAGAGGAAAAAAGCTTACCATGATTCTTGGCTTTCAGGGTCTTCAAAGCCGCGACCGGCTTCCAAGCCCTCTGATCGTTGGTTGTCTTGTCTAGGACTCTGATCAACCATGGCACGATGTCAGGAACTTGGTCGAACAGAATTTTGAAAAGGGGAAAATGAATCTTTCAAGTTCATACAATTTACAAATTTATTCAGAGAATAAGAAATAAGCAAATACTTACGAGTTCGGTTCCATACGCTCGGAAGCGGCTCCTTTCTATGGTCAGTTAACTGCTCCGTAGGAATGAAGACAAAACGATGAAGACAAAACGTTGATCCCACACCCAAAGATCATCATCGTTGTCGGAGATCAGGGCCCGTTGGCCTCGTTTGGCCAAGTTAATCACCCCTCCTTTATAAACTCGGGGGGAGTAGATGTTGAGAATGTGGCGAAGTGTCAACTCCACTTCCGCCATCTCTGCAATCCATCGCATGATTACTACCGTTCTCCATATCGCTGGAGAAAGCTGCCCGAGGAAAATATTGTACATCCTACAAAACTCCTCGATCACGTTATCGACCGGAAGAGTAAAACCGATGGTAAAAGGGTAGGTCAGAACCACTGAGTGATCTTCGATATGGGTAGCTAAAGTCGACTTCTTCGGTGAGAACTTCACATCTATTGCGCCAACCTTCCAACCACAATCTTCCCGAACTCATGGTATCGATTCAGGAGTGACTGCGCAGTATACAAGGTCAATCGGAATATTTTTCTTCTTATTCTTCTCCGTTTCGCTTTGAACACTGACCTTGCAATCATTTTCGTAAGTGAACCTCTTCGGAAGAATTTCTGAATACGACTTCTTGGGGCCAAAGTTTTTTGGCTTTCTCTCTTTTCGCTTCTTGCCCTTCTTATCCCCTGAAGGGCTGGTGGCGGTGGCGATTTGCTTCGCCACCACGACAGATTGCGGCGGTACTGTGGCGGCAGTAGCAGTAGAAGCTGTAGCTTCAGTGTCAACAATGTTTTGAGAAGATGAAGACATTTCTAGCAAACACAACTGGGTGATTTGAACAACTAATCTGGAGATTTAAGGTAGAATTGAAGAACACAGACGAGAATTTGAAGAATTTTGAAAGCCAGAAGTTGTAAAGTTTGTGAAATGGTTTCAAAGCTGATATTTATAGGGCAAAAGTCATCATTGCCTCGGTAACCAATGAAAACTGTCACCCGCACGATGCCTGACACAAGCGGCGATGAGAAGTTGAAGTGACAGTTTGACGTTTCAAATTGAAGGGCCACAGACGCTCCACGTGTTTTCCTGCCTAAAGTTTCAAGCCACTTGCCAAGTTTTCTCGAGCACACGCTTGGCAAGTGGGGGGGACTATCTGTATTGGTCGAATTCTGTTCGATCACGCAAATGACACGTAGTCAACTACGTGGCAAAGAGAGGGCGGATTCCGAAGACGTTACAAATCGAAGTTAGATTGAAAACAGCTTCGATTATTGACATGGTCGATTATTTTGCATTGTCATCGGAACATTTCGAAGACGATTGTTTTAGCGGATAACTTTGGTTGATCTTATCCCGCTTTTGTCGGAGCGGATTCGGCGGAAGTTGTTGAACGTAGACAACCACTGTTGCGTGATTGAAGGGAGACGTGAGAAAGTGGAATTCTACTAGGGTTGGGAACTTCGCACCTCTTCAACCTATAAGTAAATTCCCCATTCCCCATTTGTAGACTTACGTTCATCAGAACAAGAGTACCCCTGTTCATCATCAGCCATATTATTAACATTCAATCACACCATTACTACTGTTATTACTATTATAATCCCAATTATTGTATCAAACATCAATCGTGGCTTGATTCAACTTGGAGGAGGATCCGTCTCTTTCACCGAAGCATCAGCCTCCGATTCTTCAATTCAATAAGCTTTACTGCTTTATTTACTGATTTATTATTGTCTACTTTGCTGTTTGCATGCTATTTCTATTGCTTGATACATTTACTTGCTGTCATCGATTTTATTAATCCGTTGCCATTGTATCGATCACATAACTGATTCATCATTTGCTGTATTTGCTTATCCATATCCACCACGTTAAGCGAATTGTTATCGTTACATTCTGATCGTACCATTAATTCAATAAAGTTTATTTTTATCAATCGCGTTTATACCGTCTTATTTTAACCTGTCGTCAGCTAAATCGCATAATCCTGTATATTCACCATCGATAATCTTATTATGTTGTAACTTTGCATTAAGTCCTATCGAAACCGCTTATTTAATACTAAACGAAACTAGTAGTTAAATTGCTTTCGGTGAAGTAATAATTGTGCACATTACTCATGACTTGTTTGAAATTACATTTGGATCAATTATGGTAAACTGCGAATTTGTTGCTTGTCTTCGTTTATTCGATCACATTTGCCCTCGAATTGAACCCGTTGCATTACACCATCGAATCTGCCATTCTGTTCCTTCGGAATTGATATTTGCGCTGTTTTCGAATTAAGATTCATAAAATCGATCACTTATCAACGTAAACTGCTCATCAATCGATCGAATTGAGATACAAAACGATCGCCTAAGACTCAACTAAATACAAATTTAATTGTAATACCTGAAATACGTTTTTAGGAAATACATAAGTAAGTAACCATACAGCTATTTCATCCCTTTAATGAACAAGGTTGTTTAGTTGGTGGGCAACCACTAAAATTGAACTATAGAACGAAATCAAAGTCATTTTTTTAGGGGACAAATGGGCAGTCGGTGCAAAGAATGGACATATATGTTTTGACTTTAATGCTCTCTTTCTCCTTTTGTCAATTTTGTTTGGATTTTATAGGGTTATTTTCACCGGTGGTCACTGAACTATTGTTTCATTACCACAAAGTCACTTTTGTTTCATTTGTTACCCAAAAGTCACTCAACTTTGCTCCGGTCTACAACAAAGTCACTCAAGCCGGATTTTGTTTAAAACTTGCCGGAAAAATGATGTGGCATCATTAATTAAAGATAATTTTCTTAATTAATTTTTCATCTATTAATCTAATTCTTTAATCCATTATTCTTTTTCTACCCAACCCAAACCCATTTCACTACTTCTTTTTTACCACATTATGCCAGGGAGCTATATTAGAAATATATTTCAACTAACTGAAGATTAACAGGACAATCTAGTTTAACATGATATTTCAAAAAAGTAATCTTCAGTTAATTTTCAACTGAGACCTACTGAGTTATTATTGTTATTGTATTATCGTCAGGTACGTCATGTTTTAAGGCTTTATATCTGTGTGTCAATTATTTTTTAATGCAGTAAGAAAAAGCAAGGACAAACCTATAAATTAGAATGTCATATCTTACATGAAGATATACAAATAACTATTTTATGAGTGAAAATTTTGAAATTTGATAAATATTATCTACCATATAATCGCTGGGGTACCAAGCAAAAATCGAATGACCCAGAAAAATCGAAAGAAAAAAAAAACTGAGAAAAACCAAAAATAAAAATTCGACTTTGTTTGGTATCAGCTTGTTTGGATGGTTGTTATCAGTTGTACCATATCGTACTGTTACTGTACTGTTACTATAAAATAATGTTTGTATTAATTGTTACTTTAAAATTTTATTGTATCGTTAGTCCGTCGTTACATAACGATGAAGAGCTCATTTTATGTAACGACCGATTTGGTGTGATCGCGTCGTTACCGTGTCTTTTTTCTCTCTTCTTCCCCTTAATATTCTCATATATTACCATTTATCTTATCTTTTTTATAGTAACTCTATCCCGTATCTTATTATTTTCTTGGCATTTTGTAAATTCATTATTCATTTACTAGTATGTTATATCATGAAACGACTGCAAACAATATAATCCATCAAAACGTTGAACTCAACAAAACATAAAGTACAATACAATAGATACATATGAAACCATATACATAACAACAGTCCAAACGAGCTGTTATTTTGGTTTTAAAATTTTAAAAAATTGACATAACTAGTTTGATTTCATAAATGAAAAATCTAACCAAACCGATCTAAGCTCGTTCATTTTTATTCATTCCTCGTTCCTCGTTTTCCCTTTTTGCATAACCAATTTGCCTAACATTACTCAATTTGATTAACTAATTAATTTAATACGAAATAGAAGCAAAGAGAAATGGTATCGGTATGAAATGTTTATGCCCTAAGATGACATAATGAAATGTGTTTGGGTTGGGTAGAATAAAAATAATGGGTTAATGAATTAGATTAATAGATGAAAAATTAATTAAGAAAATTATTTTTAATTAATGATGCCACATCATTTTTCCGGCAAGTTTTAAACAAAATCCGGCTTGAGTGACTTTGTTGTAGACCGGAGCAAAGTTGAGTGACTTTTGGGTAACAAATGAAACAAAAGTGACTTTGTGGTAATGAAACAATAGTTCAGTGACCACCGGTGAAATTAATCCGGATTTTATATACTCACTGACAACAAGTAACTAAAGAGAATATAATATTCAACGGACCACAAGTATTTGTTTTTCAATTTTCTCCTGTCCTGATATATGTTTAGGAGTGCATATATAAAAGAGTATATAGGCAGATATGTAGCTAGATATTAGTGGGAGTTTGGCCATAAATACCAAAAAATCTTTGAAAAAAGAGTTTTTGAAGTTGAATTGAAAAATTATACTTTAAAGTTGAAAATGTGTTTGGACATTCATTTTATTTGAGAAAAAGTTGAAAGTTTGTGAGTGAAGGAATTTTTTTTCCAAAAACTAGCAAGTTTTCATGGACAAACATTTTGTCAAAATATTTTTTGGAGAAAAGGGCAAAAAATTTATGGCCAACCAGCCATTAGCATTTCCACCCAAACTACTGAGAATAAGTTAAAAAGTCGGGAAGCGGCAGAAGAGAAACAAAACAAGTGGGCAAAGTATCAGCAGTAGGGGGAGTATCATAGGTTTTATAGTCCAACACATGAGAAATATCAACACACCATATATACAAATTAATCAGCATCACTGAGATTTTACATCAAATTATATAATTTAACCTTATTAGGAAAAAATCAAAACAAGATAATATTACTCGACCATTGTCAAGTGACAACCATGGTGTTTACATGTCTTGCATTTCAGTGGTATCACTAAGATTAAATCATATTATATGTGAGTTTAATTTCAATATTTGATTTTTCCTCCCTTATCCAATCTACCATATAATAAACTAAAATCAGAGAGTTAAAATGGAAATACAAATCGTTGGGAAAAGAAAAGTCAAAGAAAGAGCATCTCCATTTCCAAAAGAGTCTTGGTTGAATGTCCTAAAGATCTTGTACGAAGCATTGCACATTTCTCCAAAGATAACCCCTGTTTCGTGCTCGACTCTTCCCCAGGTTTAATACGTAAAATGAAAAGACAAAAGAACACAACTAAGCTTTTATTACTAAACGGCAGAACATACACCAAGAACCAAAGGGAGGCTCATGAACAACCACAATGGCCGAAATGCCAGCGGTCCAAGGCATGTGCTGTGATATGAGAAAAGATCTTAGGCATGTTCTTCCAAAAGGAAGTCTTTTCATGATGGATAAATTCAAAGAGTCTGTCGCATGGTTAAAAAATTACTAGTGGATAATTAATAAACTCCCTTTTCTACCTTTGACTTACATATAAGGATTTTATTTGGTTTAGAACTTAAACTCTTAGCATACACTTAACTCACATATCACTTAAACTCTTAATATGCACTAAACTCACATCACTCTTTACTATGCTTTCAAAACATTCAACGAATCACTGCACATTTCCCTATTAGTCACCACCCTTCACTGCTTGAATCTTTCCAGTCTTGAATAAATATTACTAGAAACAAACGAACCTACAATAGTACTTACTCAAACGGCAAAAGAAAAGAATGGGAAAAAGGTTGGTTCAAGGACTACCACATATGTCCAATGTCAGTGTTCCGAGGCGTGACATTACAAAGAATCCAAAGTAAATATATGGCAAATGGATAGAAACCAAAAGGCTAGTATGTACCAGCAATCAGTAAATTAATGGTATACTTATTTGATGAATTCCCCGGCCATACATCTTATGATTAAACTGAGGAAAAAGGGGGGTTACATTTCCAGTTTTCCACCCAAAATATGAGCAACCCCACATTCTCCATTTCTTGACTTTAGACTTTTATTTTGTCATAACTAGTATAAGTAATCTACTAATCTAACCAAACAAAAGAGAAGCTCCAAATCTAGCATTTTTCTTGAATGTAGAGCCTGTCTGCTACCTAATTCATCTTCCCTTGAAGACTATGAAACCAGTTTATCTTAAACCCTAATACTACCCCAAAAAGCCATTCCTTATGCGGCTAAACAATCTTTATCATCTCCTTCTGAAAACTTCTACAACTAAACACAACTTTTTACTGCTTCTAAAACTTACAACATTCGCTATAGCAAATCCTACTCAAAAATCATTACTGGGTCAGTAAGTCCACTCCTGAGGAAGCATTATTTCTTGGGACATTGCCGCCGGCTGTGTTCTCAAATTTCGCCTTTGTTGATCCAGCACATTATTTTGGTACTTCAAAATGTGACCTAAACACAAAATAGCTTAAATTAGAAAATGTCCAAACGAATAAACAAAGAGTTTAACATATATACATTACAATTAAAGATTAGTAAATAGTTTTTACCATTGTTGTACTTGGGCTGAACTTGAGGCTGAGGACGACTGTCCATGGCATCCAAATTCAAATTCAGGGCCTGGACCACCCTATCTGGAATTAAAACTGTCGAACAACCTGGTAACCACAAACAAAATTTGACAAGACACATAAGCACAACAGAACAAATTGAATTAATAACATGAGAAAATGTGAACGCCACAAAGCATATACTAGGAGATTTTTGTCATACAGATCGGATGATACTATTTGAATCTTTTCTTTACAGTTCATATCCACTAAAAACACACACATAATGTGACAACCAGACAAGTGAATTAAAAACAGAGCCGCAACAGTCCAAATTTCCAGTCAACTTCCACTACTCAACGCTAAGAAAGCAAAATTAACATAATAACATACGAAAAAAGCTTAACTAACTCCTAAAATCACGGCATTTCTGTAAAATTAGTACACATGTAAAAAGCTGTGGCGGAGAGCTAATTTCCATCATTAATCAGAGGTCTCGACTCTCGAGCTACATGAAGTGTAACTTCTTGACACTAATCCAAATTAGTCAGAAATTAGGTTCCATTAATACTAGAGGTCTCGACTCTTGAGTTACCCTAAAGTGTAACTTCTTGACGCTAATCCAAATTAGTCAGGCTTTAAAGAGGGTATCGGAAATAGGATAGTAGTAACCAAACAAAGAATAATACACATGCATTTCCTTATTTAATGATGCAATTAAAGTTCATAAAACAGGGGAAAACAAAAGGTACCTTGTTTCTTCCTTGTTTCAGTTTGTGTTCTTGGAATAAAAACACCAGTTCCAGCACACTCCCTTTTAGGGCCAGTATTTCCTAAGAAAACTGCTCGCATGCCTGAACCAGCCTGCTTCTGCTGCTGCTGCTGAGATTGTTGCACAGTAGGCCAAGCAGATTTTAACAAATTCAAAGACCTATCAGCTCCATTTTTCTCTCTCCCCTGATTCAACAGCTGGTGATTTTGGCTCAGTTGGTACTGCCAAAATCCATCTTTATTATGACCCAACACACCTTGCCTTTGCCTCATTCTTTCTTGATGCTTCAACCGTTGAAACTACATTTCCACACAAACAAAAATCAGTAACTTTTAACATATCAAAATTAAAAAAAAAAAAAAAAAGACAGCTTGACGCACAAAACATCCGGTGTTCACAAAGGTTCGAGAATATATTAAGTACGGAGTACTATTTTAGCTTACCTGAGCCATTTGTAACTGCTGGTAAGATACTGGTGGTTGACTAGAGTAAAATGAACCAAGATTTGGACAAGCTTTCTTCATAGTTGGACCCCACATTCCAATTTTGTCATGACAAAATCTAGCTTCTTCCTCCATTTTCTTCATTCTTGCAACTTCTCCAGCTGCTGCATAAAGCAAATCCACAGCCCCTTTTTTACTTTTCTCATCACATAATGTTGACTGAGGCGAACTTGACAAACCCCATGCCTACAAAAACAAAAATAAAGTTAACAAAATAGTATATGCAACATACAAAATATATCGCAATTTTTTTAAGCGGCCTAGTCACTGTTCAAACAGCATACGAACAAAAGTAGTATACCTTGTGGTTATCAAGAGTGGAATGAGCCATTTGACGAGCTAACTCAATAATATAATCTTCTTCATCACTTTCTGTTTCAGTTGACTCAACAACTGATTCAACTGGTGAATTTGGACTAAACATGTTAAACCCATATGAAAACTCATTTTGAAAATCACAACCAAAGTATTTCTTGCTTTCATTTTGTTCAACTTTAGTAGTACTTTTAAACCCCATCAAAATTTCATCATCAGTAAGAAACTGAGAAGGAAGCCAAAACTCAGTGTCTTTTGAGTATTGCCCCATCTCAAATGATGAAATTTTTGTCACTATGAAACATAGTTGATGGTTTATATAATAAAGTTATTGTGAGACAGATAATGTGTGGGGTTTGTAAATTGTACTAATCCTAGGTGTTTTTGGTTTTCTTATGGTTTATTTTCACTTGCGGTGTTGGAGATTGAAGGCACGCGGTTGCCAGGTAATTAGATGAGGGATATATTAGGCCTCATTTGTTTGCACTTAATGGAGGTCTGAATCTGAATGGTTCAGACCTCATGGCATTAAGTGTGTTTGTTTTTATTAAGATTTAACCACTTAATGACTCTTAATAGATCTGTATCATTCACATCTTGAATAAAGTCTTAGTATCATTAAGAGGTTCATCAGCACTCCATATATTACGACAACTAGCTACCACTGCACTACCACAATCGGCAACCACAACCACCACCACCGCTGCCAGCCACCACCGGCCACCACCACCATTGTCTACCACAGTAGCCACCACCAACCACCACTAGCCATCAACCACAACCACTAACCACCTCTACCATCATAACTCATTGCTACAACCACCAACCACTAACTATCACTACCACACTAACCACCTCCACCATCACAACCACCATTATCTCTATCAACCACCACCATCTCTACCACCACAACTCCTTAACCACCATTACTTTCCACCAACGACAATTGCCACCACCACTGCTTCCACCGACCACCTCCACCATCAAAATAACCACCACCACTACCTATCACCCCTATTACCATCGCCATTGGCACAATGATCACCACCACTACCGCCAACTAATACTAACTACCTCCACAAACACAACTACTTCACTACCAAGCACAACCACCACCATTACCTACCACCGCCAATACTGCTAGTCACTACCACCAACCACCTCTACCATCAAACCACTATTATCACACAACCACCACCAACACTATAACTGCTAACAATCACTGCTACTAGACACCACCGTCATACCACCACAAACCACCACCTTATAGTCTAATATCTCGTGGATATAATATTTAAACTATTTTATATTATGTATAAACTTTAATAAATAATAAACATAATTATAAATATTCAGATGTTGAAAAAACAAACAGTCTTAATCATTCAGTGCTCAGATCTTAATACCACATCTTAATATTCAGATGTGTATTCAGATTCAGGCCTCTTAATCTTAATAAAAACAAACGGCCCCTTAGTACCCCTCTGTCTCATTTTATGGGAAAATAATTTGATTGACACAAAGTTAAAGAAATAAAAGAAAAATTGAGATTTATAATATAAAATAAATTATTTAGAAATTTGTGTGGTCGAAAATTATATTATAAAACTAAATTATTACTTATTAAATAATATAAAAATATAATATTATTCTTTTTTTTACTGAACAGAGTGAGTAACTGATAAGAATGTGTACAGGTGTGGGGTCTACAGGGAAAGTTGGGTAGTGGGTGGAGAGAACTGTCATGAAAATGAAAGTGGAATAATACAAGGTACTTGTACTTTTGTTTTTTGGTTCTAACTTTTTTTAATATCTTGTTCAGAAATTATGGAACTATTAATTTAAATTTGTATTAGTGTTTAATTAAAGTTTGGTTGCGTGAAATAAGTAGCAACGAGTATCGTAATGACAACGTGGTGGCGCCTTTGTGATTCGTCAATATGGGAGGTGGTGGCAGCATAACTGTCCACTAGACCTCGTAGCACTTCGTGCTTTGCATGTAAAATAATAATGAGTGTGTGTGTTGTGTGTGTTTTTCCCCTTTTTTCGCTTTTTGTTCAAGTATACTTAATTTTCACTTGATTCAAATCTTTAATTTATCACTTTATGGTGAAGGTAATAGGAGTAGCACTAGATATATTTCACCTGTCATTATTAATTTTTTTTTTCCATATAGGAAAAGTACTTACCATGATTAGTAGTAAATCTTAGTTGCATTTCAGCTGCAACATGATGAATGATGATATTGCTCCGGTAAAGTAAGAGTATAATGCTAACATATGGTGGGGAAAATGCAACTGTAATATTACGGGGGTTGAAACTTGAAAAGTTCTTTATTGTTCAGTGTTCACTATCATTAAAAAAAATGCTTAAGACAATTTTTCATGGATAATTTTTACGATGTAAGCGAATTAACATATTAGATTTAGTAGGAAGAATAGTGCTGGCTTACTTTTCAAGACAATTTGTTGAAACATGTACTTATTGAGAAATATATCCTAGAAAATATGTGCATTTGTGTTGATTCATAAGTAATTTAGTACAAGCATGGAAATAGGGAAATAGTATCTTGTCAATAGGCGACATCGTCAGAGTGGATTTGGTTAAAGCCTGTAACTTGTGAGCTCATGAGAAGATCTTCCTGCATTGATATCTTTATTTTGCAGGGAGATGCACAAGAAAGATCATAAAATGCCGATTGTTTTAAAAAATGAGGTGTATACTCTAATTGGGTAAAATGTATCAGCACACGCATTTGTTTTCGTCAAACTAATGTAAAAAAATGTGTTTTATATATAAATATTTATTACTTAACCATATCTAATTAATTTAAGGCATTTGAAATTAAATTATCTTATTTGGTGTGAACAGTTGATGTGGATAAATATTTTTCCAACTAAATCTAAGAATGTTCCCACGTTTTGAATGCCACCTTGTGACTGTTTAAGTTATTAGCAGATCAGAATTAGCTGAGATTTGTAAAATTCTACTACTAGTATTGACTGTTGTTTTATCCCACTTCAATAGAAGCTAAATTTTGAATAAATGCTACACTCCCCAATAGGCATAAGTGCCAGCAAATCGTTTTTTTCCTCTAAATCAATTCGACATGACCTACTAAACTCTGTAGAAACAAATAAAAATGCTTTGTCTAATTAGAAATTAGGGAACGCTGTCAAGCTAACACATATTTCTTACTCCATCTGTTATAATTTATACATAATTTGACTAGGTATAGAATTTAAATTTACAAGTAAAAATTTTTGAAATTTGTATTTTTAAAAAATATTTCTTATATTTGCTCGCATAAGACTAATAAATATAACACTTGTGTAGTTAGAAAAGTTCTCCATTAAAATTTGAAAGCAAAAAGAGAATCTAAAAGTTAAAGTCTTTACAGAAATACAAGTATATACCATTTTTCAATAATTATTTATAAGAACATTGCCATATAAAATAAAAGAAGAGCTACTCATTCCATTTTATATGACGGAGTTTGACTTGGCACATATTTAAAAAAGAAATAAAAAATTTTGAAATTTATGGTCTAAAATAAATTTAAAAAAATTGTATGGTTAGAAATTATTTCATTAAAGGAATATTAGAAAGTATAAAGGTAAATTATTCTTAAATATAGAAATGTAACATTTTTTTAAGCTAGATTAAAAAAATGTGTCATATAAATTGAGATAGAGAACTAATATTTCTAACTTATTAGACAAAATATAAGAGGGAAAACTGGGAAAATTTTCTTTTAGCAGAGTCTTGTGTTTTTAATAAACCGTTGCTATTTCGTAATAACGAACTTGTAAAATATAGATTCTTTTTTTTTTTTTTGGTAACATTGTGAATACCATTAACAAAACCAACTCATTACACCTAAAGACTACCTGTTAGTAGCACCTTTTTGGATACTATAGAAGGCCACAAACTAAAACTAATTATATAAACTTAGGGTAAAATTCCTACATTTCCTAGCTTTTCTGGTATCCTGAATATGCAAGAGTCTAACTACTAATTGCTGCTTGATCAGAGCCATTACATGTTCATATGTAAGTATATTGTTCTGAAATATCCTCCAGAATTCCTTGCCAGCCATGTGTGGTGGACTACCAGTCCTAGTCCAGCTGCCATGATCTCCTTCTTGCACCTGTTCCATCTTTGCCTCTTTATCCAGGTTAGAGAGTCCATGAGTGTTCTGTGGCACCACTTTTGCTGAAGCCATTATTGTACCTCCATCATGAGCTGCATAGACCAGGGACACTGTAGAAATAAGTGTTCATAAGTCTCCTGCATGTTAGTGTCACACAAGCAGCAACTGTCATCACCACAATTCATATGCAGTCTGAGCATTCTATCTTTTGTTAGCAATCTGGCTTTGGTTGCTATCCACATGATAAATTTTGCTTTAGGCATGGCCACTGATGTCCAGATGAGCTCTGCCACAGGGTTGATCTGCTTGGTTCCTATTAGGTTTATATAACCTGCAGTAACAGAGTAAACACCAGAGGCTGTTAGAGTGTACTTTCCATTCATGTACCAGCCTTCCATACTCCATTTCAGCTTGTTCATCTTCTTCCAGTACAAGCTACAATCTGCTGGTACTTCGTAGGACCAGAATTCCTTATGTTTCCTCATATAGAGTTCATGAATCCACGTAACCCACATCACATCTTTTTTCTGTGTCAGTTGCCATATCAGTTTGCCCACAGAGGCCATGTTCCATAATTTACAGCACCTTATATTCAAACCTCCAAATTTATTAGGTATACAGATGTTGTCCCAAGATACCAGAGGCACCTTCTTGTGTTCAGCATCAGTTCCCCACAGATAGTCCCTGCATCTTTTATCCACTCTTTGGTTACACTTTGAGGCAACAGGAATACTGCACCCCAAAAGTTGTGCACTGAAAATAGAACAAAATTTATTACTTGCAACCTTCCAGCATATGACAGGTGCCTGGATGCAACTGAGTTGATTTTAGCGACTATTTTGTCGATTAACATTTTGCAATTAGCTTTGCTTCATTTCTTTGGAGATAATGGAAGCCCCAGATACTTCATAGGGAATGTTCCTTCTTGGAACCCTGTTCTTTGGATAATTTCAGCTCTCACAGAGTCTGTATCCCAACTAAGTATATACAAGACTTCTCTGTATTAGCAATCAGCCCAGAACACTCTGAGAAATGTTGTAATGCCTCCATAACTCTATGTACTGCTTTTAAAGTTCCTTTACAGAACACCATGAGATTATCAGCAAATATTAAGTGGTTCAGTTTCGGAATCTTACACATGGGATGGAATTTGAAGTCAGGTAACTCTCATACTACTTTCATCATTCTTGAAAAGTAATCCATGACTAAGCCAAAGAGCAGGGGAGACATAGGATCCCCTTGCCTTAGTCCTCTTTTGCCCTCAAAGTAACCATGTGCAGTGCCATTTACTCTGACTGAAAATGCTGTTGAGCTTACATATACCATTACCAGCAGAACAAATCTATCAGGAAACTTCAGACCTGTTAACACCTCTTCTAGAAAACCTCAATGCACCATGTCATAAGCCTTCCTTAGGTTAATTTTCATTAGGCACCTTGCACTAGTTTTTTTGTTATAGTGCCTCAAAATATCCTGACAGATTAACACATTGTGGACAAGAGATCTTCTTCTAACGAATGCAGCTTGATTCTCAGCCACTATAGTTGAGACATCACCTTTCAACCTTTCACAGATCATTTTTGAGATACATTTATAGAGAAAATTACAACAGGATATAGGCCTGAAATGGCTTGCTAGCTATGGGTTTTGAACTTTTGGAATCAGTGTAATGACAGTTGCATTTAGTTGTTTTAACAGTTTCCCATTGTGTAGGCTTCTCAGGACTGCTTCAGTCACATCAGTTCCTATTATGCTCCATATTGTCTTAAAGAACTCACTACTATAGCCATCTGGACCTGGGTTTTTACTGCTCTTGATGCCCCCAAATTGCTTTCTTCACATCTTTCCTATAATACTGCTTAATCAGTTCAAGTTGCTGCTCCACATTCAGCTTCTTCCCATAATGCATAAATTTCTCTATAGCCTTTGATCTTTCTCTCACTTCCACCCCTAGTAGTGCTTTGTAGAACCTCACAAGCACACCTGCTACTTTATCTAGATCAGTTTGAATTACTCCTTGCTCATCTTAGATCTAAGTCGTGCTTGCTGAAGTGTTCTTTGTTTCAAGATTGAGAAGAAGTACTTTGTACAATCATCTCCCAATTTTATCCAGTTTACCTTGCTTTGTTGTTGAAGCTGCACTTCGGCTAGAAATGAGATTCTCCTGAAGTGCTCATATTTCTCTTTCTCTTCCCTTTGCACCTGTGCATCAGTAGGCCTTGTTTATAGTTCTTGTTGTATTGCATTCAGTGCTTCTCTTGCCTCTTCCACCTCCTTCATTAGTCCATTTTGAGTTTTCCCTGCCAAATTCTTTAGCTCTCTCTTTAACTCCTTCAATTTCTTGACTATCTGGAACATCAGACAACCTTCTACTGGCATCTCCCACCCTTTTTTTACCAATTCTAGGAACCTTGGATGATGTACCCAAAGCATTATTAAACTTAAAGGCCTTCTGTGCTCTTATGCTTGTAGACACTTCAGTTACCAGAATTGGGCAATGATCACTTATACCCTCTGGAAGAAAGTTGGTGACACAAGGTGCCATGTTGTCTAGCCATTCTCCATTGATGAATACCTAATCCAACTTTGAAAATATCCTGGAGTCTTGTCTGTCATTCCATGTGTATTTGCACCCAGTTTGAGCCATCTCTTCTAGTTGGCAGTCTAGTATGCAGTCATGGAAATCCTCAATTTCAGACCACCCCACGGTGTTGCCTCCCATTTTATTATTTGCTGACATTATTGAGTTGAAATTCCCCAGTAACATCCATGGCATACTATAAGTTTGTTCTACACTTCTCAGATAGTCCCATAATGTTTTCCTCTCCTCTTTTGTGTTAAATGCATACACAAAAGTGAGGAGTACTGTCTTGTTTTGAGCCACTATTTTAACCTTGCAGCTAATAGTTTGTGCAGAGCTACTAACATACTCAGAAAGGTTAGGGGTCTTGTCTTTAAACAGCTGGCTTCCACATAGCTACAGCTGCAACTTCATAGAAGTCTGGCCTCCAAACCAAAATAATCCTCCTATTATAGTGGAAAGACAGATTAATAAGGGTTTGCCAGCCTCTAAACATCCCATAAATTTCTTTCTCCACATTATTTTGTTTTACTTTTATTTCCAACAGTCCTACCATGCCAGCTTCTAACTTATTACAGAGGAATTTCACTTCCTTCTGTTTATTCAGGCCATTTAGGCCTCTCATATTCCAAGCTACAATTCTAACCATACCCAAGGGCTTGGCTAGAAGAACTTCCCACATTTCCAACATGACTTAGGTTTGTACCTGGTATCTGCTTTGCTGCTTCCCCCTCTGCTTGCTCATAGTCTTCTGTAGATTCGCCGAGCTTCTTTTGACATATTTTACAACTCATACAAATTAAAGCGATATGATAAATTATACTTTTTACGTGAGCCGCGACACATTATAATTAATAAGTACAAAAAATTAACATACACTGATATTCTTAACTTATTAGGAATATAAGAGGAAAAAGTCATTTCTTTTCATGTCGATATTCTTTTAACATGTTTTACAAATTACAAATCATGCAATTTAAAGAAATAAGATAAAGTATACTTTGTACATGAGTCGTGCACACATCATAATTCATAAATATAAAAAATTAACATAATACTGATGTCGTATTGAAATTATACTAAAAACCTATGCGAATGTCGTGTGCTAAAAACCTATGCGAATTGTATTGGTGAAATTACAACACGAACACGTGGCGAGGCTGGGGCATGAAGCTCGAGGCGACGGATATGTGAACTATATGATGGCCATGAGAATTATATCAGGAGGCTCGAGGGTGGAGCCCCAGATTAAGACTGCTCGTGCCACACACAAATTGCTAGAGGCCCTGAGGCAGACAGATCAAAGCCCCGAGACAAGTGGTTTGACTTCAGTAGAATTGAAGCCCCACGATCTCAGCATTTAATGAGGGGAAGATCGTGGATCACTCACGATATAAATATGGAGGAGTGGGCAAATTAATGCCCACGATTATCTCAAGCCTAATCGCTATAAATATCATTTATATATCAATGTAAAGGCATTCACAAATATAATCAAAACTCTGTCAAATTGTACCCTCAAGTATTGAATATAGAAACCATTTGTTCTTGTGTTATTATTTCGTATTACTAATCTATTTATTGCGAGCTTGATACATCAAATTCCTTGTAACCCAAACATAAATTCAATTATATTTTAAAATCGTATTATAGGCATACAATATGGCGCCGTCTGTGGGGATTAAACAATTACACTTTGTTCCAATATTTTGTCACACATTCATCCACATCCATTTTAGCCCTATAAGATGGGTGATAACATCTGAAGAGTGGTAGGAGATCAATCTCGCCCCGTTGGGCAAACTGGCGCTACGGATGGCGCATTTATTCCCCCACCACCAGCTGATCCCACCTTATCGGGGTCATATGACTCTTGGAATATGTATATTATGGATTTTATTCCGCAAGTTAGGGAACAATTTACTGAACAAGGTTGAGTAAACGCCGAAATGCATTGTAACAACCCAAGCCGCTAGTGATACTGTCCGCTTTGAGCCTAGGCTCGCATGGCTTTAAAATGCGTCACTAGGGTCTAAGGCCAGTTAACTTATATACCCAACATCTCTCACGTGTTATGCCGATGTGGGATACTTAACCCTTAGCTGGGGTGTTACATACACCCCCTCTTATGGACTCAGCGTCCTCGCTGAGGTTTGCCCCGTGTACCCGGGATTTGTCTAGACTCAGCCCTGAAGTTTGACCTATATCGACAAGGCTGACACGGAGTGGCTCTGATACCATCTGTAACAGCTCAAGCCCACTAGTGATACTGTCCGCTTTGGGCCTAGGCCCGCACGACTTTAAAATGCGTCACTAGGGTCTAAGGCCAGTTAACTTATATACCCAACATCTCTTACGTGTTATGCCGATGTGGGACACTTAACCCTTAGCTGGGGTGTTACATTAGCTCATTACAGACTATCTCAGAAAGTGTGAGAGGTGCTGCTTCTCCCACCGCTACTCAACTTGTGGCCCCTAATGGAAGCACCCCGAATTTTGTTCCATCGGGCGCAACAACAGGGGGACTTCCAAACGGTGCCCCGTCTAGAGGCTCGGGGGCTGCCCCTAACGGCACGATGCCCTTTGGAGCAACTCCCATGGTAGTGAAGACAGCGCTCGTGGCTCTAATCAGCGTCTTGGAAGACCTAGAAAAATAGAAAAAGGACCTCGAAGCTCAATTCGAAAAATGGGTGGAGAAAATCCCCGGGGTCAGAATGTCTCAAAGGGTGCTGGATATTGAAAATGTAGGCAATAGGCTTTCAAACCAAAAGCGGCCCCAGCCCCAATTCCAAAGCACTTCAAGCTACAAATCTTGAAGAAATACGACGGTACGACCGACCCAGCAGACCATGTGGTTGAATATATGGCCATGGTAAGAGGAAACGATTTGTCTATGGTGGGATTGGAATCTATGTTCCTCAAAAAGTTCGGGGAGACGCTTGAGAAGGGGGCACTGCACTGGTACTTGAACTTACCATATGAGCCAGTCGTAAACTTTGATGAACTGGATGATTTATTCATTAAGGCACACACCAGCGCTTAAAAGAGCCAACAGATAAAGGAGGAAATCTTCCATGTGAAGCGGTGGTACAAAGAGCCACGTAAGAATTTTCTTGAGCGCTTCCAAGCGAAGCAAATGGAAATGCCTACAATGGATGATAGCTTGGATATCATGGCGTTTGAAAGGAACATAAACACAAATAACTCTGATGTTGCCGCCGAATTGAAGAAAGATCTCCAGGAGTGGCAAGCTTACACTTGGAATAAGGTTCATGATAGGACATCGGCCAAAGTTAGGTTGGAAGAAGACGAATAGAGGTCCGCAGGCCGAAATTCTGGGCATAAGGGTCGCCCCGAGTAATTTCTACGCGCCGATGTGCCACGAAGGAATTCAAAGGGTCGATATGAACCCTATAATTCACAAAGGCAACATGTGAGCCAAAGTATAGGAGGTAAGGTTAGCCCTGCTGCTAACTAGAAGAACACCATGGGGCCATCCTTAGTATCTAAGAAGAAGGATCAACCCCGTATTTTCGAGTATAATTTCAATATCTCCAGCGCATATTTGGTGAATGCAGTGATAGAGATAACTGAAAAGGAATTAAGGCTCCCGAAGGATATGAGGTCTAACCCCGCGAAGAGGGCCCAAATCTATTGTCATTTTCATGACGATCATGGGCATCTTACCAAGGATTGCAGGGACCTACGGTACGAGGCGGCCCACTTTCTCAAGAAGGGCATGCTAAAGGAATTTTTGACTGACAAGGGAAAGCAAACCCTTGCAAAGAATAGGGGTGGAGGACAACCACCAAGGGTCCCATCTCCTAAAAGAGTTGTTAGTATAATCACCGGGGGGTCGGAAGTGGACGGCGTGAAGTTTTCCACGGCTAAGAAGTTTGTGAAGCATTCCATCACATTAAAAAAGAGGAGTCGAGTTGGGAGCTCGGAGGATGAAATTATCTTTAACGAAGATGATTGCGAGGGAATGATATTACCTGTTGAACCCCAAAAATTACCCTTTCTTTAAGAAAATGTAGGTTTCGGGTATAATGTTCAACAATATGGGATCCCAAAGGATTTCTTTGGAGTCGCCACCTAATTTAAGGATTATTAGGAACCTAAGTTAACTAAAGAGTGCAATTTATTCTTTAATTAAATGAAATTAAATTAAAAATCAGAGATTCTTAGGTAAGTGGTTCTATTAAATTCGAAAGAAGGTCCCTTGCAGGAGCACTTTCGAAAATCCGCTAAATGCGGTTAATCCGGCGGTTTTCACGAATTTATTAAGGATAAGAAAATATAAAGTTAATTTTAAATGAGGATAATACGAATAATATAAATAAGATAAGATTTTAATTATGTCGATACTTAGATAAATAAATGATCCAATTTGAGATTAGTTAACTAGATAATGAAATAATAATTAATTAATTAATAAAATAAGCAAAGGTTAAATGAAGTTAGATAATTAAATAAAACAAACTAAATAAATAAATGGATGATAATAAAGGGATTAATTAATTGATTGAATAAATAGATAAATAAATAAACAAATAAATAACTTAATTAAATAATAATACTTGCCAATTTTAATTAAATAAAGGAGTAAATGACTAATAATCGATTAATTAAATGAATAAATGAATAGATATTTAATTGATCAAATAAATGATTAATTGAAATTAAATAAATTAGATTAAGTAAATAAGTAAATAAATAAAGGATTGAAATTTAATTAATTAACTAAATAAATAAATTAGATTAAATAAATAAATAATTGAATATTAATATAATCAATAAATAAATAATTCAAATGCAAATTATGATGAAGGTACGATTTTAATCGAATTTTATTTGCACTCGTTAATTGCCAAATGATCCTAAATATCCAGAAATAAATTGGCGATTCGCAAAGAAATGATACAAAAGCATTCATATAAAAGAAAACAATTTAAGTGATTTACAATGATTATTCATAATTCAAATACCATTTCTATTCTACAGGGATCCTAAAACATGTTTTTCTAAAGAGGACGGGAAAGAGAGAGTTCAGAAAGTAGAACCCGGAAGCGCAAACTCATCAATTTGAGCCTTGTATTTCACAATTTTTCACTTTTTGCTTTTCTTTCACATTTCCCGGGGATATCAAGTCCCGAAAATGTGGAGCGGATCAAACGACTTCCCAATGCATGCCATCCCAATTTGTGAGTTTAGCAACTCGTTCCCACGGTGATGATCATGTAAAGAAAAGTAAATGAAAATTAGCAAACGACTGAAGCAGAATATTATCTAAACAGGAACTGATATGCAGACATTCAAATACAGAAGTTTACTACATAAATAGGGAATGTGTAATGCTTTAAACTTAGACATGCTCGCAGGTGGACATTGCAATTTATTATTCTCTAAACAGATGACATGGTTATACATCAACTCGCGTACTAACTTAGCAATTTGACCCCATTAAAGTCCCACACTGGAATCAATCCACATTATTAATCTACTGGTAGATAGCAGCTATTATAACAAGCAAACTGCTTCAGCAAATTATAGTAAAACAGATCCACCCAAATACTTCATTGATTCCAAAAAGAACAAGAAATTATAAACTAACTACTACATGCTACTTGCAATTAAACTACACAAGTACATTTTCAACCCTTATTTAAACAAATTCTTACTCATATGATGCTAAGGAAACTTGGTACTAAACTTACTAGAACTGAAAGGAAAACTTTTCCCTAACAGAACCAGATTGCTGCATTAAAGAAGAGAGCAAAACAAGCTCCTTTTCAACTCTTTTAAGTACACTTTTTAGCTGCTTTCAGGTAGCCAGCAATTAGCCTTAATCAGGACATCAGTTTCAGAGGAATAATACAACCACAACTAAACAGATTCAGGGCAAGGCAAAGCCAGACTAAGATCTTACCTTAAACACTCCATGTCTATGACAAACTTATTTCATCACCCTAATGCCAACAGGCAGCAAATACTTACCAACTAGAAAGACACCAACTACAAGAATGCACTGAGACCACTGCTGAACTATCGAATCCCAGAGAAGAGAAAAAGAAAAGAAAACTAAAACCAATTCGATCTGAATCCTTAAGAAAAAAAAGACTGTCATAATCACAAAAATTTCAGCTTTCAAGCCTAATGGCACCGAGGCAAACAGAGGATAAGAAACAAAGACCATTCAGATCTATGCACTAGACTACCTGCACACTCACATCTATGCACATACACACACGCACACACCTGGACAGCCCCTCACTCTCCAACTCCCTCGCTGAATCAGGCAACCTGCAGCCTCTACATTCAACTTTAGACATCTGCTAACACCTGCTCACTTCTCCAAACTACCAGGAAAACAAGCTGGACCAACCTGCACCCTCTATACTAACCTGAAACCACTGCTATATTAATACAGAGCCAAATACTCTCTTTGGAACTCATCAGAAAACCCTGCTGAAACAACTTCACATACCATTAGCATCTCAACTACACACACAACTATACACTCACCAGCACACACCAAAGCCACTCCATACGCCTGAACACATTTGCAATACACACACAGACCGACAGAACAACTTACTTTTAGCTTAGATAAAACAGGGAATCAGACAAACATTGAAGAAACTTTGGATTTCAAGTAGTCTTTAGAAACCACTAAAACTTGAAACTTTAACTTAAATGTTCATCATAAACTTCTAATAGTTGCAGTTCATAGAGCGACCTAGTTAAGCTCAAATACCATGTATCCAAAGTGACAGTTTTACACACAAGTCTCAGCCTTTAACTAGACTATTATTGAATCTTTAGGACCATTTAAGTTTCATAAGAAAGGTTCTATCTTTGATAATGCTTCAGAAATACATTTCCAGATTCAAACACGACTAAATTGATATGAAATGAACCACAGATTGCTAAATAACTTTCAGGTAAAGAAAGATGATAAAAGTTGATGGTCATTACCTCTTTGCGAGCAGTGAACTGAGTTTAAACTAAAGCGATGCGACTCGAACCAAAGCGACGACTTGAACAATAAAGCGACAACAGAAAACCAAAAGACCAGGAACACCAGGAAACCGGTGCAGTGACAATATCAAAGTAATGCTAAGAACCAGAACTAGAAAAAACCAGTATACTCTCTGTGTATTTTAAGGAAAAACATAAACTAACTATATGTCGTTCATACTTTCTCTCTGCCTCCCTTTTTCTGCTGCTCCGAACCCTCCCTAAAACTGAGAATAAGGAGTATAAATACCTGATGAGTAGGGTTTTCGGATGGTGCCCAATTCCCAAATTCGACCCCTAATTTCGACCTTTTCTTTGTAGGATAAGGGTTAGATTCGTCTCTTCACATAAAGGTGGCCCAAATCCAACCTTTATCCATACAAAATGGCCGTTAGAATCGATCTAGGGCTCGAATTAACTTGCTTTTTGAAATGGACGACAGGATTTGGAACTGCGTGGTTCTGGTATGGAAAAGGCAAAGAAGGGAACGTGGGGAGGGGACCACTGTACAAATTCTTGGACTGATTAGCTGAGTTTTGGGGGGAAATTGAATGGGATTAGGGGTTAATCGGGTAAGGGAAACGGGTAAGGGGAGAAAGAAAGCGGGTTTCTCTGATTTTTTTGGGGAATGTATGTATAGGTTATATGTGCTTTGCACAAATAGGTTATAATTTTATATTAGGCACGAATTTAGCCACTTTTAACATTAATTAAGAAAATGGAGGGGTTGCACGGGTGGGTAGAATTAGGATATGCCTGGCAAAGTTTGACCCTTTTACTCAGAAATTAACCAATTATATTTAATTTTCGAAATTATCCTTTGATTAAATAATTAGATATTTAATTAAAATTTTTTGGAACAAAATTGGGTGTCAACAGCTGCCCCTCTTTACCCGGAAAAGGATGAAAGAGTTTTCAGGGTAAAGAAGTTGACGGAAAAGCCAATTTTGTCACGATAAAGCCAGAGACTTTTGATTCCAAGAACCAAAAGGCGAGGCTTATGGCCGAACTCCGGTTTCTGAGTTGCCTACATATCTCGGGCTGAAAGAGAATCAGGCCATATGTAGTTCAACGACACTTAGATAGAAAAGACGCACGAAATAGGATAGAATTTAGACTGACTCCTAATCTGGAATGAAAGATTAGGATAGAATTTGCTTGTTCGAGTGCGACTCTTCAGATCCTCGTTGACGAGTCTAGCTCATATCAACGATTGCCCCAGTTCACTGCTAAGAAAGAGTTCCACGTTATGCTCCAAATGCTGCTGCGGCGCTGCTAAAGCCCTGTAATAAACTCGACAAACAGTAAGCGAGCAACTGCTAATAAATTTTGATAATCAAAGTAAGAAATGAGCAAATATTGATGATACAAATTTGCAAGTGCAGGGTTGCGATATCATTGATACGTTGTCTTCCAATCAACTGGCGAAGCAATAAAGCAAGTGCGAAGGCATAATGCAAAGCATTTTCATCAATCTTGACAAATCAACTGGCAAGCCGGTCGGGCATGAAGCAAGGAGGGTCTTGGGGTTGATTGTCGAACAAATCAGCTGGCGAACCGGTCCGGCACGAAGCAAGGAGGGTCTCGGGGCTGACCTGTTAACCTGAAAAGTGAAACAAGACGTAATACAAAGAAAATGCGAAGGCATAATTTAAAGCAAGTGCAAAGTAATTTGAACAATCTTGACAAATCAACTGGCAAGTCGGTCGGGCATGAAGCAAGGAGGGTCTTGGGGTTGATTGTCGAACAAATCAGCTGGCGAACCGGTCCGGCACGAAGCAAGGAGGGTCTCGGGGCTGACCTGTTAACCTGAAAAGTGAAACAAGACGTAATACAAAGAAAATGCGAAGGCATAATTTAAAGCAAGTGCAAAGTAATTTGAACAATCTTGACAAATCAACTGGCAAGCCGGTCGGGCATGAAGCAAGGAGGGTCTTGGGGTTGATTGTCGAACAAATCAGCTGGCGAACCGGTCCGGCACGAAGCAAGGAGGGTCTCGGGGCTGACCTGTTAACCTGAAAAGTGAAACAAGACGTAATACAAAGAAAATGCGAAGGCATAATTTAAAGCAAGTGCAAAGTAATTTGAACAATCTTGACAAATCAACTGGCAAGCCGGTCGGGCATGAAGCAAGGAGGGTCTTGGGGTTGATTGTCGAACAAATCAGCTGGCGAACCGGTCCGGCACGAAGCAAGGAGGGTCTCGGGGCTGACCTGTTAACCTGAAAAGTGAAACAAGTTATAATATAAAGCAAGTGCAAAGGCATAATTGAAAGCAAGTGCAAAGCAATTTAGCGTAAAATGTAAAGCAACGCAAAAGCGATTTAGCGAATCAATAGGCATGAAAGTCCAACAAGGGAGAAGCCCCGCCTGGTGGTCAACCTGAAAGAATAAAACAAGGAATTAACCTTTTTTTTAAAAGCAAGTGCAAAGCAAAGTAGTGCGGAAATGTAGTTAGTACGATAGCTATTGATAAATCAATTGGCGGGATAATCCAGCAAGGATGGCCTTGTGCGGATTATCAACTAAAACAAGGCGATGCCCTATTTGGCTTAGTTTTGAAAACACAAAACCAGCCTCGGCTTTGTCGCCTATTAGGAATGAAAGTCATAGGGGTAGAAATGCCGCCTGTTCGGCAATAACTCATGACAGAGCATAATGCTTTAAGTCATGAAAAAGGCAATGCGAAGGCAACTTTGGATGCGCGTTCAATAAATTGTTCATCCATAATGCGAATGATCCTTTCATTGCAAGCTTTCTCGTTCCTGCTCTCAAAGAAAAATTTGTTAGTTTTGGGTAGGGGCGTTTGATTTGTGCTGATTCATCTTGAACTTGCTGTCGCTGCTTCCTCGTTCTTCTTTGGACTTGGGCTTGCAAATTGTACTCAGAGACTTGACTTATGAACTCAATGTTGTATAATATCTCAAGATAGAGGCAAAGTAAAGTAATTTGATAAAATATTAAACAAATAATCATTGATATGCAACCGAAAGTTATAATGCATTTAAAAATTTCTGCTTTAACTCAACTCATGACATATCTTGAAACAAACTGAACGTCCTTTGTCTTTGCGACTTGTGCTAATCTTGAGTACTTTAAAACTCTGCCACTTCATCCTTCGATAAGTAATACCAATCTCGCAAAAATCTGTCCCAGTTATAATCTTTATGCCTTCAAACTCTTTTTGCAAAATTTGCCCCAGTTTCTATCTTCCATATCTTCAAATTATCTTGCAAAATTGCCCCAGTTGCTATCTTTCAAATCTTCAAATTATCTTGCAAAATTGCCCCAGTTACTTGCCTTAGGGGAGACTGAAAATTTTAATATTATAGAGTCGAGCCCGTTAAGAGCGCCTACGTATCCCTCCACGGGAATCAGACTGTGCGTAGTTCTGCTTACATAAAGATTTTGAGGAAGTATGGCAATCTAAGTACGAAACCGCATCCGAGTTGGAAAACCTACACATCTGCCCAGATGCATAGTTCGGAATTACATCAAAAAAGATAAACAAGCCTAAAGTGTTACAATATTTTGACCGAATCTGAAGGGGATTGCCTACTTATCCTGTTGCCATTACAGGAATCAGGTCAGAAGTAGTTCAAAATACATAAAAGAGGATATTGGGGGGAAATTCTATGCTAGTGCAACCGAACTCTAAGCGAGTTGCCTACGTATCCCGCCTTGGGAATCAGGTCACGCGTAGTTCGCGTTACATCAAAGATTACATCCAAACCAATGCTACTTGCGGTTGCTTCAGACATAGTATCCATTGACAGCATCTGCGTTGATTACCTTTGGCCAAACTTGATTATAAATATCTGCCAGGATTAGTGTTCTTCCACATAATGACATTTCCAACTTGGTGCACATTTTCCCGTTGCTTCTTCTTAGTTAGGAAAGAGATTCTTCAAAACCAATTGCCCCGGTTTGAGGTAAGCTATTCAAATCTTCTCTTTGCGCATTCAACATCTTCCAACTCATCTTCTTGAATGGTTTCTCAAATGAAGGAATTCCATTTGTATAGATAAACCGCTTCGGCTCCAATTGCCGGTAAATAAAGCTGCCCCAGTTTGAAGTTCTAATGGTAATGTAATATCCAAAGAGTGCAAGAGTAACTTTCCAATGCATCATCCTTAAATTGTTCAGTTGTTTCGTCATAGGTCACAAGCTAAGTTCAAGCAGGTTTTGTTAATTTTAATTTGAAACAGTAGTAAGTATATTAATCAAAAGCAATAATAAAGCACATAAATAATTAAAGTATAGCAAAATAATAAGGTAGGAATGCAGTGCATTTGTTTATTCAAAACCTAATTTAGGGAGGCATACAGCATAAAAGTAAACATGCAGGATTTTAAAAAAGTTATTTGAAAGACATAGACATAAACATAAAGCAAAACACAGTTCAGGGCCTCAAGCTGACTGTGATGCCAAAACAAAAATAACGAGTTCACTCATCAAGTCTCTTTTGGACCACAAGTCCAATTAGCCATCACATCACTTGGTTCAGCATTCTGCACATGTGGCTCTTTCTCAAAATCTTCAATAGTTGCACTGCATTTCAATCCATCATTCAAGAATAGGCTGTCAACACCTTCAATCAAATTCTGCATGGCCATTTCTGGTACTTGGACAAATGACTGGTTCAATGGTAAAAGAGACTGTGGTATGATACTAGTCGGCTTCTTCTCAGACTCAGCCTTTCCCATCTTTCCTTCAGCGGGGTTGCCACCTAGGCCAAAAGTTCCCTCATTCTTTGGCAACAGAGTTAGTGCTTGCTTAGGTACCTTAGAAGCAATATTATCAACCTTTACATCATAAATAGAGACTATGGTGCCCTTCAGATTTGGCTCTTCCTCAAGAGAAATCATATTAACTGCATTGTTGCCATGGTTGGGAAGAGGATTATCATGCACATTTTGCTGAGTGCCGGTGAGTTGAATGGTTCCTGCTTTGATTAGACCCTCGACCTTGTCTTTGAAAGTATAACATCTCTCAATATCATGGCTGGCTGCCCCTGAGTGATAAGCACAGTGCTTATTTGCATCATACCATTTTGGAGGTGGGTTTGGGGTGTTATCAGGGATAGGCTGCACAACTCCTGCATTTCTTAATCTCTCAAAAAGCTGGCCATATGACTCGGCTATGGGAGTATAGGTTTTGGTTGCTCGCCTTTCGTAATTCTGATTAAACCCTTGCACGTTGGGACGAACAGGAGGACGAGGCTGGTAATTCTGGGGTGCTTGAAAATTTGGCTGACGAGGGTATTGATTAGGTACATGTGCTCTAGGTTGGTAGTAATTTGCTTGTGCATTATAAACCGGATAAGGAACAGGTGGCATCTGGTAGTGAGTGGGGTAATTTGGGTAATATGGGCTTTGGTAGGTGGGAAAAGCAGATGGATTGTCAAAATTCAACTTTTCAGCCGGTCGACGCTCGATGTCTCCCACAACAGCTCCCACTTCCTCTTTCTTCTTTTTGTTAAAGCCATTACCAGACCCAGACTGGATTGCCTTACTTGTAGCTTGCAAAGCGGCCAAATTTGTGATCCTACTAGATTTCAAACCAGCTTCATACATCTCCCCCGTTTTCACTAGATTGGCAAAAGTAGAGTTAGTCATGGATGCCATTCGATCATAGTAGAATTCATCCAATGTGTCGATGAAATGTCCCACAAACTCTTCCTCACTCATGGGAGGCTTAACTTTAGCCGCCTCACTCCTCCAACGTACTGCGTATTCCCTAAAAGTCTCGGTTGGCTTCTTCTTAAACCTTGCAATAGCCAACCGATCTAATGGTATCTCAGCGTAGAAACCAAAACGCTCCATGAAGTCGTGAGCCATACTCCTCCAGTTAATCCATTTTGAGGGATCCTGCTCGGAGTACCAGTCTAAAGCTTCGCCTTCAAGACTATGAATGAATAATTTCATACGAAGCTCTTCATTCTTCCCCACTCCCAAGGTTTCACAGTACCTTCTCAAATGGGCTCGGGGGTTGCCTTTGCCATCAAACTTAACAAACTTTGGTACTTTGTACCCTTTTGGGTATTCAATCCCAGGATGAACACACAAGTCTTCATATTCTAGACTTTCCTTGTCCTTGCCTTTTGATGCTTTGCTAAGAGCACTCATCACCCAACCTTGTACTTTTTTCTCCAAATCTTCACTCCCATCGACTGCTCTTTCAGCTCTTCTAACACCATTTTGAAACTTCACATAAGGAGGATTGGTGTAATCATCAATTTGCACAATAGGAACATCTTGCCCGCCAGATACCGCCACTTGGAATAATGGTGCGGACGGATTTTCAGTATAAGCTTGCGGGATGGGTTCATTTTGGTAAGTGGAGGTTGGTATGGATATGGAGTGTTTGTCTGATAATAAGTATTGGCAGGGTGCGGGGTGTATGATGGGTATTGTTGATGTGATGGGTAGATGGGTGGTCGGTTGATTGTTTGGCTAGATTGAGCGTTATTGGAGGTGGAGCTTGGGCAAGTGGCAAGTTGCTTTGGTGGCCTGGTGCTTTTAGAGAATTATGGGTGTTCAACGGTGTGTTCATATTGGCGGCTCCATCAATTGAGTTCAGAGATTGCCCCATTTGACCCAGAGAGGGGGATGCATCGGGCCCACGTAGCGGCGTGTTTTTAGGAGTTTGCCCTTTTACCGCAGCCAGTTCATCTTTTAGCATCTGTAGTTCCTTAGCCATTTCAAGAATCAGATCGTCTTGCGCAATAAGGACATTTCTTCTTGAAGATTCAGGAGTTGCAGGATTTTTCTCGGTATTGCGAGGTTCATCATCTATTCCAGTCATTGTCGGTTGTGGAAATGTGTACCAGTATACAGATTGGTCTTTTGCCCTTGTGTAATAGGAGTGATCAGCCAGCTTAAATCAGCACAAATCAAACCTCTGTTTGGGGGATAAACAAAACAAAAGAAAAAGTTCAAAAGTAACCATGTTAGTTTGCATGTCATTGGCAAAATTGCACACAAATCACATAGCGCGCATCACGTAGCGCTTTGTATTTTAAACTAGTTGACATGTGGCAAACACAAGTAGTCGAGCGTAAATGAAAATGCGAACGTTTCCTACCCTGTAAGGTGCCTCTTTGCCAGAGGTGGGCCTAAGACGCGCAAACAAGTGGTAACGAAAAATAGTTCATGCCAGTTTTGAGCAATTCAGATTTAGAGTAAGCGATAAATAATAACAATAATTGATAATAATCAGCTCGCCGCCTCGACACCCGCAATTCTGTTATCCCAACCATCTTCTCAAAGTTGGTGCCAACTCAAAATTCTAACGCAACTCATGCTCTCCACAACATCTGCACCAAATTTCTAAACCCAAATGCCTAAAACCCTGAAACAAACCTCTATACCTTTTGCAAACATCAACGCTCCTCCAAGCACAACTCCCAATTAATTCACAACATCCAAGGGTGAGATTTCAACTGCCTTCACAATACCAGACTGCAAATCATGAAAGGCGCCAATTGGCCTTTCAAGAACAAAACCTCACTGGTCCTCGGCTTTAGTCAAGCCTCTCAGCTTCCTAGGTTTTGCAAGGCTCACAGACCTTGTTCATAGGGCTCCTCACTGGTCCTCGGCTTTAATCAAGCCTCTCAGTTTCCTAGGTAGCCAAGACCGCACTGGTCTTCAGGAGGGACCCCATTGGTCGTTTATAGACATAGGGGCTTCACTCTCCTAGTATGCGACAAGCATACTTCATTCCATAAGAATTTGCAACTGGTTAGTCAACATGGGCCTGCACACACGCAAAGCCATTCACGAGAGGGACCCCACTGATCTTTTAAAGACACCAGGGGCTTCGCCTATTAGATCTCACTACACCAGACCATCTCCAAAACACAAGCCAACCAAATCCGCCTAACTTTCCCCCCCGACTACAATTCTACCTTGTTCACAAAATTCTCTGTGGGCTGCTATGACCACATGGATCCTGCTAAATTCTTCCATTTTTAACCTAAAAGACAAAATGGGAGACGAATTCTAAATCTGATTTTGCTCAAAACATGGTTAGGACTGAGGATTCGTTATCACATAGCACATAATATGCGGGTCGTTGGGTCGCAAGGACCTGTCGACATAAGGGCGGTTTCCTAACTATGGAGGCGGTACCAAGGACCGGGTCCAGACTAAGGTATAAATGCATGCATGCTCCTAGAGCTCATTCTAAGAGTGGGTTAACGGTTGAGGCTAACAGGTGAGTGGCAAGCGGCCTCGCAGTCGAATTACTCCCACGACAACCGCCGGTGTACCAACTCGTCAGAGGGTTCTTTAGTGGAAGAAAGTGCGGGTACGCATGAGCGTACCTCACGGATATTTGGGGTGAAAATGCAAGAGGTTCCCAGGAGTGGGGGAAGTATGAACGGAATGCCAGTTTGTATATGTGCGCAAATAGGGGTGTAGTGACATGCTTTTCGTGACACACAGCAATCAATTAGATTAATCTAAGCATGCTCACAAATAAACAATAGATATAATCATGCTAGTTTCAACATACAAACGCAATAATTAAATAAGCTACGCATACTAGTATCATACAATCCAAGCAATACAAATAAACAAATTCGTGAAAGCCTTTTGGTTAGAACCATTGCGTATCCCCAGCGGAGTCGCCACGCTGTTGAACCCCAAAAATTACCCTTTCTTTAAGAAAATGTAGGTTTCGGGTATAATGTTCAACAATATGGGATCCCAAAGGGTTTCTTTGGAGTCGCCACCTAATTTAAGGATTATTAGGAACCTAAGTTAACTAAAGAGTGCAATTTATTCTTTAATTAAATGAAATTAAATTAAAAATCAGAGATTCTTAGGTAAGTGGTTCTATTAAATTCGAAAGAAGGTCCCTTGCAGGAGCACTTTCGAAAATCCGCTAAATGCGGTTAATCCGGCGGTTTTCACGAATTTATTAAGTATAAGAAATATAAAGTTAATTTTAAATGAGGATAATACGAATAATATAAATAAGATAAGATTTTAATTATGTCGATACTTAGATAAATAAATGATCCAATTTGAGATTAGTTAACTAGATAATGAAATAATAATTAATTAATTAATAAAATAAGCAAAGGTTAAATGAAGTTAGATAATTAAATAAAACAAACTAAATAAATAAATGGATGATAATAAAGGGATTAATTAATTGATTGAATAAATAGATAAATAAATAAACAAATAAATAACTTAATTAAATAATAATACTTGCCAATTTTAATTAAATAAAGGAGTAAATGAATAACAATCGATTAATTAAATGAATAAATGAATAGATATTTAATTGATCAAATAAATGATTAATTGAAATTAAATAAATTAGATTAAGTAAATAAGTAAATAAATAAAGGATTGAAATTTAATTAATTAACTAAATAAATAAATTAGATTAAATAAATAAATAATTGAATATTAATATAATCAATAAATAAATAATTCAAATGCAAATTATGATGAAGGTACGATTTTAATCGAATTTTATTTGCACTCGTTAATTGCCAAATGATCCTAAATATCCAGAAATAAATTGGCGATTCGCAAAGAAATGATACAAAAGCATTCATATAAAAGAAAACAATTTAAGTGATTTACAATGATTATTCATAATTCAAATACCATTTCTATTCTACAGGGCTCCTAAAACATATTTTTCTAAAGAGGACGGGAAAGAGAGAGTTCAGAAAGTAGAACCCGGAAGCGCAAACTCATCAATTTGAGCCTTGTATTTCACAATTTTTCACTTTTTGCTTTTCTTTCACATTTCCCGGGGATATCAAGTCCCGAAAATGTGGAGCGGATCAAACGACTTCCCAATGCATGCCATCCCAATTTGTGAGTTTAGCAACTCGTTCCCACGGTGATGATCATGTAAAGAAAAGTAAATGAAAATTAGCAAACGACTGAAGCAGAATATTATCTAAACAGGAACTGATATGCAGACATTCGAATACAGAAGTTTACTACATAAATAGGGAATGTGTAATGCTTTAAACTTAGACATGCTCGCAGGTGGACATTGCAATTTATTATTCTCTAAACAGATGACATGGTTATACATCAACTCGCGTACTAACTTAGCAATTTGACCCCATTAAAGTCCCACACTGGAATCAATCCACATTATTAATCTACTGGTAGATAGCAGCTATTATAACAAGCAAACTGCTTCAGCAAATTATAGTAAAACAGATCCACCCAAATACTTCATTGATTCCAAAAAGAACAAGAAATTATAAACTAACTACTACATGCTACTTGCAATTAAACTACACAAGTACATTTTCAACCCTTATTTAAACAAATTCTTACTCATATGATGCTAAGGAAACTTGGTACTAAACTTACTAGAACTGAAAGGAAAACTTTTCCCTAACAGAACCAGATTGCTGCATTAAAGAAGAGAGCAAAACAAGCTCATTTTCAACTCTTTTAAGTACACTTTTTAGCTGCTTTCAGGTAGCCAGCAATTAGCCTTAATCAGGACATCAGTTTCAGAGGAATAATACAACCACAACTAAACAGATTCAGGGCAAGGCAAAGCCAGACTAAGATCTTACCTTAAACACTCCATGTCTATGACAAACTTATTTCATCACCCTAATGCCAACAGGCAGCAAATACTTACCAACTAGAAAGACACCAACTACAAGAATGCACTGAGACCACTGCTGAACTATCGAATCCCAGAGAAGAGAAAAAGAAAAGAAAACTAAAACCAATTCGATCTGAATCCTTAAGAAAAAAAAGACTGTCATAATCACAAAAATTTCAGCTTTCAAGCCTAATGGCACCGAGGCAAACAGAGGATAAGAAACAAAGACCATTCAGATCTATGCACTAGACTACCTGCACACTCACATCTATGCACATACACACACGCACACACCTGGACAGCCCCTCACTCTCCAACTCCCTCGCTGAATCAGGCAACCTGCAGCCTCTACATTCAACTTTAGACATCTGCTAACACCTGCTCACTTCTCCAAACTACCAGGAAAACAAGCTGGACCAACCTGCACCCTCTATACTAACCTGAAACCACTGCTATATTAATACAGAGCCAAATACTCTCTTTGGAACTCATCAGAAAACCCTGCTGAAACAACTTCACATACCATTAGCATCTCAACTACACACACAACTATACACTCACCAGCACACACCAAAGCCACTCCATACGCCTGAACACATTTGCAATACACACACAGACCGACAGAACAACTTACTTTTAGCTTAGATAAAACAGGGAATCAGACAAACATTGAAGAAACTTTGGATTTCAAGTAGTCTTTAGAAACCACTAAAACTTGAAACTTTAACTTAAATGTTCATCATAAACTTCTAATAGTTGCAGTTCATAGAGCGACCTAGTTAAGCTCAAATACCATGTATCCAAAGTGACAGTTTTACACACAAGTCTCAGCCTTTAACTAGACTATTATTGAATCTTTAGGACCATTTAAGTTTCATAAGTAAGGTTCTATCTTTGATAATGCTTCAGAAATATATTTCCAGATTCAAACACGACTAAATTGATATGAAATGAACCACAGATTGCTAAATAACTTTCAGGTAAAGAAAGATGATAAAAGTTGATGGTCATTACCTCTTTGCGAGCAGTGAACTGAGTTTAAACTAAAGCGATGCGACTCGAACCAAAGCGACGACTTGAACAATAAAGCGACAACAGAAAACCAAAAGACCAGGAACACCAGGAAACCGGTGCAGTGACAATATCAAAGTAATGCTAAGAACCAGAACTAGAAAAAACCAGTATACTCTCTGTGTATTTTAAGGAAAAACATAAACTAACTATATGTCGTTCATACTTTCTCTCTGCCTCCCTTTTTCTGCTGCTCCGAACCCTCCCTAAAACTGAGAATAAGGAGTATAAATACCTGATGAGTAGGGTTTTCGGATGGTGCCCAATTCCCAAATTCGACCCCTAATTTCGACCTTTTCTTTGTAGGATAAGGGTTAGATTCGTCTCTTCACATAAAGGTGGCCCGAATCCAACCTTTATCCATACAAAATGGCCGTTAGAATCGATCTAGGGCTCGAATTAACTTGCTTTTTGAAATGGACGACAGGATTTGGAACTGCGTGGTTCTGGTACGGAAAAGGCAAAGAAGGGAACGTGGGGAGGGGACCACTGTACAAATTCTTGGACTGATTAGCTGAGTTTTGGGGGGAAATCGAATGGGATTAGGGGTTAATCGGGTAAGGGAAACGAGTAAGGGGAGAAAGAAAGCGGGTTTCTCTGATTTTTTTGGGGAATGTATGTATAGGTTATATGTGCTTTGCACAAATAGGTTATAATTTTATATTAGGCACGAATTTAGCCACTTTTAACATTAATTAAGAAAATGGAGGGGTTTGCACGGGTGGGTAGAATTAGGATATGCCTGGCAAAGTTTGACCCTTTTACTCAGAAATTAACCAATTATATTTAATTTTCGAAATTATCCTTTGATTAAATAATTAGATATTTAATTAAAATTTTTTGGAACAAAATTGGGTGTCAACATTACCTCACCACGATGCACTAGTTATCATGTTGAGGATCAGCGACTCGGATATTAAACGAGTCTTGATAGATGTTGAGAGCTCTATTAACATCATAAGTTAAGGAGCAGTAAAGAAAATGTTGTTGAAGGACCAAATCATCCCGAAGGCTACCATATTGACTGGGTTTAACACCACTGAGAAGACATTGGGTTAGATCACTCTCACCATCTACGTAGAGGGAGTTACTAAGGAAATGGTGTTTCAGGTTATTCCCGAGGACATAGCTTATAACGCTATCCTTGGGAGGTCGTGGATACATACGATGGAGGCTGTGCTCTCTACTCTTCATCAAATTATTAAGTTCCCAACATTGTAGGGTGTTCATTCCATCCGTGGCGAATAATGAATGGCTAGGGAGTGCTATTCGGTTTCTTTCAAGAGTGGAGTTGTCCAAAGTGGACCATCTAAATAGCAACTAACGTGTTTGGAATCTGAAGAAGAAATGGGTCCAGTACTTGAAATACACCCACATAAGAAGATGATTGAAAATATCCTAGCATGTATTCAGGAGCCTCAGAAACAAAAAGCTGAAGATTCAACTATTAAAGAGTTGATATCGGTCACGTCGTCGATAGAGTTTTTGAAGAGGAAAGTATTTGTTAGCTCGGAGTTGGACCCGGGTCAAAAAAGGATGTTGTATTAAAGTCCAACAATGATTGTTTAGCTTGGTCCCACGCCGACATGGTTGGGATCGACCCAGTGATTATGACGCATAAACTTAATGTGGATCCTCACTACGCTCCGGTAAAGTAAAATAAAAGGTCACATACTAGTGTTAGCAAAAAAAGTGATCGAAGATGAAACAAATGAATTACTTGGCAATGGTTTCGTGCAAGAAGTCAAGTATCCAGAGTGGCTGGCCAATGTTTTGGTCGTACCTAAAAAGAATAGGAAATGGAGAATGTGTGTGGACTACACGGATTTGAATAAGGCTTTCCCCAAAGATTCATATCCGTTGCCACAAATTGACTTAATATACTTCACAACTGGACACAAACTATTAATCTTTTTGGATGCTTACGCAGGGTATAACCAGATATTGATGGAACCAAATGATGAATAAAAACTTTCCTTTATCACTAACTGGGGTACATACTGTTATAAGGTGATACCCTTCGGCCTAAAAAATGCCGGGGCAACATATCAAAGGTCAGTGTGTCGAATTTTCGAAGATTACATCGGGAAATCGATGGAAGTTTACATTGATGATATGCTGGTAAAATTGGTTTGGATAGAAGATCATTTGAACCGCCTAAGAGAAGCTTTTTCTATCATCAGGCAGTACAACATGAAGTTAAACCCCGAAGAATATGCTTTTGATGTTGGTTTGATAAAATTCTTGGGCTTCATTGTCTCAGAGCGGGGAATTGAAGTAAACCCCAAAAAAGTTAGAGCAATTGAGAAGATTCCCGAAGTTCTTTCGGGGACGAAAGAGATTTAACGCCTGACTGGCCAGATAGTGTCTCTGAGTAGATTCATCTCGAGGTCATCAAAATGGTGTCACAAATTCTTCTCAGTTTTGAAAAAAATACCGCCTTTGAATGGACCTCAGAGTAGAAACATGCATTAAAGGAGTTGAAACATTATTTGGCAAACGCACTATTGCTCGCAAATCCAAAAGATGGTGAAACATTGTTGGTTTAGATGGCCGTATTTGAAGTGTCTGTGAGCGCAGTCCTGGTTTGAGAGGAGGATGGAAAACAACAACCAATATATTATGTTAGCAAGTCGTTGCTCGATGCTGAATCCAGGTATCCTCATTTATAGAAATTAGCTCTTGCCTTAGTCATCACTGCACGTAAACTTCGGTCCTATTTTCAGTGGCATCCAATAGCTGTAGTCACCTTCCCGTTGAGAAATATACTTCATAAGCCTGAGGTATCCGAGAGGTTGACTAAATGGGCTATCGAGCTGAGCGAGTATGATATCGTTTATCAATCTCGCGCATCTATAAAATCCCAAGTGCTAGCTGATTTTAGTGCTAAGATACTCTCCGAAGCGGAGCGAGAAGAATTAATACCAAGAGGGCCTATTTCTGGGATTTGAATACTTTACACCAACGGAGCTACCAATCCTAAGGGCTCGGGGCTCGACTTAGTGTTAGTAGCCCCAACTGGGGAAAGAGTGAGACACTCTATTAGACTTAAGCAACGAGCCAACAATGAAGCAGAGTACAAGGCAGTGGTAGTAGGGTTAAAATTAGCTAAGGAACTGGGAGTAGAAAGAATCGAGTTGAAAAGTGATTCATGTTAGAGGTGAATCAAATACTCGGGGACTTTTCGGCTCGTGAGCCCAAAATGCAGCAGCTCTTAGCTAGAGTTTAAAAAATCTTGTCTAAGTCTCGATAATGGAGAATTGAAAGATCCCCCGGGAAGAGAACACGCACGCCTTAGTAAATTTAGGCTCCGCTGTCGAGGAAATTAACTAGGGGACTGATTCAGTCGTTCGTCTCGTTATGTCGGTAGTGGAGACTTAAGCTTGAAGTTAACTCGGTGAGTAATACTTGGGGCTGCCGCACCAAGTTCATTTCTTACTTGAACTAGGGGACTTTGCCAGTTGATAAGAAGGAGGCTAGAAAACATAGAATTCAAGCGGTCCCATACTCATTGATTCAAGGAAAGTTATACAAGAAGCTGCATTGCAGCTCATTAGCCAAATGTTTAGGTCCGGGGCAAACCGAATATGTGATGAGGAAGCTGCACGAGGGCAAGTGCAGAAATCATTCAAGAGGAAATGCACTTGCATGCAAATTTCTTCGAGCGTGGTATTATTAGCTGATATCGACACGGATGCCAAATCCTTCGTTTAGAAGTGTGACAAATGTCAACGCCATACTCGAATGATTCACCAGTAAGTCAAGTCTCTGCACTCAGTTGTATCCCCGTGGCCATTTATGAAATGTGGTATGGATATAGTTGGATCATTCCCCAAAGCTAAATAAGGTGTTCGGTTTCTTCTTGTGCTTATTAGTTACTTCGCTAAATGGGTAGAAGCGGGGGCTTTTGCTCAAGTTAGGAAAAAAGAAGTTATAAATTTTATTTGGAAGAATATCATCTGTAGATTCAGGGGATCCCAAGGGAAATAACATGTGATATAGCCCGCAATTCATCGGCTCGAATGTCACTCGTTTCCTTGATAAGTGGGGTATCAAAAGAGTGGTATCGACTCCATACCATCCAAGTGCAAACGGACTGGCCGAATCTTCAAATAGAGTAATCATTAAGAGTCTGAAAAGAGACTCGAGGAAGTAAAAGGCTCGTGGATCGATGAATTTCCTGGTGTGTTGTGGGCATATCACACCAAGGAGAAGAATATAACGGGGGAAACCCCCTTCACTCTTGTCTACGGGATGAATGCTTTGATCCCCGTGGAGGTTAGTGAACTAAGTCCCAATCACGCTCAAGCTACCGAGGAGGCAAACCAACAAACAATGCGAGTAGAGTTAGATTTTCTCAAAGGCCGGGGGAAATTAGCCTTGGTTCGATTAGCAGCTTAAAAGAGGCAGATCGAAATCTATCTCAGCAAGAAAGGCAAGCTTAGGGCTTTCAAAGTTGAGGATTATGTGTTAAAGGCTCAAACCAAACAACTAAGGAGCTCAACGCCGGGAAGTTAGCAGCCAATAGGGAAGGACCCTACAGTGTCAAAGCTTTTATTGGCAAATGATCTTATCATTTGGAAGATATGAATGACAAGTTGGAACCCTCAAATTGAAATATCTCCAATTTGAAGCGGTATTATTTTTAAATCTAAGGTACTTTACCTCTTTTCAATGAATTTTCACCTACGACATCGAGCGAACAAACGCTATGACGCTTAGGTCGAATGATTAACGAACCCCCTATTTTTCTTTGCTTGACCTATTCAGCAAGTGGAGGGAGTGGAGTACAGTGCTCGGGTCCTCGTCACTCGCACCCAAATACTGGAAGGATGCAAGAGGTGGTATGCAATCTATCAAACGACTCGAAGCATCTCATACTGGGGACTCCCACCAGACCCAAAGACTTGCAATCTTCATACCGAGGACTATTATCCGAAGATTGTCTTAGTATTTGTGTTATGTATGTAGCGCCTGATAGCGGCTATTGCTTTTAAATTTTACCTAAGTCTTATCATGACTAGGTTCGATGTAATGCCAGACACGACCCATTATCAATGAAATGAGTTTCACGCTACATCTCTTTGTTTCAATATCTAACACCCGAAGTTATATTGTATAATTAATATTTTTTATGCCTCGGCACAAGAGCGAGACGTCGTTCCAGCCCGCATCGACACTTTGTAAATTTTTCTTAAGTCTTGCAAGCAAAAAATATTCTAAGTGTTAAATTGTGCATCCCGACGAGATAAAGCAAACACTTGAAACAAAACTCGAATTTCATTAAAACATGCTCGAAGACCCCAAATACATTTACAAGTTCGGCCCGAAGGCCACATCAAAAACAAAAACAAATGAGAAAAGCTACTAGGCATGGGGATCGACATCATCTCCTCGAGGGGAACCCTTTTCACCTCTAGAGGCCCCGTCTTCGCCGCCGCTTTCTTCTCCATCTTCATCATCGGCATCATCCTCACCATCATTTGAATCTTTGCTCAAAGGAAGCTCGTCCATAATCTTTTGGGTCTAAGCTACGCGGTTTTTGGCCTTGGCAATTTCGTCGTTCAAGTTTAGATCCCTTGTTTTGGTTTTGCACTGCTCGAGAGCTTGCAACCGAGTATGGATAACGGCCTAACCTTGATCCATCTCAGCTCTTTTTGCCTTGGCCTTAGATTTTTCCACCAGTGTAGCATTTTCGCCGCGAAGGCAAGCAACCTCAGACTCAAGCATTGAAAGTCATGTCGTTTGGCTTGTTGACACCCAATTTTGTCCCTCTTTTTCCTACAATTGGCTATGTATAACCTAAAGGTGCAATATTGACTATTTGTGTATAATTTGCATTAGAAGGCATGCATTTACGTGTGGTATCCTCTACTTATATATTACATACTTAATTGTGGCTATATTACGTTATATTGCATCATTTAGGCTATTTGTCAAAACTATGACTGTTTGTGCAATTTAGTGCATTTATAGCATTTAGTAAATATGTATGGCTAATTATGCTTAATTAATTTGACTTGACCTAAGTTGTATGCATTTTTATTCTTTTATATACAATATATATTTCGTTTGTCTTGCTCAGCACCTTTAGTTAAATATTAGTTCGATTAATTATATCCAACCCATTATTTTTAACTCGTGCGTCGTATCCTTTTGGAATTCAAATTATTTTGATTTTGAATAATTTTCTTAATCTCTACTTAATTCAAAATATCTAGCATATTTCATTCCCTTTTTATTAAAATCCTATCTTGAACCTGGATAGAGAATTTGGCCAAATACATTCTTTTGTTTGAATTTCAAAATCTGATTTGGTGTAATATTTTCAATTGATCCCATAATCTCCCAAATCATCTAATCACTCCCTCAATCTCTCCTGTCATCTCTCTCTTTTTCCTCTCCCATTTTCTTGACTACATACATCACCACCAAAGAAAAATTCCCAAAAAATCAATCTCCCAATCCCAACTTCCCAAATCAAGACCCCTATCACTCAATTTCCCCAATATCCTCGAATCACTCTCCCAATCTCTTCCCCCCAATCTCTCCTAAATTATTCTCAATCAAAATCCCTAAATTTGGGGTCATCTCCAACGTCTCTCATCTTCCCCTAATCTTTAACAACATACATTATCCCTATGTCCAAATCCCCTTAATGTCTCCCGTTATCTCCCTCAATCTCTCCAATCATTCCTTAATCCACCCTTATATAATTATCATATAGGCCCAGCGTATCTATCCCTCTTTTGATACTAGATACATTACCCTCAAATCCTCCAAATCTCCCACAATTTCTCACAATCCCTCAAAATCAAAATCCCTCAAATCACTCCTCCCTAATCAATCTCCTAAAATCCTCCTCCTCAATCTTCCCCAATGGTCTAATCCCCGTGATCACTCTAATTAAAAATCAAATTCTTTCCAAAATAAGTCTCCAGAAATTATTATATAAACAGTACTAAATGGGGATAAAGACACTGGTGATTTTCCCTCTGAAACACAATACATATCCAAACACCTTTATCTTCCTTCTCTTTACACCGTGCTACCAACAATGACAATACACACACCCATACATGGTGACCAACATATATACACTTCTCTATACACACCAACACAATAACATATCAAAAGGGACGATCTTCTTCACCCTTTGCACCTACACACACACAGAAACACTCCATCAATACACACACCCTCAATACAAATACGTACATGCATCCCACATACCTCATCATCTTCTTAACCCCTTACATCCATCATCAGAACATATACACACACAATTCACCATACAAAATTAAGGTCAGCAGAACATATACCATTCTACATATACCACCAAGATCAGGAGCACCAGTACAGATCGGAAACAGCTATGCTTATATAAACAGATTCTATACATGAGGCTACACAGTTGTGGCCAATGAAAAATATTTATTTTGAGGCCTATACACTGATTTGAACAGATACTACACGGCCAAACACATCTTGGAGGCCAACACAAGTCCCGTCCCGTTATATACAATATCCCTTTCCGTGTCCCGAAAAACAAAACAATAGGCGATGACGATACATATTACTTTGCAAAGTAAACGATAGTGGAAAAGTGGGATTGGTGGTGCTTGGCATGGCAAACCGGCCCGGGGCTCCGTGTTTGCATTCATACCGACATCCCTAACCTCTACTTGATGCAATACACCAATCTGAGCCTAAACTCTTACAAAATTTATTTTTCCGTTTTATTGTCTTTTTATTATTATTATTATTATTATTATTATTATTATTATTATTAATTATTACACTAATCAACTTTATTTATTTGCGAGGTACATTCGGATGGATATTTTCAAGATGACACTCCAAAAATACTTTTAATACAATTTACTATAGCGTTCTGTCAATTTGAATTTTATTGTTATTAATTTATTGGTATACTAACTAATTGGTTTTATTTTGCGAGGTCTACTTGGTTGAAGTTTACTAAGGAAGAAGCAATTAGCCAATTTGAACCTTTTATTTAATTTTTGTTATTATATGTATCTAACTTGTATATCATAGTGGAAATTATTTTGTTAATTTAGTTTAATTTATCTTTTGAATCCCAATTATAAATCTGGCTGGTAATCACATTTGGTGAAACCTGAGAGGTGTCTAACACCTTCGTTTCGGGTTAACTTGAACCCTTACCTAGAATTTATAGTTCGCAAAATCATATTTTGGAGTTAATTGTAAAAATTGGCTAGAAACAAAAGTAGGTGCCCTAATACACCTAGTTAAAAAATATGTTAGATGGCGACTCCAAGTCTTACCCGTGAGTTCCAATAAGTCGAATCCTGCTTCAAAATCTAACCGGTTCGAAAAAAATGGGTGACCACATAGCTTTCCAACTCTTTTATCTTGAGCATGTGCTGCCTCAACGTATTGATGTAATCCTTATTGGCATAAAACAACTTCGTGTTGGCTTGGTCAAGTACAACTTGCAGCTCCTGGGCCTTGCTTGAACCTCGAGTTCTCAGCGGCATGAGCGTCACTTAGAGCTCGCATTTGGTCCTCAAAAATTGCAGAGGCTTGGGACATCTTTTTGAGCTCGACGCCAGCCTCAGCCACACAAGCCTTCAGATTGGATATTTCATCCTTACGCCTCACCTCTTTCACACTCCAAGCAACCTTTAGCCTGCGGAGCTCAGCTACTTAGAAGTGCTCGTACTGTGCCGATTTGAGTGAATACAGAACACTCTGCAATAAGGAAATAAGAAATTAGAACTTGAAGCTAGGTGAGGAAAATAAATTGTGAACGCAATAACTTACCCAAAATACGCAGGCAGCAGCTCGAGCCATCATAGTCTCCGTGGATAACTACTTAATATGCTCCTCTTCTAGAGGCCCAAACAGTTGAGCGAGGCATAAGGGAACCTCGACCGAACAAGAAAAAAGGCTCAAGCCAAATGTGATTTCCACCCTTGTGATGGCCCTTTCAGAAATCGAGGCGTTGGGAGGCTCGAAAGTCGCTCACGCTGCACTAACGGCCACTCTCACCTCAGCCGGAGCGAGATCAATCCTTGCCCTTGGCTTTTGCAGCAGCGTAGTCGGATCCCTCGAGATCCACTACCTCAACTTGTTTGGGGACCTTGGGATCTTAATCAGTTAGCTCGTCCCTCAGCCCGAATTGAGATCCCGATGTTGATTTTTCACTCGAGCCGACGTTCTCCCCAATGCGGGATGAACGACCCGATCTAATTTCCTTGAGGCTACCCTTTTCCTCTTGAGATCAGCTGGAGAAGAAGCTAGAGGCTTGGCAATGGAAGACTTGTAAACAAAGCTCCCGAGATCAACCTCTTTACCTTGGGAAGAAGGCCCTTGGTCAGAGGAACCCACTGGTACCTTGAACTTCTTAAGAAAAGTCACCAAGTCCGTCATCTTTGCCAAACTTGCATCGGGGTTGGGAACTTCTTGCTTTTTCTTTTTCTTCCCCTTTCTGGAATTCTTCTCTTTGGGCTCCTTGGGCTCTTTTCCCTTGGCAGTGGATGCCTTGGAGGGAAAACCTACAGTCAAAGAGAAAACAATTGTGAAGAAAGTGGGAAAACCCCCGAAGAGATTAAAATATGAAGAAAACTCACCATGTGTATTGGATGAAAAATCACTGTGGTCTCGAGCAAGACCCCGAGGTATAACACGAAGTCCACTCCACGAGGAGAGGTTGCACGATCCTCTGCTTCGGAAAATCGTCTCAGAAAATGTGGAAAAGTGAGCTCGCAGTGTCGAGATCGGAGAAAACTCTGTAACAACATGATCCCGAGCGGAAGCAAGGCCTCGTTAGACGAGGCCTGATCTTTGTAACCGTCAAGCGTTGCTCCAGCATTTAAGGGAAATATCGCGAGTCTACCACGATCAAACACGGAGTAATGGCGATAAAGGCACAATTATGACATTTATAATGTCATTCTTTCCCCCGCTATAAATAGGGTTCGTTTGTAAACAAACAGGATATGAACAAGGAAATATTCTACTATATTTTTATTTGTTGTCTCGTTTGTCATTTAACTTATTCCTTGCCTCGTTTACTTTTCCAAGGCTTTCATCTAGCTTAAATTAAACCTTAGCTCGAGAATCACTTTGATACAATAAAATTACCAGTTAAACCCAATACAAATTTGATTTGTTGTCCTATCTCGATTTAGGCCAACACAAATTGGCGCCGTATTTGGGGATCTGGTACTAACGTTTGTTCCGAAGTCTGTAGTTTCAACTTTCCACTGAAAAATAAAATGTCAGATTCTGTCAATGATAACATGACTATCCAAGTGCCGGATCAGACAGTGGGTGCTACCGAGACCAATAGTGGAATCCCATTACATCCAGCTGGCTTAACACCGCCCGTTAGCCCCATCCCAACGAGTAATTCAGCTCCGTTTAATGGGTTAACGCCCCCGAACGGATCCACTCCACCGATTGGTCTGACACCTCCCGTAGGAGCATTATCAGCCGATCCAACCTCCTCAAATTCTGCGACCCCCTTCCAATAGTTCATGGTGAGCTCACTACAACAAATGCGAGAACAGGCCGCCGCTCAAGCAGCTGCAAGCTCAGTTTAATGAGCAATTTCAAAGCTCTTTACAAGCTCTCGCTAGGAATGGAAGAGTCCATTCCACCCTCAGTGATATTCCCCTCATGATGCTAAATAGAGGAAACACTACCACTACTCCTGTCGGAACCAATACGGGTGGTCTCCCGAATGGGATCACGTCCGGGGTCTTGGGGACTGCAGCCCCCACCATGTCTCAAACGAGCATCGCGTCCGACTTTGAAAAATGGAAGAAGGAGTTTGAGGCTAGCATGGAAAAATGGCTTGAAAATGTGTCGGGGTCCGCAAACCTCAACGAGCGCTAGACATCAAAAAATACTGCCAACTACCCTTAAAGCCTGAAGCTTCTCCAGCACCCATCCCAAAATATTTAAAATTACAAAGTTTGAAGAAGTATGATGGGACGACGGGCCCAGTTGACCATATTACAGAATATATGGCCATGGTTAAAAGCAACGATCTAACCCAATTGAATAATAATCCATATTCTTTAAAAAATTCGTCGACACCTTGGAAAAAGGGGTGTTACGTTGGTACATGCTCCTCCCTTCCGAGTCTATTTCCAGCTTCGACGAAATGGCAGACATGTTCATTAAAGCTCACACTGGGCTCAAAAGATCCTCAAAAGGAAGGAAGATATCTTTGACGTAAAACAAGGGTACCTCGAGCCAATCAAAGACTTCCTCGAGTGCTTTCAGACCGAGAGGATAGACCTACCAAAGATGGATGACAGTTTGGCAGTCATGGCCTTTGAAAAGAACCTTAACATGGGCAATTCAGAGGCTGTGGCAGAATTAAAGAAAGAGATCAGCAAGTGGCAAGCTCGAACTTAGGATGAATTTCATGACCAAGCCACAGCAAAGATCAGGCTCGAAGAAGCTGAGTGGAGAAGAATAGGGCGGAGCCATTCATATCGAGGTCAATCTGAGTCCTCACGACGCACTGATGCGCCGTGAGAGACTTCAAAAAATCGATACGAACCATACCACGGAGCACAAAAGTAGTACGTAAGTCAACACCTCGGGGGATATCAACACGTGAGCTAAAGACTTGGAGGAAAATCTGGATCATCCTCCAACCAAAAATCCTCGGGCCCGTCTCTGGTATCCAAGGAGAAGGATTTGCCTCAAATTTCTGAATATAACTTCAACATATCAACCTCCAAGCTGGTAAACGCGATAAAAGGGATGACTGATCAAGGTGTGAGGGTACCCAAAGACATGAGAACACCCCCGAGCAAAAGAGATCAAACTCAACATTGCGAATTCCACATGGATTACGGGCACGCAACTGAGGATTGTAAAGCGTTGCGCCTCGAGGTGGCTCATCTGCTTAAGAAGGGAGTGCTGACTGAATACCTGACTGACAAAGGAAAACAAAACTACTCGAAGATTAGAAGAGAAGAGAAACCACCTTGAGCACAGTCGCCGAATAGGGTAGTGAACGTCATCACTGAGGGCTCGGAGGTAAATGGAATAAACTTTTCCGCTGCAAAGAAAATTGTGAAATCATCAAGTACCGCAGAAAAGAGAACAGGAGTCGGTGAATCAAGTAGAGAGATGGTGTTCAATATAGAAGATTGCGATGGGATGATGTTCCCTCATCATGACGCGCTAGTGATCACACTCAGGATTAATGACTGCGATGTCAAACGAGCTCTAGTTGATCCTTGCAGCTTGGTGAACATCATCAACCATGGAGCAATCAAGAAAATGTGGTTGAAAGATCTAGTCGTCCCAAAGGCAATTATATTGATAGGATTCAACAATTCCACTGAGAAATCTTTGGGGGAAATAACCCTCATGACTACTGCAGAGGGAGTAAGCAAGCAAACCACTTTCCAAGTGATGGCCGAGGACATGGCCTACAATGTTATTCTTGGAAGACCTTGGATCTACGAAATGGAGGCTGTGTCGTCAACCCTACATCAAGTAATCAAGTTTCCAACTCCATAGGGAGTTAGAGCCATCTTAGGAGAGCAACGAATAGCACATAAATATTATTTGATTGCAATGAAGAGTATAGTCGTCCCGATCGGGCCAAGGAAATAGTGACAAACGAAGACTCCGCAATCGGGGACTTCACTAGGTAAAGCCCTCGGAAAACGAGCAACTACCTCATCAAGAATCACCCTTGGAGGACTTGCTCGAATAAGTTTATGCTATTCTGATCTCGTAGCTTTTTCATCTAAGTCTTGTTATAATCAGACATTTATTGTAATAAAGGCATGCCGATGCATCCAATCAATGAAATAAACTTTGATTCAGCATCTCTTTATTGTCATTTGATGTGCATAGCCAATCAAAAGTTAAGCCTATGGCTCGAGGGCGAGACATTGTCCTAAGCTAGCTCGAAACAACGAAAAATACTAAAAGTCTTGCAAGCAAATTCAATACTTCCACAAATGAAAATTCCATTAATAAAAAGGCTTAGAGGCCCAAATATTTACGAAATAAGTGGTGCGAAGGCCTTAACCGAACGTAAACAAAAAAGAAACAAAAGAACTACTCTAAGCCTCCGCTTCGGAGTCATCACCTCCCTCGTCTGAGCTCTCACTGCTCGAAGGGAGATTTTCCATCAGCTTCTGGGCCACGGCAACATCGCTCTCGGCCTTGGAAATCTCGGCATTAAGGTCAACTCCGCCGCGACACTCCTTCAGAGTCTTCAGCCTCGTTTGAATAACGGCCCAGTTTTTATCAACTTTGGCCCGAGTCCTCCTCATTCTCCGCCTTGAAGAGAAAGAATCAACCTTGCCTCTCAAAAACTTAACCTCGCTTCCGAGCTGAACTTTCTCCTTGGCCAACTACTCTTTCTCCGCAGCCATTTCATTCATCTTAAGCAGCTTTTGCCTTAATCAACATGAAATTTCTTGACCCTCTCATTAATAGCTGACTAAGCCTCATTTCTTACCCTCTTCAGCTCGGCTTCACAAAGTTCCTTCAAATGGGTCATCTTTTCCTCAACGATAGATTTAGTCTCGAGGGCTTTGTTCATCTCGAGGTCAGACTTATTGGCAGCATTTTTAGCTTGTTCCAACTCGAGCCACGCATTCATTAACTCCTTCTCAAGACCACTCACTTGGGCCTCAAGACACGCTCGCTTCCGCCTCTATCCTGCCTTTAACTGCTGAAGCTTTTCATCTCGGCTGCATTCAATCTCGCCAGCCCTGATAGAATTGATGTAAAACCGCAAAAGAAAACTCTAAAAGGTCAGAGAAGGAAACAAACGCAAAATCGAAAAAGAAAAATAGAAAAAGGCATACATGAATGGCGTGCTGAGCATAATCAGCCATCAAGTCAGAAATGTAGGACTCCTTAAGGCGGTCGCGTTCCTTAGGGCCCAAGAGTCCACGGAGGCTGATCGGGACCTGGATATCGTCATCTAGAAGACAAAGCTCTGAAGGAATCTCAATATAACGGAACAACCTCCAAGAAGATGCATCGGGAGCAGGCTCGAAAGCAGCTCGAGGAGCCTTGTCTCCCACTCGAAATGGCCGAGCATCGTCCACTTCCATTGTCGCCAAAGACGAAGGATGAATGTCCCTCATGTCTTTATCAGTAACCCGAACCAGTTCAGGCTTATGGGTAGAGGGAACCACAACTTCATCCTGACTTTTCCTTGCCTCAACAGCAGGAGCGAGCTCGGGCAAAGGGACAGGCTCTAATCTAGCCCGTTTTGCTTCCGGAGTTTTCCCGAGGATAACTCTTTCTTTTTCAAAACTGAACGGGGAAAGAAAGGAAATGATTAGCAAAAATTTGAAACAAAAGGTAAAATCACGAGGAAAAATACTCGACTTGTCTTGGCCCCAAGGTCCGGTGACCCCTCGGGAGCTGTCCTTTTCTTCTCCTATTCTTTTCCTTTTTCACCTTTTCCCTTTGAAAGGTTTCCAATCAAATCTTGAAGGGCATTCAAGGCATCTCCGACCTCGGGAACTTCCTCCTTCTTATCCTTTCTTTCCTTCTTTCGTTTCCTCTTCTTCGGTGCGGTGATTTCTTTCTTGGGGAGCCCTACAACAAAGAAGAGACAATGAGACGTCGAAGCACAGGGCCTCGAAAAATTAGACTAGATTTAAAATTGGATGAAAGAATAGCTCACCATGCCGTTTTCATGCCCATTGATTCTCATCGAAAGCGGCCAAAACCATCCACGACCTCTCTGGCCTAGGTTTGGCATCAATAATAGCTCTTAACCCATTGATTCAAATTCTTTGGACGAACAATTGGGTCCGCCTCGGCTAAAAAGACAGGAACGAAGAGTAAAAAATGGAAAAAGTGAAGCAAAAATAAACAAAGAGAGAAACACTCACGTGCTCGATTCCACTGCTCGGGGAAATTGGGCTTCGAAGATAGAAGGTCAGTAGGCAAGAGGACGAAGCGCTCGTTCCACCCACGGTCCTCGAGATCCTCACTCTTCGTGACCAGCGAGTACGAGCGCCGCTTGTTAAGATGAACAACTCCGTCCTTATGAAGGGTGGGTGAAAATAGGTACAGAAGATGATCAAGAATGAAAGAGACCTCGACTAATTTGCTCAAAAATTCGAGGCATTGAACGTGCCTCCACATCCCAGGACCAATTTGGGCTATACATAAACGATAGGTACGGCAAAAAGCATCCAACACCTCAGGGATAGGAAGAGAAAAACCAATTGTGAAAAGGTAGGTGAAAACGAAGGAACGCCCCTCAAATCGATCGCACACTCGGCTCTCGGGGGCGGGGATACCAACCCTCACCTTGGGGCCCCAATTGCAATCAGAACAAACCAGATGTATATTCACCTGAGTAATCAAACTCGCCGTATCCCCTACAAGAATATTACTTTTCCTCCTAATCTCCGATTCGGTTTGAAGCTGCATAACAAAATTCTTTGAAAGATCTATTTTGGAGGGGATAACGTGATAAGGCTTAAGTTCTAAAACGTCAGAGAGAGGTCCATCATCACCGACATCCTTCATGGTGACCTCCTCCTCCTCCACCATAACTGCTTCGGCGGTCTCATCCATAGCTGGGAGTCGTTCTTAATCCACACCACCGGAACAAGAAAGGTCCTCCATGTTAAAGTCATGAGGAACAACTACATGCAACGGTTCAGGAACATTAACTAGTTCCCCACCAACGATCATGGTGTTAACGAAGGAAGGAGAAGAACTTGGTGAATTCTGTTGAGACATTTTCCTCGAAGATTTTCTAAGTTGTAAAGGGAGAAGAAGATTCGAGAATTTTACTGTTAAAGGCAAGAAGAAATGAGAAAAAGATGAAGAAAAGGTTCGGCTATATATAAGTTAAAATGACATAATTGCAGTCGCATGGGGAAGACAAAACAGGAAAATGCGCTCAACCAGTGATCGCCACGCATGATTGATGAAATATGGAGTGACAACCGCCGCTATCAAAATTCACGGCGCAAAAAACAGACACGACAATATCCCGCCTAAAAATTCGTTCCATTCCTCGACAGATTTGGCAACCGCTCGAAGAGTGGGGGGACTATCTGTATTGGATGAAAAATTACCAAGGTCGCGAGCAAGAACCCGAGGCATAACACGAAGTTTACTTCACGAGGTAAACTCACGAGGAGAGGTTGCATGATCCTCCACCTCAGGAAATCATCTCTGGAAATACGGAAAAGCGAGCTTGAAGTGTCGAGCTCCGAGAAAACTCTGTAACAACATGATCCCGCGTGGAAGCAAGGCCTCGTCAGACGAGGCCTCATCTTTGTAACCATCGACCGTTGTTCCAGCATTTAAGGGGAATATCGCGAGTCTACCACGATCAAACTCGGAGTAACATAAAGGCACAATTGTGACATTTATAACGTCATTCTTTTCCCTGCTATAAATTGGGTTCGTTTGTAAACAAACAGGATATGAAAAGGGAAATATTCTACTCTATTTTTATTTGTTGTCTCGTTTGTCATTTAACTTATTCCTTTCCTCGTTTACTTTTTCAAGCCTTTCATCTAGTTTAAATTAAACATTAGCTCGAGAATCACTTTGATACAAGCAAATTACCAGTTAAACCCAATACAAATTCGATTTGTTGTCCTATCTCGATTTAGGCCAACACAAATTGGCGCCGTCTTTGGAGATCTGGTACTAACTTTTGTTCCGAAGTCTGTAGTTTCAACTTTCAACCGAAAAATAAAATATCAGATTCTGTCAATGATAACATGACTATCCAAGTGCCGGATCAGACAGTGGGTGCTATCGAGACCAATAGTGGAATCCCCTTACATCCAGCTGGCTCAACACCGCCCATTAGCCCCATCCCAACGAACAATTCAGGCCCGTTGATTGGCTCAACGCCCCCGAATGGATCCACTCCACTGATCGGTCTGACACCTCCCGTAGGAGCATTATCAACCGATCCAACCTCTTCAAATTCTTGCGACCCTTTCCAATAGTTCATGGTGAACTCACTACAACAAATGGGAGAACAGGCCACCGCTCAAGCAGCCGCGCAGGCTCAGTTTAATGAGCAATTTCGAAGCTCTTTGCAAGCTCTCGCTGGAATGGAAGAGTCCATTCCACCCTCAGTGATATTCCCATCATGATGCTAAATAGAAGAAACACCACCACTACTCCTGTCGGAACCAATACGGGTGGTCTCCCGAATAGGATCACGTTTGAGATCTCGGGGACTGCAGCCCCCACCATGTCTCAAATGGCGTCGCGTCCGACTTCGAAAAATAGAAGAAGGAGTTCAAGGCTAGCATGGAAAAATGACTTGAAAACGTGCCAGGGGTCCGCAAACATCAACGAGCACTAGACATCGAAAAATATCGCCAACTACCCTTCAAGCCTGAAGCTGCTCCAGCACCCATCCTAAAACATTTCAAATTATAAATTTTGAAGAAGTATGACGAGACGACGGACCCAGTTGACCATATTACAGGATATATGGCCATGGTTAAAAGCAACGATCTAACCCCAATTCAAAAAGAATCCATGTTCTTGAAAAGATTCGTTGACACCTTGGAAAAAGGGGCGTTACGTTGGTACATGCTCCTCCCTTCCAAGTCTATTTCCACCTTCGACGAAATGGCGGACATGTTCATTAAAGCTCACACTGGGGCTCAAAAGATCCTCAAAAGGAAGGAAGATATCTTTGACGTAAAACAAGGGTACCTCGAGCCAATCAAAGACTTCCTCGAGTGCTTTCAGGCCGAGAGGATGGACCTACCAAAGATGCATGACAGTTTGGCAGTCATGGCCTTTGGAAAGAACCTTAACATGGGCAATTCAGAGGCTGCGGCAGAATTAAAGAAAAAGATCAGCAAGTGGCAAGCTCGAACTTGGGATGAATTTCATGACCGAGCCACAACAAAGATCAGGCTCGAGGAAGCAGAGTGGAGAAGAACAGGGCGGAGCCATTCATATCGAGGTCAATCTGAGTCCTCACGATGCACTGATGCGCCACGAGAGACTTCAAAAAGTCGATACGGAACATACCACGGAGCTCAAAAGCAGCACGTAAGTCAACGCCTCGGGGGACATCAACACATGAGCCAGAGACTTGGAGGAAAATCTGGATCATCCTCCAACCAAAAATCCTCGGGCCCATCTCTGGTATCCAAGGAGAAGGATTTGCCTCAAATTTCTGAATATAACTTCAACATATCAACCTCCAAGCTGGTAAACGCGATAAAAGGGATGACTGATCAAGGTGTGAGGGTACCCAAAGACATGAGAACACCCCCGAGCAAAAGAGATCAAACTCAACATTGCGAATTCCACATGGATTACGGGCACGCAACTGAGGATTGTAAAGCGTTGCACCTCGAGGTGGCTCATCTGCTCAAAAATGGAGTGCTGGCTGAATACCTGACTGACAAAGGAAAACAAAACTACTCGAAGAACAGAAGAGAAGAGCAACAACCCCGAGCACAGTCGCCGAAGAGGATAGTGAACGTCATCACTGAGGGCTCGGAGGTAAATGGAATAAACTTTGTCGCTGCAAAGAAAATTACGAAATCATCAAGTACCTCTTGAAGCTCTTGCATATGAGCTTGTGTAATTAAAGACGGGGTAGACTGCACGGGCACATTTCTATTCTTTTCTTGTTGTGCTGCAGATTGACCCTGTACGACGATGTCCTTTTAGTTGTTGAATAAGGAATGTATGATGTGGTAAGGTTTGATTTCTTTATCGAGGGAATCTTTTTCGACTTCGACGATTCTCCCTCGCCTTCATCCACGTTGTCGTCATCCTTCTCTTGGTCATTCATCTCCCTAAATTCAATGATTTTTTAAAATTGACGATTTCGCCAACATTTATCGCGGCAGTTGTGTGGGAAAAAATGCGCCACCTATTATTACGGGGATATGAGTCCAGCTAATAGAGACTAGACTTAACCTACAAGTCACCAGGCGCAATGGATATATGCCCGTTCTACGAGTTATGACCGTTCAGGCGGTACGGGTGTAGGACAAAGGGCATACATCCTGTCGCCTTAAGGGTGCAGTCTTCTAGTTAGGGTTCAGTATACGCCACCTCCTTGAGTTACAGGCTCGTAGCCTTATAGTCTTTTTATTTTACCTTAATTAGGATAGGGTATCCACTACTATAAATACCCCTCCTTTTATTGTATTGTACATCATCGTGATTCACCACAGAATCCGACTACTTTCACGGAGTAAGACTACTTTACTTTTCTTGCTCATTATTTCTCTCTTTTACTTATTTACTTTTCCATCGTATTTATTGTATTGCTTGTGACCTCATTCTTAATTAATATTTAACCTAGGCGACCGATTTTAGGCATAAGGAGTTTGGCGCCCACCGTGGGGCTCAAGCAATTGTAGGTATTCAACGAAGGAAAAGGCGTAACCATGTCTGATGATAGTAGCAACATTCCGAAGAACACTACAGACGCAGTAGATGAATCCGTGAAGGATCCCAGTGATCCCAGCATTCAGCCTAAGGATCCCGTTAAGCAACCGAAGGACCCTTCCCAAGAGCCAATCTATGTCGCCAATGATGGAGAAGGCGACCAACCACGGGAAGGTAATACTGAATTCCAATGTTTTCTTGTTAATCTCCTCAACACTATGTCAGAGCAACAGCAGCGGAACTCGAACAATGTGGTCGAGGGGATATCCAGAAGTTAGGGGCGATATTTGCTGGATCGTCTCAGATGCCAGCATCCCCGTGAGGACCAACGCCCACGAACCATTCACCAGCATCAGTCCTCTAACCACAGGCTAAACATGGATGCCACCCATGAAGGATCATCTACAATCAACAATCAAGACTTTAAGGGAGCGCCTGTCATCCAGCACCTTATAAAGGAGATGAAGGCCATCCATGACCGGATTGGTAATGTGCCGGAAGCTCCACCTCAGGTTACCACAATAGATGAACATAAGCTTTACAAGCATGCCTAAAAAGCAAGCGTTGCACCGGTCCGCATACCAAATCATTTCTGTCTGCCGGATAACTTGAAGTATGATGGAACAACTGATCCAGATGAGCATATTGATGCATATTACACGGCTAAAGAGCAACTAGATCACCGAGGAAGAGATTCGGTCTACTCTAGTGAAGAGGTTTGGCTCAACCCTGACCAAAAGCACCCTCGCTTGGTACACCTAGCTACCAATAGGCTCCATCGAATCATTCACTCTGATGCAGGATCTATTCAACAAAGCACATTCTGGTGCCCGAAAGCAAGAGAGGCGCATAGAGGACATCTTCGAGATCCGTTAGCATGACGACTAACTGCTGAAGGACTACCTTGACAGATTCCAGTGGGAACACATGAAGCTTCCTCCAGTCCTCGATAATATTACCGTGGTAGCTTTCGGCAAAAGCCTAAACTCAAAAGGGTCATTAGCTACCCGGGAATTACAATGGAGTTTGAGGTATGGAGCCAGAACATTCTCAAAACCCCGAAGCTGAACAAAAAAAGTGAGCATCGAGTCCCTCTCTAGAAAGTGAGGGGGCCGGAAGAAGCACAATAGCAAAGGTTCAGAACCAGGCGGGAAACAGAAAGCAGAGCAGTTCCAGGGGGTTTAGATCCCAAGAAAAGCGGGCTGAGTCCCGAAGCTTCAGAGATTTTGGTTTGCGAGTCAACGCTGTGGATTTAGTTGCTAATCACTTTGGAAAACAAGGTCCGAGGGTCTGATGGCCTCCTACCATAAAAGGAGCAACGGGGAGAAACGCAACGCCCTATTGTGATTTTCATCGTAGTGGTGGCCATGCAATGGTCGACTACAAAGCACTGATGATCGAGATCGAGCATCTATTGAAAGAAGGACATCTCAAGGACTTGATTGAAGGAGGACCACGACATTCGAGAGCGCCAAATTCTTAGAACTTGAAGACCATCAATGCAATCTTCATGATCTTGGAGCCAGCCACAGCCTAGGGGACTATGGAGTTAGGGGAATCACTCGGTCCAATCCCGTTTAGCCCGGAGGAAGAAGGAGGGTACTAGAAACACTCATCATTTCCGTAGATGTGTCCGATCTGGGCTTCCGGCAAGCTCTGATTGATCCAGGGAGTAGCGTGAACATTATTCGGATGGAGATACTGCTGGATTCACATCAACACCATCAAATTAACTTCGAGTCCTCGGAACATAGTTAGTTTCAATGGCTGTCGGGAAGAGCCTGTCGAGGAACTAGCTCTACCGGTCCATATACCGGGCGTGACGAGCGTTACTCCTTTCCAGGTGCTGGATTGCGATTTGTCTTATGACGTCATATTGTGACGGCCTTGGATACATAGCGTTAAGGGAATACCCTCAACACTCAATCAAGTCTTCATATACTCAACTTCTCATGGGGTTAATGACTTTTACAGGGTAAGCAGTCTTCACTTGGAGAATATTATCCTACTTATGGTGCGGATCTTGGTGTACGGCCAATAACCAAAATAAATATGGCCGAAGAGAAGTCCATCAAGTTCGAGGCCATGGAGCGAGAAGTCAGAGAAGAGATCGGTGAACTACATAATCATTTGTCGGTGATGGATCGGCTTGTCCCCAAAGCGACATAATTGGTGTGTCAGCTCTCCGAGGTGCTGCGGGGACCAGGGGGACCCCTATGGCTGATACAGAGTTACCTAACCATAGCTCAGACAAATATGCAGCTCCTACAGCTTCTAGTGATAACTGAGCCAAAGCCAGGTAGGCATCTATTATTGTATGTATCGATCTCAGAAATAGCATGGAATGCAGTCCTTGTACGAGAAGAGATTGGGAGGCAATTTCTTGTAAAGTACGCCAGCAAAGCACCCTCACGCTGAGACAAGTTCTTGCCTTTACTCTTTCAGAGTATTGAAGCCGTGATTATAGCGACCCAGAAGCTGGGCTCGTATTTTCTTGACCATACGGTCAGCATGGTCTCTTCCACAGCGGTACAGACTATATTGTCTGAACCCAGACTCTCAGAGGAGATGGGAAAATGGGCTAAGATACTGGGAGAGTATGACATTATCTACCAACCTCGGACAGCTATCGAGTCGCAGGAGCTGGAAAGTTTTACCTCAGATTTCGTGGAGAAACTGAAGCCAAAGACGGAGGAGTCAATCAGAAACGAAGAAATGATCGAGTCCGGGCGTTAGGAGGTTAGCATTGACGTAAATCCCAAAGGGGAAGAAGCCGACCTCAATCTGTGGGTCAGGACACCCACTAAGATGGGATTCCACAAGACCGCCATAGCTAAAAACGACGAAGCAGAGTATGAAGTCATAATTCAAGCTCTTGACTTAGCCTACATACTAGGGGCCAGGAAGGTCACCCTCTTCAGCAGCTCCATATTGATTGTTAGTCGAGTCAAGGAAGTTTTTACCATAGAAGGCATCTGCGCGCCAGATCGGCATGAGAGAATGAAAGCACTCTTGAAAAATTTCATGGCATGGGATTTCGTCTATCGTGAAGGAGCTTGAGCGAAAGCTCCCGAGGATTCATACAATCCGCAGATAGTGGTTAAGTTAACCCCTATGGACCTGATGAACCTTGAAGTTCATGACACAGGATTCGTCAGAGGGCAGCGTCACGCGCTGATCAACTACCAAAGCAAATAAATCCTCCCAGAAGACAAATCAGAAAGCAGACAACTACGGAAGCAAGTCGTTCATTATTGTTTGATTGGCATATAGTTGTACCATCGGATTGTCAGCGGCCCAGAGGTAACATCACCAGGCTCAGCACCCTCGAACAGGGAAGCCCAAGCACATGCCCTCGAACCTTCCGAGGATCGAACATAAAGTACCTTTCGAGTTTTAAAAGAATTTATTTTTTATGTTTAGTTCTTTTAACTTTGATTGTAGTATTTTCATACTCATCAATCATGTTTTGGGTTTTCAGCCACAGTATCTCAGGCTTAACGCCCCTTATCAATAAAAATACTATTTCTACTTAGTCAGTTTTACTTATTTATTAGAATCCATCTACGATCCAACTATTCATAGCCCCAACCAGACCTAAGTTGAAGTAGTACACTCACTTTTTGCTACAAAAAGTAGTGTACGCTACTCTCTTAGAGTTAGACCACGTCTAGCTCAGCCACAAAGGCATTACTCGTACATTGAACTCGTTAATTCAACAACTGCACCTACATGCCGATGGGGACGCCCGTTCGTATAGTGCTAGATAGTCTTAAATACTCGAGTCACTAAGCAGAGTCGTTCGAAGTCGGATGCAAAAGTGCCCATTTCCACACGAGCTAAAGTCGTCCCATTGTGGTTGCAACTTAAGCCGTCACCTACAGACGCAAATGAAGCATCCTTCAGTGCACACACCCGTCTCTTGAAGACACTAGCCCAGAAAGGCTCACAAAACATATTTCTTAACTACACGTTACACAACATGTAATTACACAAGTACGTATAAAACTATTAATGAACGACCGTTTCATTAATAAACAACCCGTAGGCTCATAATATACAGTTAGTTCTTCCTGAATACAATATTTGTTCATAACAATTGTAGAAAAAAAAAGGAAAGGGAAGACTAAAAACAAAGAACTCCTCAAGATTAACATAGCTGAAAATCCTTCATCTGGATTGTAGCTACAAGCTGTAAACAGTCCGGAGTTCTTCTTTCTTCTGGCAGCTCGAGGTATGTCGGCTCGAGCATTCCTTCAAGGCATGCGGCCGTTGGTGCAGCCAAAGCCCGTCTGCTTGATCAAAGTAAGGGACCTTAGAAGAACCTGTGTACAGGCCTAACCTCCTCCATCTTGCCTGATGAACTTAAAGAGAAACTTGAAGACTCGCCGCAGTGCTTAGAAAGAAAACTTGACTATCTGAGTTAACCTCAACTGGTCAAATCAGAGTGTACAACTCCACAGATCTTCAACCACAAACAGGAGCTCACAAGAAACGGAAAAGCTTGACCTGGGAACCTACCACAAGGGAGCCTCTTCCATCGGGTATCCCACAGCCAATGGCCGATGAAGCATCGTAATAGCGGTTCAACTGAAGCAGATAACCAAAGTGAAAGCCATGAATCACGAGGGGATCCAAAGCTTAGTAACACCTTAATCACCCGACGATGTGAAGTTGTATCCTCTTGCCTGCCATATAACAGAGTCATACAAGTAGGCTTCAAACTTACTCTGTCAAAAAGGCAATCTAAGCACCAGAGAAATCCTAGCGGAGAAGCCGCACGGAAGCTGAAAGGGCTAAGAATCTTGACCCCGCCTAACAAAAAGAATATCACAACAACTGCAGTGTTAGAAGATGAACGCATCGTAATCAGTGCACATGACATAATGAAGACATCCCAAAGGACGTCATTAGAATCTCGATCAAACTTCCTGACTCGGGGGACATCATCTGTTTCCTCATGGATGAAGGAAGAAAGGAGGTAACTGTAGACGTCTTTCCTGCTATAGTTTCTTCATATTTCATCCATTCGGAACAAAGAAGGTTTTCTGGGAATATCAAATCAGGATCAAAGGAAAATATTTTTGAATGAAGGGAAGTTTCTCGCTATCATTAGAAATTGCTGAAGAAGTGAAGTATTTTCTGAAGAGGAGTTTGTGATTTTTCTACTATCACGAAGTCCTTATTTATAGGCAGAAAAGAGGTAAGGAATGCATATGAAAACAGTCAGACATTATAATTGTTGGAGATATGAAATGATTCAGAGCAGTTAATGGCAATTCTTTGAAAGGTGTATGGAATCGGTATCAATCAATCAGATGAAAGCATTCGGAGTTCTCGAAGAAATCAACATCATTCTTGGTCAAAGAGACTGCGAGTCTCAAAGAGTCAGAGATATCTTTTCACATCCGTCTTTCATGCCGCTTTCACTTCCTGACTGCTTGCGTCAGCACTCAGCAAGTGGAGAGACTGACTGTGTGGGCAAAAATACGCCACCTATTATTATGGGGATACGAGTCCAGCTGGCGAGACTAGACTTATTCCACAAGTCACCAGGCGCACAGGATACATGCCCGTTCTACGAGTTATGACCGTTCAGGTGGTACAGGTGTAGGATAAAGGGCATACATCCTGCCGCCTTAGGGTTACAGTCTCCTAGTTAGAGTTTAGTATACACCACCGCCTTGAGTTACAGGTCCATAACCTTATAGTCTTTTTATTTAACCTTAATTAGGACAGGGTATCCACTATTATAAATACCCCTCCTTACATTGTATTGTATATCATCGCGATTCACCATAGAATCCGACTATTATCAAGGAATAAGTCTACTTTACTTTTCTTGCTCATTATTTCTCTCTTTTACTTATTTAATTTTCCATCGTATTTATTGTATTGCTTTTGACCTCATTCTTAATTAATTGTTTAACCTAGGCGACCTATTTTAGGTATAAACAGCAGCGTCAGCAATATCATCACCAGAGTGACCAGAAGAGTGTTGTGCAGAGTTCATTGCAGACGTCTTGCTTTTGTTAAGGATTTGGTGATTTTGATTATGAACTTGAAGGAAAGATGGAAAATTTTGCTTGGATTTTCGATTTCTACAGCTGCTTGAAATCAAGAGTGGAGTGTTGAAACTATCAAGTGGGATACTTATAATGGAAGAGTCATGATTACCTAAGGAAGGAGAGCAAACATCTTGACCATTCTTTGGCCTCCACCTGGAGCGGATGAGAAGGCGAAGTGATAGCCTCATTTTTGAAATATAAGGCGCATGTGCGGCCACGTCACCTTTCCCGCTTGTTCTCATTCCACTCCCCGAGAACTTTAACAATTGCTTGAGGATTGGAGGGACTATCTGTATTGGTGAAATTACAGCACAGAAACCTACCAGCTGGGGCGTGAAGCTCAGGGCGATGGACACCTGAACTATATGATGGCCATGAGAATTATATCAAGAGGCTCGAAGGTGAACCCCGAGATCAAGACTTCTCGTGCCATAGACAAATGGCTCGAGGCCCCGAGGTAGACGGATCAAAGCCCCGAGACAAGTGGTTCGACTTCAGCGTAACTGAAGCCCCAGAATCTCAGCCCCATGATCTCAACATTTAACGAGGGAAAGACTCACGATCTAAATATAGAGGAGTGGGCAAATTAATGCCCACGATTATCTTAAGCCTATTTACTATAAATAACACTTATGTATCAATGTAAAGGCATTCACAAATATAGCCAAAAGTCTGTCAAATTGTACTCTCAAGTATTGACTATGGAAACCATTTGTTCTTGTATTGGGTAAAAATTTACCGAGTCTTGACGATAAGGCTCGAGGCATGGTTTGGTTGATCTTTTAGAAACGATCCCTCGAATGAGCTCGCTCAATTCCCGAGGCTAGCTGTCTCGGGCAAGAAATGGATCTTGGCTACAGGCTACCGCTCGAGGCAATTAAAAGGTAGCCACCAACGAGGCATGAAGTTCACCCCTCGATGATAATTCACCCCTCGATGAACGAGCCCTTGCCTTTTGTAACTGACGACCGTTGTTATACATTTAAGAGGTAGATCATGGTCTGACAACTAATGAACATGGAGTAATGGCCATTACTAGCATTTATTGCTATTCTTACTCTTGTAGACTATAAATAGTCATGAGAAGATTATGTAAAGATATCCACAAATATATAAAATACACTTATTCTTTATCTCTTAGCTATTGTCCAATTTCCTTTATCAAATTTCTTGTCATTTTACGGCTTTGATACAAATAATTGTTAGTTAATACAAAATAAATTCGATTTATTATTCTAATCAGATTTAAGCCAACACAAATTGGCGCCGTCTGTAGGGAACTAGCAATAACATTTGTTCAAAAGTCACGTTCCCAGTTTTACATACCACTCTTATCAAACTCTTTCAATGACAGACAATACTAATAACTCCGATAACACAATGGTCCAAACTCCTGACCCTATCACTGGCATTACTTCTTTAGGCAGTGGAACACCAATTGGCTCAACACCACCGCTCGGCTCAATGCCACCACCTGACTTAACTCCACCAACTAGCTTAACACTACCAACCGGTTTAACACCGCCCGCTGGTGTGACTCCATCAATTGGTTTAACATCACCAACTGGTTTAACCCCCCCCCCCCCCAATTGGGGTTACTCAACCACTGATCAATCTTTCTTCATCAAGTTCAAGTGACCCTTTCCAACTATATGTGATGGCCACTTTCCAACGCTTCAGGAACAATTTGTTGTTTTCTCTAGAAATGGGAGAAACGCAACAAATCCTACCGAGCCTCCAACCGCCGCACTCAATGGAAGCATCCCGAACGTTGTTCCTACGGGTGCAACAATAGGGGGACTTCCAAACGGGTCCGCTTCTGGTGGCTCAGGGTCTGCTCCATTGGGGAATCAACCCTTCGGGGCAGCCCCAACAGTGGCTAAAACTAGCGTCCCGTCGGACTTTGAGAAATGGAAGAAAGAGTTTGAAGCCAGCATGGAAAAGCGGCTCGAAAATGTTCCTGGGGTCAAGAAACCTCAACGAGCTATAGATATTGAGAAATGCAGGCAGCAACAATTTAAGCCCGAGGTTGTTCCCTCTCTCATTCCCAAACACTTCAAGTTGCAAATTCTGAAGAAGTACGATGGGACAACTGACCTCGTTGATCACATAACTGAATTTATGGCTATGGTCAAGAGCAACGACTTGACCCCGGTGGAAAGGGAGTCAATGTTTCTTAAGAAATTTGCTGATACCCTTACGAAAGGAGCGTTGCGCTGGTACATGCACCTCCCCTCCGAGTCAATATCGAACTTCGAAGAATTGGCTGATATGTTCATTAAAGCCCATACTGGAGCCAGAAAATCCTCAAACGAAAGGATGATATCTTCGAGGTTAAACAAAAATACCTCAAGCCAATTAAAGACTTCTTCGAGCGCTTTCTGGTCGAAAGGATGGACTTGCCAAAAATGGATGATAGTTTGGTAGTCATGGCCTTCGAAAGGAATATAAATGTGAGCAATTTCGAGGCTGCTGCTGAATTAAAGAAAGAGCTCCAGCAGTACAAGGCCCAGACTTGGGATGAATTGCACGACAGAGCTTCTGTAAAAATTAGGCACGAAGAGGCCGAATAGAGGATGACAGGTCGGTACAGTTCGTACCGAGGCCACGCAGAGTCCTCTCGGCACGCCGACGCGCCACGTGGGAACTCAAAAAGGCGATACGAGCCCTATAATTCACAGAGGCAGCATGTAAGCCAATGCGTTGGAGGACAACATCATGTAAGTCAAAGGCTAAGAGGGAAGGTCAGCACGAATGGCAATCAGAAGAACTCCTCGGGACCATCCTTGGTATCCAAGAATAAAGATCTGCCCCAAATCCCTGATTACAATTTTAACGTTTCCACTTCCGAGCTGGTAAACGCTATAAAAAGGAAAACGGATCAAGGTGTGAGGTTGCCGAGGGATATGAGAACGCCCCCGGGGAAAAGAGATCAGACTCAGCATTATGAGTTTCATATGGATTAAGGGCATGCCACCGAGGACTGCAAGGCGTTGCGCCTTGAGGTGACACATCTTCTTAAGAAATGTTTCCTATCTGAGTATCTCACTGAAGAGGGAAAGCAGAATTTTGCTAAGAATAGGGAGGAGGACAAACGCCGAAGACGCAGTCTCCAAAAAGAGTGGTGAATGTTATAACTGGGGGATCGGAGGTGAATACTATCAACTTTGCTGCTGCGAAGAAATTCCCGAAGCTTTCAATCACTGTGGGAAAAAGGACCCGAGCTGTTGGGTCGAAAGATGAAATAGTCTTTGATGTAGAAGACTGTGATGGAATGATGTTTTCCCATCATGATGCTCTGGTGATAATGTTAAGGATCAATGACTGCGATGTCAAGCGAGTTTTGATTGATCCTGGCAGCTCGTTGAATAACATCATTATGAGGTCGTTAAGAAAATGTGGCGGAAGACCTCGTCGCCCTGAAGGAAACCATATTAACAGGGTTCAACAACTCCACCGAGAAGACACTTGGGGAAATTACTCTCACTACAACTGCTGAAAGAATCAATAAAAAGACTGTCTTTCAAGTGATGGCCGAGGATATGGCCGATAATGTTATCCTCAGAAGGCCTTGAATACATAAGATGGAAGCTGTTCCATCTACCTTACATCAAGTGATTAAATTCCCAACCCCATGGGGAATTTGAGCTATGCGAGGTGAGCAACGAATAGCTCGTGAATGTTATTCGATTGCGATAAAGAGTGGAGTAGCTCCGATTGAGCCGTCCAAATAGCAGTTACTTGGCCCAGGGCCCGATGGGGAGGAGAGCTCAGTTCTTAAAATAAACTCTCAAAGGAAAAATGGAAAAGGTCCCGCTAACACAATCTTTCACTTACAGCATCGAGCTGTCAACGCTCAAACGCTTGGGTCGAATGATGCTTATCTCTCGTTTTTCTTTGCTTATCCTTTTCAGGAAACAGAGAAAATGGAAAATAGTGCTCGAGTCTGCATTCTTCACACCCAAACACTGGGGGGATGCAAAGAGGAGCTAGCCCGGTCAGTCTTCGACTCACTCCATAACCGGGGACTTGTAATGGAACCCGAAGACTAGAAATTCGTACACCGGGGACTGTTCCTTTAGGAGTTAGCCTAGTTGTTTATCATGATCATCGCCCGAGGTGGCAGTTGTAATAAGAATCTGCCTAAATCTCATCATTACTAAGATCTATGTAAATCGATTCGAATCTTATCAATAAAACTTGATCCAATTTCTTTTTTATTCGATGTTTGAAGTCAGTTTCTATTTTTTACGCCTCGGCTAGTAAACAAGACGTCGTTCTAAGATAGCTTCATTTTATACTATCTAAGTCTTGCAGCAAGCAAAATTGACAAACACTTTCAAAAAGAGGCAAAATATTAACATTTTGAAGAAAATAATGTTCATTAACGGCTCGAAGGCCAGCGTAATAAAATCTACAGAGTAACGGCCCGAAGCTCGATGGCCTAAACAAAAAAAAAAAAGAGAGCACAGACGAAGTTCACTCGTCAGCACTAGAAGACGAGGCTTTTGAACCTTCACTCTCTTCATCTTCATCACTTGATCTTTCACTACTCGAAGAAAGCTTGCTCATCAGCAGCTGAGCCTTGGCAACATCCTCTTGTGCCTTGGCTATTTCTTCATCCAAGTTTACTCCGGCTTTGCATTGCTCGAGAGTCTTCAGCTTGGTTTGGATAATAGCCCAGTTCTTATCAACTCGGGCTCTAGTATCTCTAGACTTCATCTTAGTTTTGATCTTAGACTTAAGCTTGGATGAAAAAATGGCCCCTTCGCTCTGAAGAGTCTCAACCTTGGCTTCGAGGGTGTTAGTTTGAGCCTCAAGCTCTGTCACCTTAGTTGAGAGCTCCCTCGATTGGCTTTGAAGCTGTCTGGTCAAATCATCGATCGTTGCATTTGCTGCTTCAATTTCAGCTCGAAGGATTTTTTCTTGAGCCTTCTTTTCAGCTTCAAGTTTTGCAACAGTCTCCCGAGACTTGGTTAGCTCAATTTTTGACTCCTCAGCTACTTTGCGAGCTCGGCCTAAGTCAACCACAGAGTTGAGCAAGTGCTTCTCAAGCTCAGCAACTTTGGCTTGGAGCCTAGCCTTTACGCGATCCCATCGCTCCCCAATCTTCCTCAGATTTGCCACTCGGTCAGCCTGAATCTCGGCCGCCTTCATAGCATAAATGAAACTCTGGAAAAAGGAGGAAAGGAGTTATCAAGGTGCAGATATAGTTAAGAATAAGACCAATTAAAGTAGAAGAAAATTACATGAATTGCATGCTGAGATGCGTAATCCATCAAATCGTTGATCGACAAATCCTTAAGGCGATGTCGTTCTACTGGGCCGAGCAGGTCCTTAAGACTGATGGGAACGGCCATTATGTCATCCAACATACACAGATTTGGGGGATACTTATCATTCTAGGGCTCAAACTGGAGGCCGAGGGATTATCAGCTCGAGCAAAGTCATCATCATCTGCCATTTCTTCATCTTGGGCAGAATCAGTAATTTCCTTCTCCTCGGCAGAAGGACTTTCAGCCACCACGGCTTTACCTTTAGCCTTTTCAGTGGGTCGGTTTCCTTTGAGGTCGGCCACCTCGACCTCATTACGAGCATCACCATCCGCAGGCTCGTCAACTTGGCCACGCTGAGGAACCTCAGGTGACTCAACTCGAAGGCGTTTTGCTTCGGTGAGTTTAGTTTTTGCTCCCTTCCTTTTCCTTGAATCAGAAAAGTTGAAAGGATCATTTAAAGAAAATGGAAAAAGAGATGAAGAAAGCAATTGGGTCGAGGATTCAAATCTTTTGGAGTCTTGCGACTGGGAGACTTCTTTGAGGCTTTGGCCTTGGAGAGGACTCCGATCGAGTCCTCTAAATCTTTCAAGCTATCCCCAGCCTCGGGGACCTCAACTTCTTTTTTCTCTTCCTTCTTCTTCTTATCCTTCTTTTCCTCTTTATCTTTTTCTTCATCCGGCTCGATAACAGCCCTATTGGGGAAGCCTGCAAAAAAAGAAGGTTGAGTAAGGGTAAATTCTAAGTAAGAAGAAGAAGGCATAATACACACTTACCGTGTCGTTTGCACGACCACTAGTTCTCCTTCAACGCCGCCAATCTCATCCACGATCTCTTTGTCCTCGGCTTGGCATCAATAAGTACTTGAACCCAGGCAGTCAAACCCTTCGGGGGTTGATTGGAAGCTTCTCCGCTAAAAATTCAAAGAATTGATTAAAGCCGGAGGAGATATGCAAATAAAAAAGGAGAAGTCAGGGTTCAACAACTTACGAGTTCTGTTCCACACTTTAGGAAATCCAGCCTCAGAATAAAGAAGAGTAGTGGGGATGAGAATGAACCGATCACACCAACCACGGTCCTCGGTATCATCACCCTTCATGATTAAAGACTTGCCCCGTTTGCTCAACTGGGCAACTCCATCTTTGTGCATGGTGGAGTAAAAAAGGGAAATGAAATGGTCAAAAGTAAAAAGGACCTTGGCTCGTTAGCTCTGGAAGTCGAGGCATTGATAACCCTCCAGACGCCGGGATCCAGCTGAGCCAAGCACAAATTGTATGTTCGGCAGAAAGTATCAACTATGTGATGAATTGGGAGGGTAAAACCTATCATAAAAGGATATGTATAAACAAAAGAGAATCCGACAACTCTATCACAAGTACGATGCTCCGGGGCCGGAACCACAATTTGGACCTCGGGGCCCCAGTTGCAATATTATTGAACCTGATCTACGTGAGCTTGTCTAATTAGGCTCGGTGATTGTTGAACATGCACATTCCTATTTTTCTCAAGGTCGGAGGCCGTTTGCTTTTTCATTCTGAAATCTTTACCGGTGTCATATTTTGAGGGAATCACCTGATGAGGTTTCAGTTCTCCGGCGAAAGATTTCTTCTTGGGCTTTGAAGCTTCCGCAGCTTCAACTTCATTATTTCCATCATTGGCGACTTCTTCAGTTGCATCTTCACCAGTTCCAACTGATACCCCCTCCTGGTTGGTGGTATCATGACTGTAAAAAATGGCATCATTATCGCCTCCCTCCGGTGAAATAACTTTTAATGGCACGGGGGCGTTCGCTAACTCGCCACCCATTACCGTGGTGTCATCGACAATAATTCTTTCTTCTGATGACCCAGATGAATTTTGAGCAGAATGAGTGGTAGACATTGTAGCAAGGTTTTGGTAGAATTGAAGAAAACTTGTTACTATTGATCAAAGATTTGAGAAACAGTGAAAATGGCAGACAAGGTTGAGTGATTTATAGGAGAAGGGGTACTCAAGTGTCTTTAAAAAATTGTCATCATTACTTTTACTTTAGGAAGGTAAAACAAAGGGTTACAACCACTCAGGAATCGCCTCGTGCAGTGAATGATATGTTAAAGGGACAACTACCTTTTCAAATTTCTTGGTGAAGAATTTGTCATGTCATTCTCCCGCCGAATTTTTTCCACCCCTCAAAGAATCCTGACTATTATCCGAGGAGTAGAGGGACTATCTATATTGGGTGAAAATTTACCGAGCCTTGACGATAAGGCTCGAAGCATGATTTGGTTGAGTCTTTTTGAAACGATCCCTCGAAGTCGCTCGCTCGATTCCCGAGGCTAGCTGTCTCGGACAAGAAATGGATCTTAGTTATAGGCTACCGCTCGAGGCAATTAAAGGGCAGCCACCAACGAGGCATGAAGTTCACCCCTCGATGAAGATTCACTCTTCGATGAACGAGTCCTTACCTTTTGTAACTGTCAACCGTTGTTACATATTATAGAGGGAGATCATGGTCTGACCACTAATGAACGTGGAGTAATGGCCATTACTCGCATTTATTGTTATTCTTACTCTTATAGACTATAAATAGTCATGAGATGATTATGTAAAGATATCCATAAATATATAAAATACACTTATTCTTTATCTCTTAGCTATTGTCCAATTTCCTTTATCAATTTTCTCGTCATTTTACGGCTTTGATATAAATAATTGCTAGTTAACCCAAAATAAATTCGATTTGTTGTTCTAATCAGATTTAGGCCAATACAATTTTTGTGTTATTATTCGTTATTATTTTGTATTATTAATCCGTTATTGCGACCTTGATACATCAAATTGCATGTAACCCAAACATAAATTCAATTGTATTCTAAAATCGTATTTAGAGGTATACGCGAATGTTTTACATATTGCTCTTTCAAGCAACCTCGCAACTGCTACCTGCTATTCCTTTTCGTATGTTTAAACTTTCCAGTACATAATAAGCATGATTACAAAATTTACTAGCTTTACTAGCTAGCCAAATCAACACTGAGTAGGAGTATCATAAAAGAAAGGGTACTCTGGATAATTTGTCATTGCTTTTTGTTTTTTTTCGCTCTTCTACTATCATTATCTCTAGTATATATCTTCTTTATTTAGGGCCCGTTTGGGTGCGCTCCTTTCAAATATATTATAAGTTATAAGTTATTTTAAGCCACTTTTGAAAAGTTAGGATTTTCTAACTTCTCATTTGTTGCTTATTATAAGCAAATAAGGGCTTATAAGCCCATAACTTTTTGAGTTACCAAATACTCATTAATGGGCTTATAAGCACATATGTATTTTTAAGCCACTTTTAAGCTTACGCAAACGGGCTCTTAATGTAATTAATACTGGATGTATCAACATAGATATTTTGCTAGTGAACTTTTTTTTTTGGGTTAAATATGAAATATCATAAATATTAGAGGATGCTAAGAGCAGTCATGGAAACATGTTGGGCATCTGCCAAACTTTGGCCAAAATATTACATGCATCAAGATAGGTTAATATAATATGATACTAGCTCTTAACCTAAATTCTTAGTGCAGACAAAAGAAAATTCATGTCTGGCATTGAAGGGAGCAACTTCCGAGGAATGGTATTAGTAGACAAATCAAGAGTCTACCTAACAAGTTATGCAGTATTATTTTTCTAATTTCGCATCATAACATACTAATTCATGACCAAAATATCTGGGGTTTCAAAGAGTTTTTGTCTGTCACTTCACTTTCTCCCTAATTCAAAACAACCTTAAAGATCGAAGGCAAAATATGTAATTCATGGTTCTAACTTGTTACATATGAATAAGTGAATAGTGTTCGAACATCCAGCAAGTGGATGTCCGCCCTTGTCAGTACGTATTTAATTAGCTGCAATCAGTACAAATTGTTCTTCATTTTCCAAGTAAATATCAAGTAGTCTACTAGCGATACTATTATTTAATTTAGGCGGAGTAACTAAACAGATACTCCGCCCGTTTGGGTAAGCTTTTTTTTTTTTTTTTTTTTTTTTAAAGTACACGATCACAAATGACGTAACTAAAAACTTGTTAATTATACTACAAGATAGTAAGGATAGATGACATATATATATGGAGGCTGGCTAATCAAGTGGCATATACCTAGAACTAATTAAGCCTTGAGATAGAAACTCCCTATTCTCTCTCTAGCCCCCTCCCCTTCTATCTCGTTTTCATCTTTCTACACTCAAATAGAAATTGATGCTACCTCTACTTCTACCGGTAACCCATCAATACCACCAGAACCTCCTGATGAGATAATAAATGACACTCAATCAACTACCACCAAAAAGATTTCCTACCAAGACAAATTATTAGCTACATCTACAAACCCTACTCTCATTAAAACAAATATATTAGTAGATCCTATCTCCTTTTCTTCCATGCAACCTCAACCTATTGAAGAGGATGACTTAGTTGACTGCATATCTTTTACACAAGAAGAGAAGCAACGCATTTATGCTCCTTGGCTAAATTTAGTGATCATCAAGTTATTGGGTAAGAGACTTCATCATCAATATCTCTATGAAAAACTCAAATCTCAATGAAAATTAATGGAGGATTTTCCTCTAATTGATTTGGGAGAAGACTTTTATATAGCAAAATTTAATAAGCACGAAAGCCTACATAAAGTTTTAACCGAAGGCCCTTGGTTTGTTAATAGTTTTTTCTTATCCATTAGATGTTGGGAGCCAAATTTTATTGCTACTGAAACTAAGCTTTTAACAACAGCAATCTGGATAAGATTACCAAACTTGCCTACTGAATTTTTCGATGAAGGTGCACTGAGGAAAATTGGTACTAGCTTGGAAAAATTACTAAAGGTAGATTTCAAAACATCTACTGCCCTGCGAGCTAGGTATGCAAGGCTTTGTATTGAAGTGCAAGTTGATACCCCAGTGAAAAGCTATGTTTACATAGAACATCATAGACAAAGTGTTATTTATGAAGGAGAAAATATCTTGTGTAAGATATGTGACCGGTTAAGTCATCTTCAAGAAAATTATCCCTATATTTCCCAAATTCCTCCTATAAATACCATGTCAAATAGTTCCCTACCTCAACCAAAGCTCAAATCAAAGGAAGGGGAGTTGGAGTGGCAAACTGTTAGTTTTCCTAAAAAGACAAAATATTTCCTCAAAGCATAATTCATCTTCATCTCACATTAACAATTATTTAAAGAGGGTGAAAGAACTACATGCAGCCAGTTCGTCAAAGGTAATGCAACAAGGTATGAATTCTAAATCCTCTCCTCCGGACAAAAACTTATTTTTTAACTATAAATCTAAACCTAAGCTTTATCAAAAAATTAAAGATAATGGCAATAGATTTAATGTTTTCAATGATCCTAGTGATGTTTACT